>JAFIDM010009631.1:16261185-16281468 GCA_023159025.1 Thereuonema tuberculata | reverse complement strand
CACGTGACTTTTCCAGCCTCGACCCAGAGACCTTAAACATCCCCATTGAGTGGACAACGTGGGTTTTTGCGGAGAGAGACAAACTACGCCAATTTTCAACTAGCGCTTGAGCCCGAACGGTTCGTCGGAGAAAAAAACCTAAATAGTGAAATTTGTAGGAAATTTTAAGTACTTTCATTTTGAATAAGGAGGTTATTTACGAAAAAAATGATTGGTTTCGAGTTCTAAGAAAAAAACCGCCAAAAAACGAGATTTTTTTATCTTTTTTTGCATTTTTTTTAATGTTGCGTCACGAAATTTTGTTCGCAAACCTCAGATCCGGATCCAGCACCCTAAAAAACCTATAGAATGGAAAAATCAAAACTACCCCAAAACTTTCCTGGTAAAAATACAATTTGACTGGACTATTATTATCTTCCTGCTATCGCAATAAAGCAATTTTTTCTCAACGTTATCTCGCCTGCCTTTAGATCCAAGGTTCCCCGGTTTGGATCCCATGCAGGATGATATGAATTTTTTTTTAATTTAATTTTATTTTATTTTTACTATCTTTTTTTTTTTTTTTTCTGTTTTTTTTTTTATTTTTTTTTTTTTTTTTTTTTTTTTTTTGCCTTCTTTCTTTATGATAATGTAAGTTTTTTACATTTATGTTATGAATATTATACAGAATACCAATTTAAGAATAGAAGTAAATAAATAATAATCTCGTTAATTTTGGTTTTTAATTAATTAGTTACTTAATTAACTAAACTTTTTTTTTTCTTATCATGCTGTGATGATACTCTTTTACTGCTTGTATTTAAAATTATTTCAGTTCTGCTTTTATTTTAGGAAAAATTAAGACTTTATGTAAGAGTTTAAAATGTGTTACTTCAGTAACTGAATTTTATTTTTTTCTTATTATAAAAAAAGCAAAGTTAATCTTCTCGTTAATTTTGGTTTTTAATTAGAAGTATTTTAATTCAGAAAAATAAAATAAACATATACTGTATTTAACTACCTAAGTAACTAAACTTTTTTTTTAATATCCTAATACTCATATCATAAGAAAAAAAATTAAGAAATATTTTTCTTCGCATTGCTCTGACAGTGTTGATCATTATGTGGATTTAAAGAGTTAATATATAATAACTCTTGTTGTTTTGTTTTTTTCCTCACAGCTAGAAAGAATACACGTTTGCAATAATGATAAACCATGCGGTTGTTAATAGATTAAATGCATAACAGTTCCATATGTGTTGTATATTTGGATTAAAAAAGTTGCCTATGTGTTGGATAAACTGATAGGAAACTAAACAGCACATTGAGAAAAAGATCCCTTGCTACAAGTATGAAAGAAAGTTGCAATTATTGAAAGATGTCTTTCCAGCTTAGAGAAAGAAAATGCAAGAATATATATATTAACTCTTAAGATCCATATAATGATCAACACTGTCAGCACTGCCAAGTAAAACATTTCTTAAAAAAAAACTTTTTTTTTTCTTATGATATGAGTATTAGCAAATTAAAAAAAAAGTTTAGTTACTTAAGCATTTATATACATTATGTTTTACTTTATTTTTCTGAATTAAAATACTTCTAATTAAAAACCAAAATTAACGAGAAGATTAACTTTGTTCTTTTTATAATAATGAAAAATAAAATTCAGTTACTGATATATTACATTTAAAACTCTTACATAAAAACTTAATTTTTCCTAAAATAAAAGCAGAGCTGAAATAATTTCAAATACAAACAGTAAAAGAGTATCATCACAACATGATAAGAAAAAAAAAGTTTAGTTAATTAAGTAACTAATTAATTAAAAACGAAAGTTAACGAGAATATTATTTACTACTATTCTTAAATTGGTTTTCTGTGTAATATTCATAACATAAACGGAAAAAACTTACATTATCATAAAGAAAGAAGGCAAAAGAAAATAAAAAAGAAAAACAGAGAAAAAAACAAAAGTAAAAATAAAATAAAATTAATAAAAAAATATACATCTCATCCTGCATGGGATCCGATCCGGGAAACATGGATCTAAAGGGTGGTAAGATACCGTTACGCCAACGAAACAATTGCTATATTGCGATAGCAGGAAGCTAATAAGGGAATACTTGAAAATCGACGAAAATAATGCCGAATATCTCGAAATCTATGGGGCGTTGGCCCCAATATGTATACATATTTTTGAAGTACTTCATGTATACTTTCATCTCACAAAAGGGCACTCACTTTTGAAAGATACGTGTGGGTCGTCTCCTTGTAAGAAAAAATATCCTTTTAATGAAATGCTTTGGCACATCAATACTTTGGTACTTTTAAATCTTCAATGCCTTAGACTTCAAAATTATTTTAATACTTAGACTGTAATGATGACTTCAGTTATTTGATTCTAAATTGCTTCTTTAAAGACAAACTATTTTAAAACTAAAACTGTTTAATTGACAACTGGAAATGTTTTGTCTCATTTTGAGATTTTCCTCACAGAAATGTACCTTCCCGGATGTAAGTACTTAATAATATATTGTTACTGAGAGAAATTAAAATAATAAAAAAAAGGTTACATACTACAACAACAAAGACTTATTGAACAACTGATGAAACAATGCTTTTTTATTACATACAACAGCCAGAAACATGCTCAATTAATTCAATAAAGAATGAAGGACAGTGCTATCCAAAAGTATGTAAAAAGCTTTACTGCTACATAAACCAATTGCAGTTGATAGATGATGCACAACTCCTTCATGTATATAATGCTTCTATCTATCAGATTTTTTTTTACATCCAAGTGCTAGAGAATCTAATTTGTTATATTTATTTAAAACATAAAATTAAGTTCAAAGACGGGTCATTAATGCAGTACTTAAGTACTTAACGATAAATTGTTACTGAGAGAAATAAAAAAAGCTTACTTGGGATTCTGGACATCCGTGTAATCTACTTTAGGCATTGGTGAAGGGTTGGCCTCATTGCAGAATCCACTATCATTGCTACTATGGTGACTGGCAATGGTACCACTAATACCCTTCTGACTCTGCAGTGCCACTGCCAGGAGCGGTACGGGCGAAGTGAAACTGCGACATACTCTACGCGGAGTCATGTCAGGAGTTAAGGCGAACGCGCATCGAACCCCGCATCCGTCTTTCGTATCCCAAATGACGTCATTTTGTACGACGTCCGTCGCTTTGTGACGTCAAACTAACGTCTGCCGTCACTATACGGGAAAGTTCAACGACATGAACATCCCCGTATTCCGTATGTGACGTCATGTTAACGTCACCAATCAGGATGTTTCATCTGTTACAACGTCAACCAATCCCAACGCAGCTGCGCGCTTTGGCGGAAATTCTCATTATGTCTTCATTCCAAGATGACTGCCAATTTCAACGAGGCGCTTTAGTTCAAAACTATCGAGAATTACCAACTATGCTGTGGTTCCAAAAATTACAAAATGAAGGTACAGAGAGACAAAGCATGGGCGCGAAAACAGATGCATTATGGGAAACGTTCATTTCCTTTTCCGGTTTAACAACAGGAAGACGGAACACAATGCATGTTTAAAATATGGCAGACAGTTGACTGAATACGCAATTCGCAATATGGGAGACGGGAGACGAAGTGCAATGCGTTTGGTTCTTTAGAGAATCGCCCGTGAGGTCGGGAATAGGAGACGATGACGTAGATGGAAGTGGGGGTGGAGGTGGGGGAGGGCTTCTACTTCGTCCCTCATCTTGTCCTGATGACGAATCTGACTTTTCAGATGCCTGTGAGAATAAAATTAGAATGTCGTAGGAGATTTAAAAGATAATAACTTTGGCTAATGTATAAAAACAAAAGTCTGCAAATTAATATCAAACAAACAAGATCCTTTTCATACTTGCTTCTTCTGGTTCTTATGATAAGGATTGTAATTTAGTTTATGTAATAACAGTACATAATAAAATAATATTACTCACGCTAAAGCGTGACTTTAAATATCGGAAGTGTAACATAACGAAAGTAGTCGATAAGTGCTTCTGATTGAAGTAATTAATTAATATGGTATCAAAAAATGAAGTTTAAGGTAATTTTTTTCAGTTGAGAAGGAATTTACATGAAGGGAACTGTAAACTGCAATAAATTCAAAGTGTAAAAAGTTGGCTAATGTTTATAGAATTTACAAAATACATAATAACTGAAAACAAAAAATAACCACTATGAATTTTATCTGTTATGAAATAGACAAAAGTCATAATTATTATTCACCAGATTGTTCAGAAAGAAAAAGAAAGTTTATCAAGAAGTTTTTAAAGCTTTAAAGTTAACAATAAACTTTAATTAACAAACTTACAGGAAACAAATATTCGCCATTTAAGGATTTTTCTCTCAGAAATGTCTTCACATAATAGAAATTAAAAAAAAAATTAAAGTTTAGATAAAATGAAACTTGTAGATCTATTTATATTATCAAACTACAACTTTTAAATGAGATGTTGTAGTTTTTTTAATTTTTTTATCTCATGTTTCTTTGAAATTATTGCTAATAGGTTTACTAAATTGAACAAAGCCAAAAATTAATAATTTTATCAAGTTGAAATTTTTTACGGCTGAAGTCCTCTAATTTAGTAATGTTTCATCAAATAAATTCTTAGCAACATAAGTTTATTTTTTAAAATTCTCAACGTATAAGTAAAGGTGAAAAAAATGCATAAGAAAGAACTGTCCGAGATAATGACAGATACGCACTGCATCTGAGTATCAGGTGTTTCACAAGGAAGTCTGGATCACATATTCGAGTCCCAATGTCACACCAAGTAAAAGATCTTCCAAAAGCAAATGTAACTGATGGCAGCATGGTGTCAGTCAATCATTTTCCTACAAGTGTTTGTCACAGATTTCTTCCGCAGGAGGATACATGATGTTAGTGCCACGAAAGAACATCTCAAAAGATTCTAACAACTACAGTGATAACCAATAGTTAAATAAAAAACAAGTTAAGCAATTAATACCTCCCCTGATAAGAAACTATTCGCGTTTTATAGCCACTTATTGACTGCTATTTGTAGACTTTCATTATGATAAACTCTCTGCTGATCTAATAGAATGAATGTCAAGCGAATTAATAAATTTTGTAAGAATTGAGATGAATTTAGGGAGATGATGTCTAGGAAGGGATTAGTTATATCTTCTGGAAATGAAAAGAATTTAGTCTAAATTCATCATCTCACTAAATTTTAGTTTCCAGAAGATATAAGTAATCTCTTCTATACGTCCTAGACATCATCTCCCCGCACCACGTTTTGGGACTAAAAATATAATGCATACGTGGATAGACGAAATTTCATTGTTTCCTCAGGGTCAAAGGGTAATGAAAATTTGATTCACTCCATGCATTTAACTGATGCAAAAATTTCATTCGCATTTCTTCATAGTAACCAAATGTTAATCTGAGATAAATTGAAGTCAATCACTGGAGTTTTGTGAAATGATACATAATTTATGTGAAAGTTTTATTTATCTGGTTCTGACCTTGCTTATGCTGGAGGCACGAGATAGACTGCCATCAACGTACATGGAATGCGGCCGTCCAGATGGAGCAAACGGAGTTAGAGGGGCCGCAGGGGTGAAGGTACTCACGGAACGATTCTGCGCAGACAATGAGGACGAGCCTGTCACTGACGAGAATTCGAGACTGTGGAAACGTTGTTGGTAAATACTGGGCAAACTGAAAGGAAATTCATAGAAACATAGGATTAAGAAATATAATTATAGAAAAATGTATTTGTAAGGATACTGCTTAAGATAGAAAGACACTTAAAAAGTTAAACAAAATAACAATCTTAAAACAATAAGAAAAAAGTATAAAGAGACAGGCAATAATGCCCAAGCTAAATTTATACAGTTGCCATACCACATCAGAAAAGTATTTCACGAACTAAAATAAAAACAAACGAAACCACACACACTTACCATAAATAAAATATATTCCTAAATTATTACTCCTGTAATTGCTTCCAAAAAATATACTGTTCTGCTATAATTAATAAAATATTACTCTTAATTATTAGGCCTACCATACATACTATTCCTGATTTGTTTACTTTAAAGAGAAGAGGAAATGGTTTGATGGAACATCTCTAAACGATGACGAAGTTTTAGTTTAAAAGTGTAAAGCTTCTGTTACTCTGAGGTTACGAATCAGCTTAAAAGTGCAGCAAATTTATAATGCACTTAACGTTTCTGATTATAATAACCGTAAATTTACTATTTACAGCAAGGAAATAAAAATTAATACATAAAAACAAATTATTGTTTTTAAGAAGTCATTAGCACTTTATATATTTAAAAAGTGAGATCCTGATAAAAAAATTTATTTTATCCATTTTAAACTTTAAATAAAAGAAAGTGAAATACAATACTGTAATGTTCTTCTGATTACATCACATTTCTATCATAGAAATGCAGGAAAATGTTGATAGAGTGAAATTTTCTATTTTGTTTTAAACTCAACAACTCAATTATCTAAAAATGAATTTCACGTAAATATTCTAAAGATCTTCACCTCAACACATTATCATCTCTAAAAAACTTTAATATCCGTGATATTTCGTACTCTTTAATCAAGAGCACTTCTTCAGACGTGATTTCTTTAAATTAAAATTCTATCATTTGTAATGTTTTCTCTGTAGTAGGGAATAGGTTTATGAAGCTTATCCCTAACCGTCTGAAGAAGTGCTCTTGATTAAAGAGTACGAAATATCACGGATATTAAAGTTTTTTTAGAGATGAAAATGTGTTGAGGTGAAGATCTTTAGAACTCAATTATTTTTTGTACACTAATAATAAAGCAATTGTAAACGTCTAATATAGCAATGAATTCCCTTCTCCATTTTAAACATTTACTACTTTGAGTTTCTTCGCTTCAGAACTCTTCTTCACTTATTATAATAAATAATTGGAATGCAATGAGCTTAATTGTTTTTAAGAAATTAACAGAGTAAAACTGTCAAAAGTAAATCTCAAAAATTTACTTAATCGAATTAGAATAAAACTCCCAGATCAAATGTCCTTAAAATCTGAACGATATTAGATGACGCTCAATAATAATGATGATTCCATAAAAGTATTATTAATTCCAATTAAAATGTGACTGAGAAATTCTAGAATGGTCTTATAGTTGAATATTAAAAATTATATTCTTAAGCACAACTATGCCTTGGTTGTATTATTACAGCAGGGTTTGCTAATGAATGGTAAGAGTTTAGGATTAAAGACCAGTGTATGTTCCAATCTTTAATGAATATATTAGTTTAACGTGTGGTAATTTTTTTTCTTTTATCAAACGAACATGTTAAAAATTATTGTCACACACTAAAAAAAAAATCAAGGAATCATGCTAAAATTTCTTGATAAAAAGCCTAAAAAGTTAACCCAGAACGGTTTCGACCCTCTGAAATGCGACGTCATCATCAGCTTGAAAAACAGAAATGAGAGCCATATATATATATATATATATATATATATAGAAAATTAAAGAATTAAAAAAACTGATTGGTTGCCATTATTAATCAGTACCAGAAAGTAAAGGATTGGTGATTGGTCAAACAGTTTTTTTAATTCAATGAAGAAACAGGATTGGCGAAAAGAAATAAATAAAAGCACATGTTGAAACTACAGTCCCGTTTTCGTTTATGAGAGCCTTCAGCGCTTTTGCGCATGCGTCAGGTCTCCTGCGATTTCTTCCAAATAGGGGCGAGGAAGATGGGATGTTTACTTTTTATCAGTGTTAGTTTACTAGTAGCTGGGTTCTATTTGCGCTTTTCAGGAGAGAATTATGGAAAGAATAAATACTATTGCAAAAATGCTCCTCCGTTATTTTTTTCTTAAAAGCGAAAATGTCCAAAAGAATTTCTTAGGAAAGTATCAATCTCAGCGTATCACCCCTTTGAGGAGTAGAATCGTCCCGCAGTGGTCGCTCTGCCATTCAGAAACGGACTGTATGTTTTAATATTGTGATGAAAATAATCGAAAAGGTAAGCAAACGTGTTGTCACAATGACGTGATGATTTTTTCATTTTTTTTCTGGATACTTTAATGAATAAAAATAAAATTTCATATTTAAATTGGAAATCTGATGTTATAGTCCAGGGAAATTAGACATTGACCCGGACATTTGAAGTAACAAGCTGAAAATTGGTAGAAATATTGAGAATAGTGTTCTGATTGATATCCCAAAATTCCCAAAAAATCCATCTTGGGGAAAATCCGCCATTTTAAAAAAACCGCCCCCATCGTGGATATTTCGAGTTTTAAGCATAGCGACTGAACCGAGCGTCTGAATGTATTCGTTTTTGCGTCAAATTACGTAATTCAGGCTGCATTACCTTCCGAAACACTAAAAATTAATAATTATAGACCAATTGTGGTTCTTGAGAAATAATAATAATTATGAAAATGCGACAAACGAAAATTGATCTAAAATTATAATAAATGTTCATTCCTACATTTCAAACTCATTTTAAAAAGTTGTATAAAACATTCGTCATCCATTGTCTCTAACGCCATCATTTGCCTGACGACTGGAACGCCCTTATTCGCATCGCACATGGCATGGTTGACGGAAGACAGTTGCGAAGATAAGACCGAAGCAATAGATAATTATCTAAGATGTATGAGTGAGTCAGTCGCCGGTGCAAGGTATGAAGGCGAAGATGAGTATGGTGGAGACGAATATGAGTATCGTGAAGACGAAGATGAGTATGGTGAAGACGGAGATGAGTATGGTGAACAGTATCCTGAAGAAGATGAGTATAGTGACGGGACAATGGAATATGGAGAAGATGAAGGTGAATATGATGAAGATGAAGCGGAAGACTATGAAGAGCCACAGCCGCCTTCGGATGAGGAGGAGGAGGAGGAGGAGGAGGAAGGGGGGGAGAAGGGGGGGAGGAGGAGGAGGAGGAGGAAAGCGGATCAGAAGAAGAACCTGAGAAAGATGAAAGTGAAGATAAAGAAGGTTCTGAAAAACCTGAGGAAGAGGGAGGAGAGAAGAAAGAGGATGAAAAAGAAGAGGGAGGAGAGGAGAAAGAAGAAGAAGAAAAAAAGGAGAGGAGGAGAGGAGAAAGAAGAAGAAAAAAAGGAGGGAGGAGAGGAGGAAGGGGAAGAAAAAGCTGAAGATGGGGAAGGAGAGGAGAAAAAAGACGAAGAAAAAAGTGAAGGTGGTGAAGAATCCGAAAAAAAGAAAAGAAGCGTTGTCGCTGGAAACAGAACCGTTGTGAGAAGAAGAATGAGACGCAATCTTTTCTCCCTTTTGAAAGGGAAAAGACAGAAGAGAATGACTCGCAGGCATAGAAATATTGGAATAAGGAAGCGCCTACACAGGAAACGACAGGCTGAGTACGAATCAGAGGAAGAAGAAGAAGTTCATGCATTTTGCAGTTCGTTGGGAGAAGAGGAAAAATGTATTACAGAACTGATCCAGAATATACTTTGTCCTAACATGGAAGAAGGATCTCGATCAATTAAAGAGAAAACGATGGAAAATTTACAAAAATGGCAATATTCCGTCAACCATGCCATGTGCGATGCGAATAAGGGCGTTCCAGTCGTCAGGCAAATGATGACGTTAGAGACAATGGATGACGAATGTTTTATACAACTTTTATAATAAATGTTATTATAACATAAAAAAAAAATAATCAAAGAAGACTTCATAACACAAGGCGTGAAATATAGGCATAAGCAGCAATAGAAATACATTATTAAGGGTAAAAGTTAGGTAGCTTGTTTCGTGTTATCACTGGAGCTCGACTGCCTGTTCACTAATCTGCCTGGCCAAAATCTTTGACGGTAATGCATGATCTGAAGAAATGTAACCTATATTAGCGTCAATTTAAGACCAGTAAAACAGTGTTCTTTAAATTTTGTAGGTATTTAACGTTTCTACGACAACATGTCTGCCAAAGGTTCAACGTCGTCATCGCTATCCGAGTTAGAGCAGTCCATACGTTTTGTGCAGCCATGTCCTGGGCAGTAGCCGCACATACATGCGCAAGGAAAACCGTTTCTTCTGCACCTGCATCTCTTCTCGCAACCACAGTTACAGTTGCCGAATATGATATTCAGTACCCGCTCCGATACTGGTTCTTCTTTAGTTGGAATGGGTGTCAGCTGAACTGCATGAGCCATCCATCCCCACTCTGCTTCCGGTAGGCGATTCCCCATCCAAACTGGAACCTAGAATGAAACAAATTAAACATTGAACAGCCTGTTTAAAAAGCTGTCGTTGTTGATAAAAACCCTCCTAACTGCAGTTTTGAAACAAAAAAAAAAAGATGCGCCAATGAGCAAGTTTTAAATTAGCCGAGTTTGCGCATGGCTCAACTCGCACAGTGTTTGGCTATCACGTAGTTCTCCTGCTTGGAAGAATTGTGGGAGACGGTGTACGCAAAAAACACAGTGACCGAGATGGTAAACGGCAATGTCTACGCTCTAGCTGTCCGCGCACATCTTCTGATGCAGCTGTCGTTGGCGATATTCAGGATATACAAGACGCAGACTCTCTTCTCAGCGATCGCTTGAAACGAACACACTCAGACCACACTCTGGAACGACTTCGGTGGATGACGTTTTTTCGTCAGAGTACATCGTCCAGCCAGCAGAGTTGTTCGAAGCAAAGCTGAAAGCCCTCTTTTCATCTGGACGGCTCACTGCGAAGCTGTGGGTGCGATTCTTTTAAGATGGTTGGCATCATGCGTCTGTTTGTCAGAGCTGAACGTTCTGGAGTTTGGGTTCTTCACTTGCTGTGTGTCCAAAGAATGATTCCGTATTTCCACTCTGCGGGACATCTCAGCTCGAGGATGTTATGACTCCCTTGGAGTTCCGGCAATTTGTTAAGGAAGGCTGCTTCACTGTCAGGAGATCTGCAAAGTTCTGGTCAGGCATATGGACCGATATAACTATAGAGCAAGTGTTGATGAGAAACATGAAGACGGCGGGTGGGCTCACACATGGATGTGGATTGACGGCTAACGTCATTGCTCGATGGGTTTGTGCAATGCCTTCATCTGCACATGTAATCTGAAAGATTTTGTGGAGTCTTCGCCGAAACCTCCGACCAACATGTGGAGCTAAGAGAGTCTTCGCAAGGGAGAGATAAGGCAGACGTTCGCAAGATGGTAGACTGGCTCCAGTTCCACCATCCTTTTAACGACTCAACGAACCTTCTAATGTTTTTGTCTACCGGTATAGTAGCCGACGATACAGTTAACTATGATGAGGCTCTCTCCCGTGGTTTGCAAGCAAGGAAATCATTCACAGGTCAACGATTCAGTAAAGTCCACTTAAAACGAAACAACAAAGTCACGACTTTTGCCATTGCATCTAAAACGGCCAAGATCAAAGACACTGTCGTCGAAATCAACCCTAACCAACTTTTTCACCGATTGCTGTGTTGTGCGTGACGATGTTGACCTCGAGAAGTACCTGACATATGAACTTGCAGCAAGGCCTCCAGCGGTGTTTGACGGGATGTTGATGCGGAAAGGCACTATGTCTGGATTGATCAACGTTTTAGAAGAGATAGCGCCGTCCAAGACAAACTTTCCAGTGAACGCAGAGTTTACAGTTCCTTCTGCACCGGGTTGTGTGGGCGCGTCCAGGGAATTTCGGCCACATCTGTCTCCAGTATGTGAAGTACGTGGAAAATCAGTGGATATAATACCACTTCTGCTCCGTTCAGAAAAGGCACAAAGGGATCTTTCAAGAAGTTCAAGCTTGTTTAAGGGAGACAGTGTCGGTCGTCAACTAATAATTCTAGGTTTGTATGGGGAATCGCCTGCCGGAAGCAGAGTGGGGATGGATGAATCATGCAAGTCAGCTGACACCCATTCCAACTAAAGAAGAACCAGCACCGGAGCGGATACCGAACATCATATCCTGCAGCTGTAACTGTGGTTGCGAGAAGAGACGCGGGTGAAGAAGACACGGTTTTCTTTGCACAAGCATGTGCGGCTACTGCCCAGGACATGGCTGCACACATCGTATGGACTACGATGACTCAGATAGCGATGATGACGTTGAACCTTTGGCCGACGTGTTGCATAGTAACGGTAAATAACTACAAAATTTAAAGACTACTTTTTACTGTTATTAAATCGACGCTAATTTAGGTTACAATTTTTCAGATCATGCATTACAATGAGTGAAAGATTTTCGCCAGTGAGTGAACAGCCAGTCGAGCTAAGTGACAACACGAAATAAGCTACCTAACTTTTACCCTTCATAATGTATTTGTATTGCTTCTTTTGCCTGTACTTCACGCCTTGTGTTATGAAGTCTTCTTTGATTCCTTTTTTTGTATGTTACGATAATATTTATTATAAATTTAGACCAATTTTCGTTTGTCGCATTTAAATAAATATTATTTTTTCTCAAGCACCAAAATTGGTCTATAATGATTAATTTTAGTGTTTTGGATGAGAGCGCAGCCTGAATTAAGTAATTTGGTGCAAAAACGAATACAACCAGACACTCGGTTCAGTCGCTATGCTTAAAACTCGACAAATCCACGATGGGGGCGGTTTTTTCAAAATGGCGGATTTTCCCCAAGATGGAGTTTTTAGGAATTTGGGGATATCAATCAGAACACTATTCTCAACATTTCTACCAATTTTCAGCTTGATATTTCAAATGTCCGGGTTCGGCCACTTTTTTGTCTAATTTCCCTACACTATTAGAAGAACTCGAAAAAAAGAACCAGTAACTTTCAATACATGTTCTTTTAAAATTATTATTACAAAGTTAAAATGTTTGTGTCATTGAACAGCGGATAGTGTATATATTTTATGGCATGTAATGAAACCAAGGATGTCTCAGTGTTGAAACATTGCTTGCACATTTATGCTAATAGATACGTTTCTGTAATTGTTGGCTGCTTTTTCCGTATATTTTGAAAATAGTCCTCGTATTTTTTGTCTATGCTTTTTGTGTATAGGATTGTGATATAATATTTTTTCTTTTTATTATATCGTCATTTTTGTATTTTTGTTTACCTTTTTGATTATTTTGATCATAACATCAAAATGTACTTTCAACTCGTGCTTTCATTCATGATGATGATGTCGCAATTCAGCGAGTCGAAACTATCCTGTATTAAGTATACATTTTTTAGACTTCTAATCAAGAAATTTTAACATGATTCCTTGAATTTTAAATGTGAGACAATTTTTAATACGTTCGTTTGATAAAAGAATCTTTTATTAAAATAAAACAAAAAAAAAAAAACAAAGGTAAAATTACCGTAATTTTCGAAATTCTAGATCTCAGTGTGTTTTTGTTTTCATTTCAAACACTGTTCATTTAGTGTGTTTTTATTATTCACTTTTGTTAAGTTTGATTAAGTGAATAATTCAATAAGGCTTAACCAATCATCATAAAATCAAGACTTAGTAATCATTTGATCTAATTCTCACTTTGTGAATATTTTTCTCCTAACTGAAGTTACAGAAGTGATAAAAATAATTTTAAGGGCTCAATTTATCGAAAGTAAAATGATAACATATTTCAAACCATTTATGTATCAAAGTCATTTTTAAATATGAAAATACTAACTTGACACATTCTTCTTGTTCTTCCAGTGGAACTGGTTCTGTATAAGCAATTGGGAACAATCCACTCCTGAAAATAAAAATAATAAAATAAGTACTGTAACTTACTAATTAAAACATAAAATGAAAATACGTAGTAAATTGCATATTATGAAATTACAATAGTAAGAACAAGAGAAACGATAAACTTAATAACATTTTTAGCACAACTTTAATTCAATGATACTCAAAAGTAGTTGAACTACTATTTTTCAACTTCTGAAAATATGTTTCGAATTTCAAAGACAGGAAAAAAAATATTATAATACAAAATGACTTTACAACACAAATGATAAACTAATGACACCGATTACTATTCTTTTTAAGGAAAAAAAAGTGTTTAAGGAAGTTAAATGTTTGGAATTGGGCAACTTCAAGTAAAACTTCAAACAGTTACATAGGGAATTGTGGAAACTAGACCAAATTAAACATTTGTTGAGAACCAAGAACAAAAAAGGAATTACTGAGAAATGGAAAGCAGAGATAAAATCTACTTGCCACGTTACAGTCCATTTGGTAATAAAGACGTGAAGCTTTCATGCAATGTCTTTTAAGTAATCTCTAACTTCAATGGTATACTTTCATTCATTAGTGATTTGAACATTTGTTAAGAGATTATTCCCTTTCCATGATGATTCTGAAGATCAATGAGCAGGTTTTGATTAACTTTTTTTAATGGCAGAAAGTTGGTCAATGGGTTCCAGACGTCTAAGTATTGTATATTAAAATGCTTAATTTTAATCACATAATTTAATTTTAACACATAAATCATCATTTTCGAGAACATTTGCTTTGTATTTATGGAATTTTAATACTTGCTATGGAAACTGCTAAACCAGTCTGTATAATACCTGTGATGTTGGTTAGTTCGTTACTAGCCCAGAGGTAATCAACTCGGCTGACAATCCTCTACCAACCCACAACACTTTCCTCGTATCGTCCGAATACAGCCTTAAGTAGGGCGAACACAAATTAAGCAAAAAGCACTTGTCCGGCGACCAGGTCTGACAGGTTTTCGAGCGACCGCTGATCGGCCGAAAGGTAACCAATCAGAGTGAAGCTTTGGAACACGTCAGTCGTGACGTCACACCCATTCGTTGAAAAGGCTCTGCTACGAAATTGTCTCCACTTCATCTGAACGGAGAGCAATTACAAAATTATTATCACAGTATTGAGATTATCTTTCGAAATAAATGAAGTTTATACAGCATCGGCTGTGTTCATATGGAATTCTGGGCACAATATCGTTCGAAACTCCGTCTTCAAAATGTTTTCTATCGTATTTTGAGGCATAAAATTACTATATTTCAGTGTAAAGATTGTTTCCTGTCGAATGATGATCTTTCTTATTACAATAATAGTTTTTTGATGGTTTTCAGTGCAGTTGAATTGAGAATATTAGCGGAGCAAACTATGAATGATGTCATCAGTGATGTATTTCAATTCTGCACTTTATTGGTTGGATTCCTGAAAGACATACACTGCATGTCCTGACGTGTTCTACCCTGGAAGTCGCATCAAACACATTTTTGCCAGACATATCGCCCGACCGGAAAGAATAGTGTTCGCCTAGCTTTAGGATATCATTTTGATGCAATAAAGTAACAAATTGAATCATTTGCTTTATTACTACCTTTCAATTACTACATCATCACTCGATCACATAAACATCTATATACTCCTCCAAATGAGAGTTGGCCGCCCTGCTTTTGTGAGATCTGCGCATGTAACAGCGATTAGTCTGGTCAGGCACTTCCGTCTGATCTTCTGACAGGAGTCCGCCATTGCGCTATTCGCTGGTTACTTATCAAAAGGGAATTGTATTTATAAATCATTAAAATATTTATTTTTAGCGACTATTATTGAAATAAAGCTGAATAATAGAAGTTTTATTTTGCGTTATCAACATATCAGCGGAGAAAAATAGCCTTGGAAGCACTCTTCGTCGTCAAGCATTGCTGCTGGCGAAAAGCACACACACACACACAAAAAAAAAAAAACCCTGAAATCTAATAAACATACTTTATAAATGAAAGTCTATAAATAAACAAGTATTGTTTCTAAATTAGAACTTCTCCGATAATTAAATGTTAGCCTACTATAAGGTAACTAATTTCTCAGTGACAACAGACGGAAAACATAATTGATCAGCTACCGGAAGAGCTGCGCAGTTCAAGCTTCCGCCGGCCAACTCTCAGTTTGAGGACTGTAATGATTTGGTAAGTGCAGTTGGCCTACCAGCATGGAAATAATGTTTCGTGGAAAACTGCAAAATAATGTCTTCGCTATAGAAATGTTCACTGAAAATTGCTTAACTCTGGCTTTTTTTTCTTATGGGCCCACTCTGCTCGACCTAAAAGCCGAAATCTATCATAAGAATTTCAGCTTTTCCGGATTAATACTTTGGAATAATTTTGATCATAGCCAAGACATAGTTTTTCGATTACAACTGTATTCTAAAGCCATGTTTTTTTTATATAGGGCTCTAGGAAAAAATAGTGTAAAATATAATAAATGTTAAATCAAATTTACACTTTCTTTGAGATATGTCGCATAAATATGAAAAAAAAAAAAAAAAAAAAAAAAAAACCTATCGAATTTAATTTCTTTTAATCAAAATGCGCAATATTTGTTCCTTGATTCCGTAGCATAACGTAGGACATTTTAATGAGGCGGGCAACAGAAACAACAAATGACTGCTGTAGATCGTTTCGTTAAACCCACTTAAATACTTCACTGAAATTGATCGTCTCAGAGGTTCAAATGAGAACTCATTGATCGTAATTGACTCAATTTCGGTTTTTGGTTGTTTATCGAGAATTGATAAGAAATATAATCATACTTCTTTTCTAAAATATTATGAAGACTTTATATACCGAAATAACTTATTTCTGCAAATTAAGATGGTTAATTCTAAATAAAGTTGAATAATTTTTCCGCATTACTGAAAATAAGACACGAACAATCAATAAGGAAAATTAAATAAAAAGATTTGACTTTCATTTTATCAATACAAAGTTATTATCTTTCTTTTAGAACAAATTCTTAAAAATAATTATTAATTAATAGTCTACTTAAGTTACTAAAAACAAAGTGAGATTTTAAGGAAAAATTACTATCCATTAAGAGCAACTTATAAATAAATAAATATTTAAAGCTGTAATATTAAGCTAAATATACAACACTTGCTCAGGTCACAGTTTACGTGTTTGTAAGCAGTACAAATAAAAGCAGCATTTTCAAAACTCATTCTTATAAAAAAACATATTTTATTAGTATTAGTGTATTTTTCAATGTACTGAAGACCTGTCAAGCGGAAGTGAGCCTCTAGTTTTTATAAAAAAAAAGATAATGAGATAAAGTATTTCGTATTCACATCAAAATATAAAACATTAAACGCCACTCATTGTTCTAATGAAATCCATTTAAAATGAAAGCTCCATCGTTTCGATGGATGAATGAATCCATTACTATTCACAAGAGATAAAGAACATTACAATGGCATTTTTTTTTCCAACATTTCCTATAATATCTGTTTTGTTTTCTTTTACCTGTGGTTTCTTAGGTTCTCTCCGTATTGCCAGCCTTTATTTCTCTCTCCAATAAGAGCAATTAAGTCACTCTCATGAAAACTTAACTGATGATCACCACTCGATAAGTAAGAATAAAGCGCTCGAACCAATTCCCGTCGCGTCGACGATGCCTCAGACCAACGAACTATATAAACAAAATAGACTGGCCATAGCGCCGCCATCGTTGAAGCAAATTGAATACCAGGCGGCCATGTTTTTTTACGTCTAGGCGGGCGGTACATGTGGTCTGCTAACATTGAATCATTACCTTCGATGCTCGGTCATAGGGGCTTAAATAAAAAACGTAATTTTTCAGGAGACCGAAAACAAACTTCAAAAGACGTTATTTATTTATTTACTTATTTAATAATAATAATAAATTTACAAATTCAGTCCAACGAGGTACCACTAGGGATGGATCTGTATGTAGGTGCTGTAAAACATATATTTGTCAGTTTGTACAGATTAATATTAATATAATAATAATATTGAATTATTAATATAATAATAATATTGAATTATTAATATAATAATAATATTGAATTATTAATATAATAATAATAAGGAAATAATATTAATATACATATAGACAAAATATATGTTTTGAAAATATACACTATGTGAAATTTTTATAAATTTAATTTTTTTTTTCAAATATAACATTTTTTTCAATATATAACATATATTGTCCAAAATATATACCATGTAAAATTGTTAGATTTTTTGTTTTTTTTCTCTTCTGTAGATTTACTATAAGGAGAAGGTGTTTTTAAATATTCCAGTTTAATTTTTTGAAATATTTTATTTTTATTAAATTTATTTTGTTTTAATTCTTCTTCAATTTGTGCAAACAACTTTAATAATATTCTATTTGTATTTCGTAATCCAAAGTTGTCCGTAGGATTTTCATAATATAAAATTAATTACTATAGAACTACTGACTAAAATTATTGCCATTGTCCATTTTATTTGTAAAATTTTGAAGTTATTCATATTTGTACTACAATAACAAACTGCTGGTGGCCTATTTTACCTGATAAATCCGTTGATGTGTTTACTTCAGGGGAAGCTGATTCCTCTAAGATTGGACGTTTTCTTATAGCTCTCCTTACAGTAGTTTGTGGTTTCTTGAGATGCTCAGGAAATGAAAATATGGTCGGGATGGCGTTAGCCAGAAGTCGCTTCTGGTCATTTGTTTTATATACAAATCTGTCTTCAAAATGAATTGAACATATATAACTGTACTGAGTGGGCTGCCATTTATCCGCCTCATGTTGACTACCCATTGTTTTGTTAGCTCTTTGTTTTTCAATGGAAATCTGAAACACAATGTATACGGTACATTCATATTTATTTGGTTATCTATACTTAAAGTTTCATACACTATAATATAAGTTAGTAACTAGCAATCAAAACCATGTTTAATCCATTTACTCTGTAAAAATAGAAAATCGTCGAGGTATTAGTATGCCTACAAATATTTTAAATTAAAAAACATTTCAAACTTACCTCAAGTACGATATATCACTAGTTTTATTACTCCTATTCTTACAATTGTACGCTGAACACACACTGGGCATTATGTATGATAAACAGCAATACTTTTATTCTCTCATTCGATCACAAACACGTGTTTTCCGTATCGACAAACCATGGAGTATTCGTTAAACAACATGGCTGCCAGAAGTACTTATTGCTGCCACCAGGAGCGCTGTAACTCACAGATAGCCTCTCTACGTTGTTTATTTACCTCATTGCCTCAGACGCTACCGCCATGCTGCGGGGACGACTGGAAGATTCACCTATAGAAAAGACATCTTATTAACCCACTCATTATTTGCCAAAATATCATACCTATTTATTTTTAATTAAAGAAATTCCATTTCGACAAGTTGCAGGTAATTCTATTAGTGAATTAGAAAAAAATCATAAAAGATTATTATTATATTTTTATTTTTAAAGAAAGACAAAAATTAAATTCGAATCAAAGGCTCATTAGGTAAAATTAAAAAAAAAAGGATTGAAATAAAACAATTTTATTGAATGTAATATTTTTAGAAATTTTCAACTAATTTATTAAATCTTAAATATAAAACATTTATATTAACTATTTCATTAGCTTTTATTGAAAGTAAGTAATTTAGAAGATATATTTTCAAGGTCCATTCTTACATTTACAATTTTTTATTTATGCGAGTTTTAAAAGTTTATCTCAATTATATCTCAAATTCATGTTCATTTGCAATAGAATATATATTTACTTCCTATATTTAAACACTTTTTTTTTTTTTTCTGGCAACTTAAAATTTATTTTATTTATAAAATTTATTTAAGTTTTATACGAATTTTTTTAATTCCAAATATCTTTTTTAATTTCAATAGAATAACAGGCCTCTTAACTCTAACACCCTCAGCCTAATCATTATTTTCTAAATACGTCTGACTTTAATTTACCGTCTTAATTATAAGTTACGCAATAAGGATGACAAACACACACAAAAAGAAAAAAATCAAGACCATTGCTGGGAATCAACTAGACTGCATGTAGCAATCAACACTGCTCATACAAATCAAACGGTGTTTATGGATATTATTAATGCTGTATTAAAAAATATTAATTATAATTAATAAATACGCTTTTAAAATATTTGCAAGTTATTTACTAATTGAATTATTATTTTAGAAAGATAGAATATGTGTTTAGAGTAATGATAAAATTAATCCATTCAGAACTACGTATGTTTCTTTAATTTTCTATCAATGCCTCTTAGTGTAACCACGGTAAGTGACGCTTGATTAGGCTAAAGAAATAACGAACAACGGATAAAATAAAGGAGATACAAATCTATAATCTATATTACTAAAATCTTTTATTTCTCTGTCTGTCTGTCTGTCTGTCTGTGTGTCTGTCCGGCGCAGTTTTCTGTGAGAATGAAAAATAGAAAGAATTTTTTCAATGAAACATCCGCGATAGGAATCGAACCTGCAACCTTCTGATCCGAAGTCAGACATCTTACCCATTAGGCCATGGGAACTTCAACTTTCTTTATATTGCTTTTTTGACTTATCTGTCAAAACTGAACTGACTTTGACTG
>JAFIDM010009631.1:16246323-16258700 GCA_023159025.1 Thereuonema tuberculata | reverse complement strand
GGAACACTTCAGCCTTTGTGTTGGCTTCCTCCCACCCAAGTGTGGTGGCCCTGCCCCTCATAGGAGAGTGAATTTTTCACTTTACACAATATTTGTGTAGTTCTCATTTTCATCACCAGGTGGATATTGGATTTTTCAGGGGTTTTACCCCTTTTCAACCCCTTGGGGGGGGGGGTCCGGGTTCTAAGGTAGCCTATTTTTCCGCAGGGTCCTAAAGAGTAATTCTGCAAAGTTAGGTCCAGATAGGTCAAAGGGCCTCGGAGTGTATAAAGGACAAAGATAGAAAGAAAGAAACAAAGAAAGATACATTCATTTTTATAGATATAGATATAATTTAATTATTTCCACTGAATCAATGATATTATTTCTAAAGGTTTCTGTCATCTATAAATCATCAACTGAAGTTAAATGCAGAGGAATGTACATAATTTTCTTCATATCAAAAAATTATTTTTTTTAATTAAAGTTTAGCCAAGGTCACACAAAACAAAGTTGTAAATATACCACTGCTAAAATCAAAGGATTTTTAAATATAAAAGAATACTTAAATAATAACAGTAAATGTTCTGACAGCTTTAAGCTACAAGTTTTTTCTTGACTGAAAGGAAACGATTTTTTTAATATTTAAATGGAACTGTCATTTTGTTTAGTTAGAAAATAAATATTTAAACGGTAAAATAAAATAAAAAGTAAGAGATTAAAATAAAAAGAATAATAAAACCTCTGTTTGCTGCCTTGTGCATATCTTCACTAACTGAAGGCCAGTGAAATGAAGTTCTCGATTATTCCACAGCCCATTTGATGCTTACGTTGGAATATCTTATTATGAATCTCAATATTGTATTAAAGCAAAATTATAAAGTTTAAAATTAAAACCTTTTTAAAAGAAAGAAAAACGAACGGTTTCTGAAACAATGAGCTTGAATAAATTACAAATCTAATCTAATCTATCATCGTGAATAAGTTATATTTTATAGTTATTGACTTAGATCAAAAACACCTGTTGCCGTCCCTGTACTCTTTGTCGCACAATATTTCCTGTTCTATTAATAGTTTCCTAGCAGACATTTCACTCACCTGTGTAGAGAGACTGATGCGAGGAAGCCAAGTTCAGATCGGACTTAGCTCTGGCCAGTGGTTTGGGTGTTGGGGCATCGCTGTGAAGGCTTCTTAAATCCAAGCACGACGAGTCTAAGCCTTTGGTTTTGCGTAGAAGAGATGAAGAGATGATGCTGAGGCGGTCATATTCATCGTCAGACGAACAGAATCGATCTTCCTAAAACCAAATTAACAAGAGTTAAAATCAGCAATCTAAAACAAACACTTGGGTTTTACTCGAATTTGTTTTCAGTCATACAGACCCAGTTTACATGATCATCTTAAAGAGAGAGTTCCCATTAAATCAGAACATTCAGGTCTGTTTGCTTAAAATTGTTTTAGTAAATACATTTTTAGGTACATAGGAAGGGAAGTTAAAAAGTTAAGAAAAAGTATTATCTTCATCAGTAAACACAATTATCTTAGTTATCAAGAGGAAAGGTATTAAAAAATAAAAATATGAATATCTAAAATACGAGACAAAAAAATCGAATATCAAATATAATCTTGTTTCAATCTCAAAAGTCAGCTACACAAATTCAAGCAATGGCGTGATAACTGAAATTTAATTTGGTCAATATGGCTGAAGACTGAACATAAATATCTTAGTCATAAATCTTAAGTACACTTATTATGCTTAGTGAAATTAATAAGGGTAACCAACTTTTTTATAATGAAAAGGAGGACACAAATAAATTGAAGAAAACAAAAATTATTTTATAATATTCGTTGCAACAATAATATACTACAATATGATAAATGCATAATAAAAACATTTGTAACCTTTTCTATTGTAATTATGCTTACATGACTATTAATTATTATTTACATGAGTATTTTTCCATTGAATGAATATTTTTTATTGGAAATATTGGAAATATCTGAATAATAAATATCATTGATATTGAATTTTCCGGCAAGTGCTGTAGCTAGAGTATCAACATTCAATCACGATTCTCACTTGTCCAAAAATCATTAGCAATTGAAAAAAGTCTTTCAATAATGTTGAGTGATATAGTGAATGTTTAAAATTTCTGTGAATCATCAGCCAAATGATATTTAAGTCTTGAATTTGATAATTATTGAAACCTTTAGTATAACAAAATTCACATTCAGAAATTAAGAGAAATTTTGCAAGATCTATCCTGAAGCTTTTTGTTTTAGAATTTTTTCATTGTTAGGAATAATTCTTAAATTCTTTAATAGCGAGGGATAGAGATCTCAGAATTCCATGCGAACAACAGGTGATGTTGTGAAATCATGAAACATTTTTTTAAAATATTCTCTGATATATTCTGACCATAAAGCTAATGTATTTAAGTTATTTCCTTTCAAAAGATCTTAATACTATGATCGTAGGTGTGCCCAGGGTTTTGTAATAGGAGGGTTATGATGATAACAAAAAAAGAAAAGAAAGGTCGTGTCGTTGTTCTTAGACAGACCGGCGATCTTTCAAAACAAAAGAGCAGGTCCAAAACCGTATATTTCGTCCATTTTCGGGTGCAATGGAGGGAGGATGTTTCTAACCCCTCCCCCCTATGTACGCCAGCGATTATTTAATAAATTTTGTAATTATTCTCTGTTCAATTGAAGTGGAGACAAAGAGCACTACGAATGTCCATGACGTCACGACTGTCATGTTCCAATTGGTTGTGGAGGCTAGTGGAGACCAATTTGTCGGCTGTAAATAGAACTGGTTACTTTCAAAAGATCAATTGTGGTTGACAGAAAGACATTATCCTGCGAGGGACTGTTGCTTCGATGAAAGTGGGAGCGACAAGTATATATAGTCTTATCGTGTGCATAGACCTTTAGGGATAGTTAGGGTAACTCAGACATTGCATCCAAATTTGCAAATATTATTTTTGACTTATTTTTGGGATTTCGACGTCTTTAATAATCTTTTCGGATACGTGAAGTGTGGTCGAATCTCCATGAATAATACCCTAACCACAAATATTGATATCTCCAGAGCTACAAACAAAGCACTGTAGATATCAAAATTTGTGCTATAAATATGTTGAATTCAGGAGATATTCTTCCATATTAAGAAGTCAATTTCACCTAATGTTCGCTCGACTCCTCAAGCGAAACAGCCTGAATTAGAATTAGAGCAGTTGATAGGAAGTACCAATCTCATCAAAGACGAATAAACCACTGTTCATTATACATACATCAAATTCATCCAAAGGTATTTGAGACAACATTTTGGTTTGTAAAGGGCCAAGGATGTTATCCCTCTGTCACCTTTGAAACAAATATTACCCTTGAAAGAGACTTTTGCTTCTGTCTCCATCCACTTCTAACTACCAAGGGGTAAGAAGGAACAAAGAATCAACAAAGCTTCTCGACATTATGAACAACAAAGTATATTATGAAGTTATAATGACAACACTACGTTATAATGTACTTAAATAAGATTAATCAGCTACACCAGTAGCCTACTTACCCTTTTCGAATGGCAAGGAAACATACCCTCAATTACTTCTGGAAGAAATTCCCTGGTTTTTGCGACTCCCTCCCATTGATCCAAATGATGTTGAAGTAGTGCTTGACCCTAATGAACAAAAATAATAGACCATTCTAGTTATGAGTTTTATATTTACTACATTCAGTCTTTCTTTGTGTTGTTTTCAGGATTTATTTAAAAAAAGATTCAAACTTAAGTATTAATTACATATTTAAATACGGCTTCGAATACATTAAATCTTTTAATTCTTATTGATAGGATTTTCGTAATCAAGAAATTTGCAGAAACAATTTAAAAAATTTACTGATTTTAACATTTAATGTGTAAATTGGCATTGCTGTTCTGTGCACCTAGATCTCAATTTAATCGTTATAGTAAGTTATCAAACCAACTGAGAACTTCGTTAATTCCTTGATTGAATGTAATCAGATTTACTTATATGACACTATATCATTACATCTTCAAGCCTTACTGTAATTGACAGAAAACAAATTTGATAATTTTGTACTTAAAAACAGGGCTTTGGAGCGGAGCCCGGAGCTGGAGCACGGAGCAGTGGAGCAATGGGTTTTTGCCCGGAGCTGGAGCGGAGCCGGAGCACACAAGTTTTTGACTGCTCCGCTGCTCCAAATTTTTTTTTTTTTTTTAATGCTTACCAGTCCTGTTATATAAGTGCTGAAAAGTTTAATGTGTGTCTTTTCAAAAACAAAATTTAATTACTGTTAAAGTATAGATTAGAAGTTTTTTTACTATATAGTGGCTATATCATATATTAATCGGTTTTTGATTTCTCTAAAATTATTACAATTATATTGGAAATGTCATTGGAAATGTCCGTAAAGCCCAGCACAGAATAAACAAAAACACAATTGCCTTTTCTGATTCATTTTACGGGGAGGATTAGGGAACAGCTGTTTCACCATTCTACTGGATCATCAGCCCTAACCTGCCTCCCTCGATAAAATGGCAAAAACTTGCAAAATTTCTCCAAGACAATGGAGGACAAATTGCTATGGGAATTTTGACCTCCATGCGTAAACGTGAAGAAAATCTTTTCCAAAACACCCATTTTCTTGCTGGAGTCTATGTTGATCCTCGGTATAGAATTTTACTGAGTTCGTCGCAAACGACAAAAGCAAAAGAAGGACTTTTGCATATCACCCGACGACTCGAAAAACTAAAGATTTTTAAACGTTTTGATATGAGGCAAGAGGGCGAAAGGTCGAAATCCTCAACAATTGAATCCCAGCAGCCCCATCGAGTAGTAAGTTTTCAACAATCACAGAAAGGAAAAACAAACAGTTCTATTTCAGCAGACAATTCTTCAGAAAAGAATATAAGAAAAGAAAATGAATTCTTCAGAAGATGATGATTTTGAAAAAGAGCTACACAAGCTGGAAAAACGTCAGAGTTTCAGAAATGCAGCATTCGAATGAAGAAGACTTTGAGAGAAATTTTCACCAAGATTGTCATGCAATCCAGGGTATGGGTAGACTCAAAGTAAAATCAGCATTTGAAGCTATTGACGGTTACCCACACCGAATTCAAACTGCTTGTCGAGTTGCATCGAGTATGCCCACTACACAAGCCAGTGTCGAGAGATTATTTTCTGCATTAAAATTGGTATTAAATGATACAAGACAGGCAATGAAAGATGACTTACTGTCAGCTATTCTGTTTTACAGAATTAATTATGATGAAATTATAATTAAACAGCTCAAGAATTTGGACAATGAAAAAAATCTTCAAAGTAAAAAAAGAATGGTGAAAAACAAGAAGTGACAGCGATGAGTAAAAAAAAACTACTTGTTTTTAGCATTTGATCTTTGGTGATACGAATTAAAAAATGCATTTGGAGCTCGGAGAGGAGCACGGAGCGGAGCATGGAGCAAGTATTTCATGTCGGAGCGGAGCAATTACAAATTTTGTCTGCTCCAAAGTCCTGCTTAAAAATTAAATTTCATACGATAACTTTCGAATGTTTAAGTGCGCATTCATGTATACTGGTATGCTTTCTTTGACCCAGGTTTCTTCTCTGATGGTCTAATTTATACTAAAATCAGTTGAGAGTTTACATTGCATAAATTAAGTCTACGATTAGAATTTTCATCTTCCTAGGAAAAATAGTATTTGTTATTTTGATCAGATATATAAGTTCGCTGACCAAGATTATTGTCTTTTGAGATCCTTGCTTTCATAGACATGATTAGATAAGATTGCCATTTATTTTAATGCTTTTACTAATGATTGTAGATGGATTTACAGTATGTATTGATAACAGGTTTTAATATTCTTGACAGAAGAACACTGGAAATTATCATTTGATGCGAGATGAACCATTCATTTTCGTTAAGTGACATTATTAAGATGCTCACATCAGGAAGACAAGGTGAAACTGTCCTACTGGGCTGCAACCACCAGAACTCGTGGATTTCGAGAGAGAATAATTCTAACAGTGGCTCTTTATGACTTTCGAAGTGGTTTCAGCGAAACTCAATCGCTCGAAAGCTTTAGTCTGGCTTTTGAGGACAGCGCTCGGTGATGTGCCAAGTTTTCTGTGGTTTTCGGAATTTAAGAGAGAAAAGACATTTCTCAAACAAGAGAAAAGCAGACGACCAACCACAACGATGGCTGAGGAAATCGTCACTCGTGTGGAAACCACGTCCAAGAGCCACAACACACAGAGACTACTCTTCAAAACGTATTCGGATATATCTGGATTTCAAATTGACGTCAAACTATATTGATGCTGAATCTGTCCCCTATTTAGTTAAGAAGTTTCTCATCCTTGATAGCTACTGCAGTTTAGCAAATAGTGTAGCTTAACAAAGATATTGAGTTTGTATTGATTTTACCAGCCGGTGTTCTACTGCATTCTGTAAACTTGTCATCAGAATTTAAATTTAGAATTCAGAGTTACCTTTCGGAGCTGTAGCTATTATCGATGTACTAGTATCAGTAAAAGCAAAGAAAATTACCAGACCAGGTTAACCAATTTGGTTCCTACGATAATTTAAATTCTAAATCTACGAAAATCTACAACATAAAAATAAATACAAGAATAATAATAAGTACAAGATTACTTTTTCTTATATATTTTGTTTTCTTTTAATCCTTTTATAAAATAGAATGAAAAGCGGAAGAAGTTGAAAAGTGGATATTTGCCCTGACATGCAGTTTTATTTTTCAAGTAGAAAATAACTTGTACATAATTCTCAGGCGATGGCCAAAGCAATGAGAAGGAGAATGGACCGCCACAAGCTCAGAACTTGTAAAGGAAGAATAAATCACTTTCGTGAAAGAACTGAAGTTCAAAAATATCATCGCAAAACCAAATAAAAATTACTAGCTGCCAAACATTAAGTTATTGAATTTAAAGGTAAATGACTTTGTCAGGTTCAAATTAAAGCTTAAAACAAGAAAGAATTAAAAAAAAGACAAAATTGCTAAAACAAGTTAAACACACCGGATCAGTTTCGAGTCCTGCAAGAGAACTCGAAACTGGTCTGGTATTTTTAAACTTATTTTAACACATTTTGAGTGTATTTTTAATTTATCTATTGGTTAAAGACTTACACACGTTAAACCTTTCTGTTTTAAAGCTTAAAAGCTTCTAACTTCTAAGCTAGTTACTAAGATAATATTGGTAACTAGTTGCTAAAAATAATTAACACATTTTTTGTAATATGCTATTTAATGACTCAATTTCATATTTGATTAGTAACCCACTTTTTAAAATTTCTTTTCATTGAGTTATGACGGCGAATTCTTTTTTTTTTGTAATCTAAAAAGCAAAATATTTTAATTCCACCTAATTTATTTTTGTTATTCTCCCTTTTTGTGTAATAGGCAGTCATGCCTCAGATCAGTATGGAGACCAGCTCTTCAAGTAATCTTCTTCCATACTTTCTTAGGCCAAGTAGCTATTATAATCTCATTTCAATCTTACAGAGAAGTTTCTTCTTGAATATCTCTTCGTTTAGAACCATAGTCGGTAATTTGTGAAGAAATTCCATCCTTCTCCATTCTTAAAGCATGTGTTCTTTAATTGAAAGGGTGTCTATTAACTTGTTCGATGATTTGAAATTCACTTTAGTTCTTGCATATTTTTTTATGTTTCTTTTTCGATCAAGGGGAATAATCAGCAATTTTATGTATGAATCACATTTCTGATCCTTTCATTCCCTTTTGTTGTCGTTTTTGTTGGAGTGTAGGCTTCACATCCGTAAGTGAACAGATCTTGGGTTTTACACATTCTCAGTCTAATATGTCTTTACATAAAAAACTGACTTACATAGTTGAATTTCTGTTGGTAACAGTTCAGGTTATTCTTCACTTTGTCAGCTCGATTTTCCAAAATACTTGTATCTGCAGAATTTAAGCTTCGAAATCTGCATTAATGACTTCTAAGTGTGGGTGGATTTTTTTACTTTACTCGACGAATGTCATCGATTTTTGAGCAGTAACCATAAAATTCTTAAAAAGTTAAAATCTTTTGTTCCAGAAAACATCCAAGACTTGAAAACATCCAAGTTGGCCAATTAAATATTACTACAATGTCAAGATTAAACCGTTGGAAGGACAACGAACTAAACAATTTAATAGATTTTTCTTAGTGAAACAAAGATAATCTTCAGGGAAATGACAGTTCTCAAGTAAGATATGCTTATATGGATTTCTTAAAAATGTGATGGCGTTTGTAACAATACGTTCTCTGAATAAGACTAAAGAAATGATTATTCATTCAGTTGCTGTCACTTTTCTATCTCTTGAAAAGCAGTTATAATTTATTTGGGGAGGAGGAAAGAAAGTGTTTAGTAATTATTAATTTTTATGAATATTACTAACTTTTGTATGATAAACCTGAAGATGTTTTGCCAAGGAACACTGCCTTTCCAACACAAAGCCATACCGTCGTCTTTCTTGAGCGATTGCCTATTTACGTAAGAGGGAAAGAAAAATATTAAAAACATTATTAATCTAGGAATAGAAGATAATTTATATCCTTGGAATAGAATTTGATGGATTTAATAACTTGACTGTTGATGGATACTTATCAGACTAGTAAATCTCCATCTTTATTCATAAGACTGTGAAGATGCGTGGAGAATGTGCATCTATTTCTGAGGTTGGTCAGATAGGTTTACAAACATGCTTCGAATGGCCTCAAGTTCGATCCGTGGTTTAATCTCCGACAGGGATTTTCGAGATGTGTTTCTCCTCTATAACGACCCTGGAATCATCCCCAAACCCTGTTAAATGAGGATCAGGTTCTTTCGCGAGAATAAAGATGAATGGCCCTTCCGCATAAACTTCGTCCGATTGACAAAGTAGTGATGGGAGTCTATACCTCCTTCCCTTCAACTGTTAATAATGACAACGTTGGAGAAGGGGACTTAGAATTCTGTTTCTCGTCTATAGCATGTTAGCGGAAGCAAACATTTTGGGCTAAACCAAACTTCAAAAAGTTCGATAGAATATATCCCGAAAAAAGTTACAAAATCATATGACCATGGTTATCCAACCGAAAAACCTATCCATCATCAATTCAAGGTCCTTAAAAATATTTATACTGGTGTAACTTTAAGACTAATTCCGTGATACTTGGGAAAAAGTCATTCAAACGTTATCGTTAATAAAGAGTAAACAAAAAAATTGTAGGCTACGTATTTGAAGCTGAATTATAACGTTTACAATCGAAATATGATACCAATTGAAATACTATTAATTTTATCAATTTTATTGAAAACTTCAAATAAAATTTAACATGTCTGATTCATGACATTAAAATAAAAAAATAAAAACATAAATAAAAGGAAACACTAATGAATTCTATTCTATCAACTTGTTTTATGATTAAATTTATAAATAATACATCTTAAATAATTGTTTGGCATTATGAGAAGTGGACTGTTAACAGTAATATACTCAACTTCTGCTGGTCCAGTCATAATCAGACCGAAACATTATGAGTAGTTAATAATTTATTTTAAACATTAATTTCTATTTAACATGTATGTTTTCATTATTTCTTTTTAATAATTCAGCCGTTTCTTTTTCAAGTTGGCACCAAACAGTTTTTATACAAGATATATGCAAAATCTTACATTTCGTAGACTCTGTTCACAAAAGTCATCTAGTTTATTTTTTTCTTCCTCCAATATTTGCATTTACTGCAAAGAAAAAAATAAAAACAGTAGATGTTAATTCATACAATTATTATCAACCTTAATATGATACTTCTTATTAATTTTCAGTGTAATCTAAACTCACTAACTATTTATTTAATAATGGATATGCTATTCTTATTTACTTCTTGCGGATATCATATTACGTTCCTATGAAGATTCTGTTGTCACCATGTTCATCTGTTCTCTATGATTTCTATGCGAAAAACCTTTTATTCAAATTCTTCTTCAAATACCGTAACATTATACTTTATTACTTAAATAACATCTTCATATAACCTACACAACCGGTAACATTTCGTGGGTGTTAATCCACTTTTTCAAACCATCTATAAAAAATTCCTTAGGGAGAGAGAACACCTCTCTTCCATCCTAAATTACACTGAATAACAATACAAGAATTCTAAAAACGTGATAACAATTTAACAATGGAAAACGTGGAAATATTCACGTTCACTTTTAAAAAACACATTAACAAGTCCAAATCATTAAAATTTATAAAATTCCTTTATAAATGTCCTAATTTCCTTTTTTTTAAATGTCTTAATGGTTGTGTAGATTATAAGAAGATGTTACTTAAGTAATAAAGTATAACCTTTTATTCAGTTCAATGATTAATGCAACGTCAAACTCCAACCACAAAGATTTAGGGAAAGATCAATGATAAAAACGTCTCAAAATACTTTAAATGTAAAGTTCTATTAAGGTTTTATTTGTTGAAAATTCACTATTTGAGAAAGGGATTTTTTATTTTTTTTAGGAATAAATTAGAATCTTATGGAATTTATTATTCTCCAGAATATGATAATTTTATGCGATATTGAATTACTGGCGATGGATGTATCGATGTATCGATTATAATATTAATGGATGTATCGATTTTGGACTGAAATGCTCTTATTTTTTTTATGAAAGTCAGGAAAAATTCAAAAGTCCAAAGAAAGACTGTGGAAAGACTCTTAAGAAAGTTGCAATTCTATAAAATTTTCTTCAGAACAATATCATCTGATTTCACCATACGATGTTTCTGAGCGAATCAAGACAAAACCATCTTTTTTATTACAAAATACTTACGGCGTTGTCTTGGAAAATTCAATGTTTTGTTCACTTTATTCCATTCAGTCCTCGCAACTTCTATGAAATAAATGTTATCTAATCTATTTATTTAGTTACTTAAAACATGTTAAGCTTGTGTTATGATCAAAAACTTAAATAAATTCTAATTGTATGTATGCATATGTATTAATATAATAGTCATTAAATTTGCCATGTTTCGAGATACCCTTAATTCTGAACTCAAGGCTCTAGTACGACAATCTGTGTTGGTTCACTCTTTGCTGATACTCCTCTCACGAGAAAAGACTGAAACCAGATGTTGAATTTGCAGTTATTTTCTTACCAAAAGCCGCAGTTTCGTCAGCTACTGAATGTGGAGGAATTGGACGGACACGCAATCATACCATAGGAACTCAATCAGATCCAAGTCTGGTTCTGTTCACCCTTATCAAATTGTTTAATACTAATCCGAATTTGTTCGTATCTGACTCTAGGATTAGGTGCATTGACATATTGGAACGCAAATGTTATCAAAAATCCAAAGCGCAGAGTTGTCAATAGTGTTACAATATCCCGAAAATTACAGTATTTTTCCATTTCCATACTAGGACTTCCCAATTTAAAATAGACGGATACATATTTACTAGTTGACCCGTGCGAATAATTCGCACCAAAAAGCCACTTTTGAGAAATAATAAACAAATCCGACAGCTGTCGTGCATGTTAGTTAAACCCATTGTCAATAGATAGCGCCTTCTCCATTTTTATAAAAAGGTTGACCCGTGCGAATAATTCGCATGGTATCTTCATCAGTCGCCGAATGGTAATGTGGAAATAAATAAATGAACAGATTGTCAATAGATGGCACCTTCTACATTTTTATAAAAAGGTTTTTAAAATAAAGTTTTTTACCGAAAACAATAATTTAAACAGTTTGTTTATTTTTCGTCATTAGCGGTGAACGTAATCTTCAAAATATAATCTCAATCATTAATTTTGATGAAGTATTAAGTGAGATAAAAAGAAAAAAAAAAAAAAAAAAAAAAACCACCTTTGAGAAATAATATATGAGAAGTTGACAAATTATGTTTTTTATTGTAATAAGTCGTTTATTTTTATTAAAACATAAATTTTGTTTGTCTTTTTATCTGTTCTTATTAAATAAACGATGAAATATCTTTTTAAAGTGCATTTTTATTCCAAAAACGATGTATTAGAAGTTACGACGCTACAGCATTATTTGAAATTTTATTTCGCTTTCGAAAAATAAGTCGCTTCTGTTAAAGCGTGTCTACATTTTTATAAAAAGGTTTTCAAAATAAAGTTTTTTAACGAAAACATTAATTTTAAACAATTTGTTTATTTTTCGTCATTAGCGGGGAACGTAATCTTCAAAATGATGTCTCAATCATTGATTTTGATGAAGTCTTGAGGGAAATATGCCGTACCGACACGAAAACACCTTTGAGAAATAATATACTGTATAAGGATGGTACTTACTTGCGAGGAGAAACGTTGATTTAAGTGAACGTAACCTTCAAAATAACGTCTCAATCATGAGCGCA
>JAFIDM010009631.1:16188716-16214751 GCA_023159025.1 Thereuonema tuberculata | reverse complement strand
ACATGATATGTTGATTATAGATACAATGCTTAAGTATAAGTCTTTACAAAGGAATTTAAAATACAATAGTAAAAAAATACAACAATTGAATAGTTTGTTACAAGAATATTTTTGTGTTTTTTATACATTTTTTGAATTTACAAAGGGTAAAACTACTGACTTTTTAAGAATTTTTCTTTGTTTGTACATGGAAAAGTATTAATTATACTTTTTAAAATTCAATTATAAACCTTAAGATTTAATTATAAACCTATTAATTTTTTCAGGAATATGAAATATGTTTACTGTATGGTCAGGATCATGTTTATTTTCTTGGCAGTGATCTGCCCAATCGATATACCATGTTTTCTATTTTTAAATGCTCTTACGTGTTCTAAAACCCTTTCTTTTAACAATTGTTTTTTCAAATCAAAGATAAATTTTACAAACAAATCAAAGGATTCCCAATGGGAAGCCCCATTTCAGGAACACTATGTAACATATACGTAAATTGGCTAGAACATAACAAAATTTTGAAATGGAATAAAATACTATGTAGATACATAAGATATACCCATGACATTCTAATCATATGGTATGGAACTAATCGACAATTTAATAAAATTCCATCAATTCATTAATTCAGTAAATCTAAACTTGAAATTTACCTTAGAAGAAGAAAATAAACAAATATCCTTCCTAGATCTACTTTTCTCTCCATTTATGAATGATTACGGACGTTAAACTTGCTTTCTAGATCTACTTTTAACAAATAAAAACAATCAAATAGCCTATGAGCATTAGGAAAAAGGTTTAAAAATCATATACTAAATTTTTATTCAGAACACAGTATCCACACCAAAAGAGCATCAATTCGGAATTATTTGAAAAGAATAATAGACAACACCGAAGATAGAAAATTATGGAATGCCGAAGTCAATAAAATGAAACAAAATTTTGAAATCAATGACTACCCAAACAATTTTGTTAACAAAACTGTTAATAATTTTTTAAAATATAGATTTAAAAACAAAAATAAAATAGATAATACCTACAAAAACTTCATGAAATTACCTTTAGGTACTAAGGTACAAAAATCAATAAAGGAATTACGTAAAAAGAATGAAATCCAAATAATATACTATAAAGGAAACGAGTTAATAAAGATAAACAAAATGATACTCCCCATAATATTATGAATACAATGGGTTTCGTAAATAAACTAAAATGCCAAGAAAATAAACATGATCCTGACCCTATAGTAAACATATTATTTCATATTCTTGAAGAAATTAATAGGTTTATGATTGAATCTTGTATAATTAATACTTTTCCATGTATAAACAAAGAAAAATTCTTAAAAGTCAGTAGTTTCACCCTAAGTAAATTCAAAAAATGTATAAAAAACACAAAAATATTCTAACAAACTATTCAATTGTTGTATTTTTTTTACTATTGTATTTAAATTCCTTTGTAAAGACTTATACTTAAGCATTGTATCTATAATCAACATATCATGTATAATAAATCATTATTTATATTTAAACGCTTTCAAATTCATTTGTAAAGACAAAATGAAAACAATGTATCTAATTCCTTTTGTAGTGAATTCTATAGATAGTAAATATGGTTATATCCCTATCTCAAATCACCTGATGAAGTTTTTTCGATAAGAAAAACGAAATATTTTGAGTGATTAAATTTTTGGCTGAAGATTAATAAGATGAGAAGATTATTTAATATATGAATTTGATTATTGTCTTATTAAAATTTTAATTTATTAAATTTAAAAAAATTAGAATTTTAATATCAGAACTATTCTTAGTTAACGCAAAACACTATATTACATACCACACTGGCGCAGCTTAGCCAATGCTGCTTTTGCGCCATTAAAACCCAACCAACATACATAATTAAATATTACAGGTAAGTTAAATATTATTCAATATCTTAATCTATTGAATTTACTGAAATTCAATCTATTGGATTAATTTTTACTCTTTGAAATTGCTATGCAGTTTTTGAAGCTTTAAACAATGTTTCATTTATTAAATTACATTACCCCGTTTCTACCTACTTACTTCCCTTTACAATGTTCGTTATTCTTTTCTGAAATAAGACTTATGCAATTCCATGTTTTAATTTAAAGTTTATCTTAATTAAAACCTCTCGTAATAAGTATTTTATAGAGGGATACATATCTGCAAACTCTCTTCAATAACTTGTATGTTTCTGTTACGATCGATGCTAACAAAGTGGGTTAATTAAGGTGTTGGTGTTCATAATTAAAGCATCCGGTATAAACGTCCGATAAATTTAATGATCTGTGTAAGAGGGAACATGATGATTGGTTTGTTAACACCGACCTTCTATAACACACAAGACAGATGCAAACAAACTACAATAATTTCCAAAAGATGAACCAACCTCTACACAATCAATAATTCCATTCAAAACTTTCTATAATGAGATGAGGTTTTAGCCAGACACGAAGCGAAGTGAATTTATTTTATATCATAATGTAAGTATTAATTTTAAATTTTATATTCACATTATAAAAGCAGAAATATAAATTTTGACACAATGATAAAAAATGCAAATGTCACGATTCAAAACCATCACGGAAATAAGAATGAAATGTTTGATAAAAGCTTAGAAATTGGCCAATAAATAATTTGATCATAATAATAAGCTTCAAAAATAAATAAATAAAGACGGATCACTTCTATCTTTTAGATAAAAAAAATATCATTGCTTTAAATTCATTCTGGGTGAATAACAGCCGGGCTAAAAAACTTCAGTTTAAAGACAATTGAGCATTTGGATAAAGACTAATAAAGGCTTAACTTGGGCCATCAATGACAGCAATTTTAAATATTAAACTTGTAAATAATGAGTGAAGGAAGGCTGACTGAGAGGGCTTAGCATCCCAACTATTTTCAGAATTCCATTCTATTAAAGCTCCACGATTCTCGTAGTCTGTTAGTTAGCAAAGACTAGAAGGATTTCTGGGGTTAAGGGCGGTCAGAGAATAATTTTACATTTATTTATTACAATTTATTATAGAAGATTATCACTTTGACGAAGTAGCATTTTTATCTAGTTTTGCCGGCTAAAAAGGCGAAGTTTCCACCTTTGTAAAATATGGTACTAAATTAGGATATATATTTTGAAAATAATTATTTCCTGTAGCAACGTTTGGTAATGAATTTACAAATAGCTGAAAGGATAATATTTTTTTTTTTTAGTAAATTGCTATTTACAAGAAAATCAATAACATACAAATACGGACTGTTTTAAAAAAAATAAAAATAAACCTTAATCTCCTGTATTTCATTTATCAAATTCTAATTAAGAAAAATTGTAATTAGAAGCACCTAGAGTTGTAGAAATGTTTTACAGAATACTGATTTAAACATGTTATCTATTACAGTCTTATGAATTGTACCATTATGAAAAGGAAGTGCACTATTAAAAATACAATGAGTGTTTTCATTTCCCCTATATTATGAAAAGATTTTATTAGTGATTTCTAAACATATCCTGTTATCTGTTAAAAGTAATCTGAATTAGCCGAGAAATACAATTCAAGCAGATCGACAGACGTTGCTGTGGGCTATTTAATTTAAAACAAGACAACTGGAATCTTTCCCACATTAAGAAATACTGCCTTGCAGTTAACAATAGGCTTAACCCACAAAACGTTTGTTTGTTTCTTAGCAATTTTATCATTTTACGTAAATTAATTTTGCTTTGAGTTCAAGACTTTCATTTCTGCCATTTAGAGCAGTTTTTGTCTTCAACGTCATTTTCTGTTTCTTTTTTTTTTAATTCTGTCCTTACAAAGTATTGATGATTGACAAATCTCAATATTTTGTTTCCTTTAGCTCGGATGTCGAAGGTCAAGATGAATTAAAATTACTGTTCCAATAATAATTAGTGATATTTCTCTTAAAACAAAGTATTCTTAAAATTAACTTGCACTAAATAACTGTGTAGAAAACAAGTGTCCTTGTTTTCTGATTATAGACAATACAACGTCGCTGACCAAAAATGTTATGAGTACTTGACGCTAATACTAAATAGAAGGAAATGTGAAATAAATATCTAAATTAGAACAAGGTAATTAGAGTGGTTACCTTTCTAGAAGACAGCTCCTGAATTCTTTTCCAAGTTATGGAAAAAAACTCAAGGGGCATCGATATTATAAACTGAAATTAAAGCACAAATTTTGAGAATAAGAAACTGTTGGTCTTATGGAAGGAAAAATTACATTTCCGTTGAGAAATCAATGAGGGTTTACTGGATAATCCAAGAAAACTACAATAAAGGAGTCTTTCCAAAAGACAGGAGATATTTGGGGATGGCAGAATTTGTACAGGATACAATTGACAGAAGACACTTCACTACAGTGAGAGCGCACTTTCTATTCAGGATGATATAACTAAGGTTTACATTGATTACCTGATGCAATGAGAAGAATTTATTTTTTATGATGAGAATAGCTTAGAATGAACTCTTTATTTTGTTCTCACAATCCATAGTGAATGGAATTGTTTACTGTTGATAATGAAAACATCCTCATTACAACATAACGAAAGTCTTTCGTATTGTTCCATATGAATAATGACTAGGATCGGAGAAACAGAAGATCATTTTGGAATTCCATTGCAGTTTAGGTTAAAATCAATTTAGCGATTTCATATTCTTTAGTTCCATTATCTTGTTAATCATCTACTTACAATTCTTTCCATCATTCTAAATTTTTCCGTTTTTTCTTTCCACAGTCGTCAAATGCTTCATTCCTTGCAGTCTTTCTACAACCAAAAGTTCTCTTTCTCATAAACATCCTGATTGTATTGACAGACAATATTGCCCTCACCAAACGAAGAGATGCTTGAAACTGTATTTATTAACGCTACTTGGACATTAAAACCCACAACACACACACACCCTCATGTTTAGCAAAACTATTCCTCACATCAATTTCAATTACATTCTGATAATTTTACTTTCCTATGACTACATTTGATTTAATTTTATCACCTAAATATCTCTAAAAGAATTTTATTGGAATAACTTTTACGACTATCTCAATGTGCACCAATTTTGTCAGCAAACTTTGAAATAAATAGAAATCTCTGAAATTATTAACAGTGCTGGAAGCTTCGATGATTGGACTAGTGAACATAAGAATTAAAGGCGATTCCAATGTGAGTTTCTTCCACTAATTTAATCTTCGCATTTTCTATTGTATCTTCACTCTTCACAAATAAATTTGGATAAATGCCCAAAAACCGTCGATTCTCCTGGTTTTCTTTTAAATAAACGTGGATACAATACCAAAATAAACCGAGTGCTTTTAGTAAAATTAGACCCCAGCTAGTTTCATAGGGATATACTTCTTTTCATTCGTTTGTTAAAACTAAATGACATCTATTGTTCAATTAAATACAGGCAGTAGTGCATAGTTGACCAATAAAGAATGAAATGGAAATCATTCTCAATGGTCTATTTTAATATCAGAAATGCATGTTTAATCATGATAGGCCTAAAATACTTTTTTTTTTTTCATTTTTGCCAGCAACTGACTTATTTAATGCCAGCATCTGGGTTTGACATTAAGAAAGTTTTATTTCTTATATTTTCTTTGAAGAACTTCACATTTCCACTAGTAATTAAAATCTTTCTCCTTTCACAAGGATTGATCGGAAATTAAGAATATAAAACTTATTGCTAAAATATGTAATAAATATTTAAATAAATATATTGCAAAAATACAGAAAAAAATGATCTCATGTGGCAGAAACGTGAATATCGCTTAGATGATTACGAGATATATTAGACAAGACTTCGGTAATAAAATCGGAGCAAGTTTTTTTTTTTCTATTTACAATTCATCAAGGACAAGCTTTACATTCTCAATTTCTGACAAATCTTCGAAATTTTGGACATGATCTTACTTTTCTAAAGTGTATTTTTCAAATGAGTATACAAAATCAGAAAAGTTTTTTATTATTTACCAGGAAAAAAAAATATAGACAGATTCTTTTACAATTGAATAGCATTGATTCCATCCTCTGATTGCTTTTGTTATTAGTTAGGAGATGATATCTTGAAAGGGTAGAAGCAAGATCTATGACAGATTGATTAAAGGATCTGTTAATCCACAGACTATCCCTCTGTGAATCCTTTTACACAATGATTTAAGATGCAGTGAAATGATTTTTTTTTTTATCATATTATTCTCACCAATTTTTATCTTATGAGAACAAATGATTTTGATCAATCAAGTATAACTTTCAACATAAATTCTTGTGATCAAAAAAAAACAATAAAAAGGAAAAAAAAAATGATCAATCTGAAGCTCTGAGATATGGACTTTGAACTCACCAAGTTAACCTGTTGGGCTTGAATCTCCTTATAAACATCTACGATCTGCATCAATGCTGTACCTGCAAAGAGAAGGACATCTTAAATTCAGTTGCTCCCAATTGGAACCATGTTTGATCAACAATAAAATCATGTTTCTCTATTATTTGCGATTTTGACTACAACTTAACGAAACAGTCAATGAAAGCTAATTAATAAATATCTCCTTAAATAACCACAAACTTTAATCATCTTTCCGACAATGTTTCGTCCTGTATTGCCAAGGACTTTGTCTAGCCAATTATAAAAACCTTAAGGAAAAGAGAATGGCATCTCTCTAACCAAAATTCTACATAATTCAACAATCCAAGAATTTAAAAATATAACAATCCAAGAATTTAAAAATATTGCCGGAAAGATGATTATTTAAGGAGATATTTATTAATTTTATAGTATTGATAAGAAGATGTAATTTACGTATCCATTGAGATTAGGTGATGAAGAATATGGAGTTCAAGAATTTGGCAATGTTTAATAAAATGGTCAAGATTAAGAAGACGATTTACGATTGTAGGTATTGAAAAGGTTTATTATCTTCGCGCTTGCAGAGATAGAGAAAGCAAGGGAGGAAAGAAGAATTTTAAGATCTCATTGAAAGTCAAAGAGAAGAGTTTCAACTTAGGAATCTGATTAAATTTTGACGATTTTATTAATAAGACTTTTCCAAAATAAAGACTGGAAATTTCAATTAAAGACATTGGGAAGTTCAAATTAAAAATATTAAAAATCTTGAATTTTAAGAGAATATTTTTAAATTCTTGGATTGTTGTATTATGTAGAATTTAGAAAAGAGAGATGTCATTCTCTTTTCCTTTAGGTTTTTGTAATTGGCTAGACAAAGTCCTTGGAAATACAGGATGAAATATTGCCGGAAAGATGATTAAAGTTTGTGGTTATTTAAGGAGATATTTATTAATTTTATGGTATTTATAAGAAGATGTAATGAAAGCTAATAAAAATAAAGTTAATTCGTCAACATTAACAGAATTAGAAACGGAATTAACTTTATTCTTATTTAGTAGCATATCTTTTTGGACGCAGGCCCAAAACACTTCTTCAGTGTAATTGGCTTATTAGAGTACAGATACTGTATTTTTTTATGGAACGTAGAGTAAACAATTTGAGTGCTGATTTTTTTCATTATTTCTCATGAAAAGACGATTAGAAATTAGAAAACGAAATAATGGAAAAAGGATTAAAGTATTAAAAATGCCTGATCTTTATTTATCTACTATCTTTATTTAATAGGAAAATACCGTTCTTGTCTTTATACCTTACAGTCGCTGTATTGAAATAAATACTTTGCATTCGAATTCTTCTAATGAACGAAGGAGTTAATTTTGATAAGTAATCAGAATTACCTTCCACTATATATTCCTGGTGACAGGAAGGAAATATCGCAAAGAAAAGAACGAGAGAGACCAAAACCAAGTGAAAGTCTTCATTCAACAGCCTTCAATACTCGATATACAATACAATGTTAAAAATGCTTATCTTTTACAGCAACATTGCCTTAACCTTTGTAGGTCTTGATTCATCGGAGATTTCTCAATATGGAAGAATTAAAATCTTAAAACGGTTTAAGCAAATCAACGTCTGATTCAAATCTTCCTAGCATTTCTTTTTCTGCCTCTCCTTTGCTTTTCTCCGTAGATGCATTCATTTCAAATTCCCTCTTGTTCTCTCGGGCCTTCATTTCTGTTTGGTTTTTTTTTTTTTTTTTTTTTTTTAATGTTCCGGTGACATTTTTTCATGATCTCATATTCGACTATTCGTTGGAAGAAAGCCACGAAAATAAAGGAACTCGAAAACTTTTAGTCCTAACCTACGCTGTGTTCTTTAAAAAGAAGATTTGCTGAGATGGCTACTTCTTCTGCAATAGCTGTGGAATTTCACAAAACTTAAAGAGAAGTCTTTAGTAAAACAATAAAAAATACCCTTGACTTCGGAGATCATAAGAGGAGGAAACAACATACAAATCCTACTAATATGATCCTGAAAACCATGCATTTCTATCAAGATACATGACCGTTCGGCCATCGTTAGCCAACTTATTATTAGACTAATAAATGACAATCGAATCTAGTAATAAGCCATTTTTTGTCGTTTAAGTTACTTAACGGCATTAATACTCTTGTTAACAGTTATTATATACGTTCGACCTAAATGTATCCTGTTAAAACGTATGTTGATTTTCTATATCACATAGGAGGAAGCAAAATATAGTTTAATCTGAAAATGCTTTAAACCATAAAACAGCAGATTTATAATTTTTGAAAACATAAAAGAATTTTGAATAATAATGCAACCATTGCTTGTGTTCCTGTATAGATTGTTCTCTTAGAGTTCCTGGTTTGTAATACATCCCACAAGTTATAATAGTTTTGCCAAAGCTATTAAGTAAAATATATTTGCCGGCGTGGCCGAGCGGTCTAGATGGCGGTCTGCCGGGTGGCCTATATGCCGGACACCTGGGTTCGAATCCCAGCACGGGAATGGATGCTTCTTTCTTCTTCTGTGTTTGGTCCGTTTCTCCCCTGGAACTTACAATTTCAGGGTTTTTGGTCGAGATGAGAATCCCTTTGACTATTCTAGCCTCTTCCTGACGTTGTCCAGTTGGGCTAACGCGTTGGCCGATTCGCGATTAAAAAAAAATAAATATATTTGCATTGAGAAATCTGCATTAAGAATTATTAATAATAAACAATATTATGACAATATTATAATAAAGTCATAATTCTATTTTCAAGTCTCTGAAAATGTTACTTAATAACTCCTCGAAGATCACACACCAAAAAAAAATAACTTTATAAAAGCAATTTAATTAATATAAGACGCGTATACATGTATAAATCCTAATTTTCCCTCTAAATAACCATTTTCTTTAAAAAACACAAAAGCGGAGTTATTCTATGAAAATTTACAAATGATTTTATGTTGTTAACTTTCATAAAATACTCGATTTTGTCTAAGCATAAATCTCAATTTACTGCAGAATGTTGTATTACTACTAAAACCAACATAATACATTTTTGAATCCTAATAACTCAATGTACTGTTATGGATTCGTTGTTCTGCAAATTGGAATATAATAATGAAACACCTGCGCATGTTTATTATCGGTTAAAAGAAAATATAGATATAAACATAGTCATTCTTCAGATTGACTTTGATTTTAATAAGATACAATGGGCAAATCTTCTATCTTGACAATATATAAATAGCCTGAGGATATATATATATATATATATATATATATATATATATCAACGAAGCAAAAAAGTCAATGTAGTGATGAAAATGGAAATACTATCAATTAAAAGAAATTAAATTAGAAGTAATGCGCGATTTTAAATTTAGAAGTAATTCCAAACATTACAGGGTTTTTATAAGGAGTAAATAAGTAAATAATTTTATAAAATCATTAGTCCTAGTTATCAGATGATTACTCAGTGTTAGGATTATTTTTATTAATTTAATTAGTTTTGTAATTAGTTTTCTTATAATATTAGAGTGTTTTTTTTTTTTTTTATTTTAAGTTTACAGTTTCAGTCTTACGAGATCCTATATTAATAGGATGTCTGTAGGTTCTATATATCATTTATAAGGTTTTACAGATAATATACATAAAATAATTTGTTATACAATTATACAAATATTGTTAATTAATAAATATAATATTATTGCTATATAGCAGCAATATATAGTATATTACTATACAATATATTAATGTAAATATAACAATATTAATGTAAATGTAACAGTATCAATGTTATCATTAAATTAATAACAATTTCAAATTTGTTTTAATGTTTATACTTACGCCACTACAATCCAAAAATGAAAAAAAAAATCTTTTGAACGTTATTATATGCAATGTTAAATAAACAATTAAATAATATCATTTTTGGTTATACTAACTAAATAACAGTTCTAGATTTCTTTAATGGTTATACTAAAACCATTACAATTCATAAAACAAAATTACCTTTTTTTTAATATTACAATATGCTACGTTAATTAAATTGATTTTTTGTAATTACAGTAAAAGCTCTTAAGTCGTCACTCAAGGGACCAAACATTTTTGACGACTTAAGCGGAGTGGGCATTTTTGAAAAAAAAAAAAAAAAAACCGGATTCGGTGAGAAAAACAAGATTTTCAGAAATCAATACATGGAAATGAATGAGTGGAAAATAAAAAAAAAACTCTTTATAGTTACATTTTAATCGTTTTAAAAGAAAGGCAATATCTGTCTTTGAAACGTTCCAGCCAACCATTGCTGCCGCCAAAATCTATATTCAACTCCTTAGCAATTTCCATAGCTTTTTCTTTGAGAATCACGTCACAAATCGGCACATTTTGCAATCTGGCATGTTTTAGCCAACGAACTAAAACCTCCTCGATCTCGTCAAACTTCGATTTCCTCATTCCTTTCTTTTGTCTTTGCAGTCAGCTTCTTCAATTACTAGTTTCGATGGAAGAATATCGTTTAATGTAGTCCTGGGAATATGGTGTTCTTTGGCAAAAGCTGTTTTCGAAACATTTGATTTTTCAAAAAGTGCAATTAAGTCTTCTTTTTTTTCTTTAAAAGATAACGAGGTAAGTTTTTGTTTCCCTGGCATGTTAAAAATGTAATCGAACCACGAAATTGCAAGAGAAAAATAGCCCTTACAGCGGGGCTTATTCGCTATGAAATGAAGTCACACTCAGCAGCGGTCTACACTCGACAAAGTGGCAGTGAGAAGTGTGTTTTGAATGATTAGCAGCGAGATTCCAAGAACCCAAATCCCCCGAAGGGGTAGGAAAGGAACGAAGTGACAGGCAAATTCCAGATGTCAAATTTTCCTTATATATTACATAGGAATTCAGTACCATACGCGAAAAAATATTGAAACAAATCTTTCGTGACCAGCACGAGCTCTGACCAGACTAAAAATACAGTAAAACCTCGCTAAGTCGTCACCCTGATAAGTCGTCACTCCGTTTAAGTCGTCGTTTTCCTTTGGTCCCGACAAGGTCTCATAGACAATAATGTAAAATAACCTTCTTTTACTCGTCACCAAATTTAATTCTACTCCGGATAACTCGTCACCCTCAAAAATGGCGAAAAGCATCTTTATTCTCAATTTTGCCTGCTATCTTTTCAGCCCCGCCCCTTCACTCTAAGAAAGCCTAGCCTTTACGGGGAATTTTCACGTGGGAAATTCACTTTGGAAATTGCACACTTCTCCTGCGACTCTTGTCAAGAATAGACGTTTTTCTTGACCGCTACTGAGTGTCATTTTATTTCATAGCGAGTAAGCCCCGAAAATTTAAAAGCGATCGAAATTGTTTTTCTTCCTCCAAATGTAACTGCACTTCTTCAGCCTTTAGATCAAGGGATAATTCTTGACTTTAAACGAAAATACAAAAAAATGCTTGTAAAGGACATGATAAAAGCCTTGGATTGGAACGAAAAGCTAGAAGTTTCGGTTTTAAATACGATTAACTATGTGCACAAAAGTTGGAGTTCCATTTCATTACAAAATGTTTCGAATTGTTACCAGTAATCAGCACCTTCATCAATCAACACTGTTGGATTATTTTAATGCCAGTAAAAGAAAATAAAATGTGGTAAGTGTAAAATGTGTTTTTTTTTTTTTATTTTCTACTCATTCATTTGCATATATTGATTTCTGAAAATCTTGTTTTTCTCACCTAATCCTACAGCAATTCATAAAAATATTGTATTTCAGTGTGTTTTTTTTTAAAAAATGCCCACTCCGCTAAGTCGTCACTTAAAAGTCGTCAAAAAGGTTCGGTCCCTTGAGTGACGACTTAACGAGGTTTTACTGTAGTATGATACTGACCCGAGGGTAATGAAAAAACACGGGAGAACTTACGAGGCAAGTATAATGTGAACAATCGGTATATATAGGGTGAAACCATCTTAAAGCATCTTAGCAGCAGAAATAAAGCACATGCCGATCAAAGAGACGGGAAGCCTTGAATAGGCCACATATCACCAGTAAAAAAAGTAAAAAAAGTCGGGCCGATAAATCGGCCCAAGGCAATTTTCGCACAACCAACGAGGGCCGATATATCGGCCACTGGCAGAAAAAGGGTTAAACAAAAAATAATAATACAGTAAAATCTCGTTAAGTCGTCACTCAAGGGACCAAACATTTTTGACGACTTAGGCGGAGTGGGAATTTTTGAAAAAAAAATACTGAAATACAGTATTTTCATGAATTGCTGTAGGATTCGGTGAGAAAAACAAGCTTTTCAGAAATCAATACATGCAAATGAATGAGTGGAAAATAATAAAAAAAAAAACACTTTTTATAGTTACCACATTTTAATCGTTTTAAAAGAAAGGCAATGCCTGTCTTTGAAACGTTCGAGCCAACCATTGCTGCCGCCAAAATCTATGTTCAACTGCTTAGCAATTTCCATAGCTTTTTCTTTGAGAATCACGGCAGAAATCGGCACATTTTGCAATCTGCCATGTTTTAGCCATCGAACTAAAACCTCCTCGATCTAGTCAAACTTCGATTTCCTCATTCTCTTTCTTTTGTCTTTGCAGTCAGCTTCTTCAATTAGTTGTTTCGATGAAAGAATATCGTTTAATGTAGTCCTGGGAATATGGCGTTCTTTGGCAAAATCTGTTTTCGAAACATTTGATTTTTCAAAAAGTGCAATTAAGTCTTTTTTTTTTTCTTTAAAAGATAACGAAGTAAGTTTTTGTTTCCCTGGCATGTTAAAAATGTAATCGAACCCCGAAATTGCAAGAGGACAAAATTGCACTTTTAGCGGGGCTTACTGTAGCCTTCGTAATACTGTACCTATTTACGGTACATTATGAAGGCTACGGGCTTACTCGCTATGAAATGAAGTCACACTCAGGAGCCGTCAATAAAAGCGTCTACACTAGACAGAGTCGCAGCGAGAAGTGTGCTTTGAATGATTAGCAGCGTGATTCCAAGAACCCAAATCCTCCGAAGAGGTAGGAAAGGAATGAAGTGACAGGCATGGTCGAAAATTCCCCGTAAAGGCTTGGCTTTCTTAAAGTGGAGGGGCGAGACTGAAAGACAACACGATGGCATGCAAAATGGAGAAGAAAGATGCTTTTGGCCATTTTTGAGTAGACGAGTTATCAGGAGTAGAATTAAATTCGGTGACGGGTAAAGGAGGGTTATTTTACAGGGTTATTATTGCGTATGAGACCTTATCAGGACCAAAGGAAAACGACGAATTAAACGGAGTGACGACTTATCCGGGTGACGACTTAACGAGGTTTTACTGTATTATAATCCAACCAAAATTATTATTATTATTTTTTTTTTTAATATTACAGTACGCTGTGTTAATTAATCAATTAAACAATATCATTTTTAGTCTTACTAAATTAATAATAAGTCAAAAATTTTCTTAATGATTATAGTTAAATTATTAGGATATAAAAAAAAATATTTTTATTGTTGGTTTAATATAATATAGGGGTTTCTAAATGTTGGAATATATTTTTCCATGTATTATGTTTTGTAATAATATTTCATTTTTTATATACTTATTTTATTAAATTCATTTTGTTTTAATCTGTCTTCTATTTGTGTAAAAAGTATTAATAAAAGTTAAAGTTGGGATCAGGCCCAGAGGATCGCGCAATGCAGCTGGAGGGTAGGCTCCAGTGTTCAGATCCTACTGGACAAAGTTGAGGACGGGGGGTCGGCCCGTCGCTCGCCCGCCTTTAACTCCCGGGAAAGATACCCGGTACCCATTCTATAGAGGGCTGGGTAGACCCTAGGGCCCGTTTGGAGGAGAAAGAAGGGTGGAAAAATTCCTGTCCTCCGCCGAGGCCGGGAATCGAACCCGTTACCTCCAACCCGCAGCCAAGCGACCTTACCCACTCGGCTACCGGGCCCACAAAAAGTATTAATAGTATTCTATAACTAAGACCAAAGTTATTCTTTGGATTTTCATAATAAAGAATCTGTATTAGTTTATTTCGTGAATTATTTTCTAAGTTGTTATTTCTATACTGTTCCCTTATTTTTGTAAAAAAAAAAAAAAAATTATTATTAAAAAATACGTTATTTTTCTCTTGGCTTTAGAATTTTGTATTTTATTCTTATATTAATTTTTTTCATTTTTAGTTAATGTACAATAATATTTTATTATATATTTTGTTATTTTATTTAATATTCTATTTAAATTGTTAGTGTCTGTATTATTTAGATGTACCAGCAACATAATCCATAATTTATTAATGAGTAAATAAATGATTTATATATTAATATCCTATATCTTATAGATATTTTGAATATATTTATTTATTAATGAGTTGAGTTTATTTAGCATATATAAATAGTGAGTTTTCTAAGTGAACTGATCGTTAATGAATATATGTAGATATCTATTTGTATTAATTCCATAGTTAATTCCATAGAAAATATAATTTTATTTTCGAGAGTTAATGTTATTGTTTATCAAAAAATAATGATTACGATATTGTATGAATGGATTTCTATGTAAAAATTTACATTTTGTTCTTATTAACATTAGTTTTGTTTTTTGACTGTTTATTTTTATTTTATTAGTATGTGTCCATTGATATCACAATAGATCTTTCAGGTCGCGGTGCTCGGCTTCTCTGCCACCACGCTCACCCCATAACTAACTTTTTTTCTTTTTTTATTTTAATTTTAATAAGTTTACAATTTCAGTCCTACTAGATCCACTATTAAAGTGATCTGTCTGTAGGTTCTGTATAATAAATCGATTTTAAGTTATTACAGATAATATACATGTTAAAATAATTTGTTATATTACCATACATATATTGTTATTTGATTAATATGATAGTCTGTTATACTGTAGTATTAATATACATATAACAATATTAATGTAAATATCATAGCATAAATGTTTTTTAGATTAACAATAATTTTAGCTTTTTTTTTTTAATGTTATTACTTATACTATTCTAATTTTTTTGTACAGCTATATTTACAGTATTCAATATTAAATAATTAATTACAATATATCATTTTTGGTTGTACTCAATAATAATATTTCTACATTTCTTTCATGTTATATTAATAACATTGCAATCCAACTAAACAGAATTACTTTTTTTTTTTTTTTAACATTATTCAACGTTAAGTAAAGTAAATAAAAGTTGAAAACGTAATTAATAGTAATTAAGAGTATAATTACAAAATATTGATTCTAGTTTTCTTAAATAATAACATTTCTAAATTTCTTTAATGTTATCTTAAAAACATACCATCCAGAAAACAGAATTACCTCTTTTTTTAACATTACAGTATTCAACGTTAAGTAAATGATTAAAGAATATCATTTCTAACAGTTCTATATTTCTTTAATATTATGTTAAAAACATTTCAATTCAAGAACAGTATTATCTTTTTTTTTGTAGATATTTTTATAAGATATGTTTCTAAATGTTCCAGGTTATTTTTCCGTATATTATTTTTTGTAATATTTCATTTTTTAATACACTTATTTTATTAAATTCATTTTGTTTTAGATTATCTTCTATTTGTGTAAACAGTTTTAATATTATTCTATTTTTGTTTCTTAAACCAAAGTTATTTTTTTGGATTTTCATAATAAAGAATCTGTATTAATTTATTTCTAGAGTTATTTTCTAAGTTACTTTTTCTATACTGTTCCCTTATTTTGTAAAAAAAAATTATTATTAAAGAATACATTATATTTTCCCTAGGCATTAGAATTTTGTATTTAATTCTTATATTTATTTTTTTATTTTTTGTTAATGTACTGTAATCTTTTATTATATAGTTTATTATTTTATTTAGTATTCTATTTATATTATTAACGTCTGTATTGTTTAGATGTATCCAGCAACATAATCCATAATTTATTAGTGAGTCAATAAATGATTTGTATAGTAGCATTTTATATTGTGCAGAAAATATATTTTGTATATGTTTAAACATAAATATTAAGGAGTTAGGTTAATTAATATATATAAATAATGAGTTTTCCAAGTGAATTGATCGTTGATTAGTAAACCTAAATATTTATTTGTATTAATTATTTCTATAGTATCTAACTAACTATCTAATGTGTCCATATAATTAATTTATTAAAGTCTTTTTGTATGTTTTTTTTTTCATTTACATTTATTAAGATTATATCATCAGCGTAAGCATACATTTTCAATGTTGATATTGTACTGTATAATTTATTTAAGTATATTAGAAATAAAAGTGGTCTTAAATTTCAACCTTGAGGGATTCCTGTTTTTAATTTATATGTTTTACCTATTTTTGAATTTAAATTAATTCTTATTTTTCTGTTTTTTAAATATTTTTTTTAATATTTCTATCATTTTTCTTCTTACGCCAATATTAAATAATTTTTCTACTAATATCTCATGATTTATATTGTCAAACGCTTTTTCATAATCAATAAAAGTTGTAAATATACTGTCCTTTGTTTAGGACAAAATTAATGGTATTTTGAAAATCTTGAAAGAGTATGTCAGTACTTGAATTTTTTTTTGTTATGGAAATTGTTCTTTTTTTGAATATTATATTTAAATCGAAAGTTATATAGTGACTTGGTTAAAAAAGTCTCTATAATTTTTCACATATTAGAAAGAACAGAAATTGGTCTATAATTTTTGATTTCGTTTTCCTTTTTTATATAGGGGAAGTCTGGCAATTATGAGCACCTTAAGGAAATTTGTTATCCTATTAAACCATGTGATTAACAAACATCAGTATTATTTTATTCAACTATTCATTCCTTTATAACTGCAAAAGAAAATACATATCAATGAAAACTTAATAATTTTGGTCTAGAAAAATAATTAATTAAGATCCTCTAAGTGCTCATATTAACAACATGAGGGGGAAATATGAGCATACCCAAGGGATAATATGAACACCCTCTTATAATATTAAAAATACATGTAATGCACAACGACACATATTATATATATTATAGTAGAAACCAACGCTGGTGGTATTCATTTTGTTTTTCCTATTCTATTTTGAACGAAAGTCACAAATGTAACATTTCTGTCGTTTATCAACATGACTGCACTCTACGTGGGTCCATTTTTGGCATTGCACCCAGTCACCGCCTGTTATTGAAAAAACATCTCCACAGAAAATACACTCTGCGTCTTCAATATTTCTTGATTTCTTAGCACATGACTTTGAAGACTTTTTTGCTCTTTTTTCTGGTTGTTGCTTCTTGGTATTCTCTATTGTATATTTGGGTGTACTGTAGAATGAGCCACTTTTCTTGTGGAAGGCTTCCTTGAGCCTTTGGCTGGAATAGGAATCAAGTCTCGGAATGTTGGGGAGCATTGTGGAGTTGATCTTTTCTGTGTAGATATTCCTGATTGGAGTGAAGATGATCCTGGTGTTGGTGGTGAGACAAGACAGCTGTTCCTTTCATTGGAATTTTCCAGGGATGATGGCAGTACAGAATTTCCAGAGGAGATGGTTATACGAAGAGCTAGAGTTGTGCTATTGGTGCATTTTGGATCAGCTGTGAGTTCTGCGGCAATGAAATCCTCTTCAGAAAATACATGGGGATTGAAGGGATGTATGCCGGTCTTCTTGAAACCAGACTGTGCATTCTGAATTGTGGCACCTTTTCCATAAGCAATGGCAAATAGCTCAGTAATTTCTTTTTCCGTAACAATTCTACCGGAATGCTGATTCAGCCAAGTTGACACGGCTTGGTCGTAGAAGCTATTAATGCTCTTGAAAACTGATACATCAAGAGACTGGAGCCTATTAGGGTATTATGAGCACGGGTGCTCATATAAACCGCGGGAGCACTGCTGTCTTTTCAGCCATTTTGTTCACTACGGTGAGATGTTAACCTCAAGAATTTTACATAGGATGAAATGAGAAGGTTTATAATATGTTTGAGCTTAATTAAGAAGCAAACCAATGATAATTACAATCTCTGTTGCTAATAGAAACTACTGGAAACATTTTAGTGAGTCAATCGTAAACGTACCTTTTCAACAATTGATATATGCAAATCGCTGTGATTCTTTTGTTGGCGCCAAGTGCTTGCGTGTGGGTTTCTACGACGTTGTTAATCATTCTTCAGCAAGATATCAGCACCTACTTTCTACAGGAAACGTTTTAGACGGGTATGCTCATATTATCCCGCCTGCTCATATTCGCCAGACTTCCCCTATAGATGTTTTTTTTTTTGCTGTTTTCCAAATATTCGAGTATATTTTACAAGCAATAGGCTAAATGCTTTTTAAAAATTCGTATATTATTATTGGAAATATATTTATATAGTTCTTCATATCCTTTACTGTAATATTATCAGTATCAACAGTATTTTTATTTTTCATTGATTTGATAATTTTTATTATATCCTCAATATCAGGTATATAATTATAAAATCCTATTGTATTTTTTTTAATGTCTACATTATGTGCTGAAGTTACATGTATTGTTAATTTTACCAAATAGCTCATTTTTTTATTTATAATTATATTTTCTATTAATTTACAAATTTTGTTTTTATCTATAGTTTTATTTTCGTTATTTTTTATAATATTATTTATGGTTTTCCAAGTCTTTTTATTATCACTGTAATATTTTTGTAATTTATTTTGGTAAAATTTTTGCTTGATTTTTTGTATTAGGTTTTTTAATAAAGTACACTCTATCTCGTAATTTCATCAGCAAATTATATCGTATTAAATTCTGAATTATCTTTGAGTTTCGCTTATTATAGGAACTTCAAAAAAACAGCCACTCTAATAAAACAACCATAAGCCTTATTTATTATAATACTTTATATATTATTAAGTTAATTCATTGAATTACAATAACGAATTGATATCATATTGGAAAAACTGTAGACTTGGGAATTTGAAGAATAGACGTCAATATAATCACATGATAGTTTTGATCATAGAGACTTCCTTGAAAGCCATTTAGATGGTGCTGCCATCTACCGAGAAAAAGAAACAGTATCAGTCAAAATTCCCTAAGTTAATGCAAAGTGAAGTTAGCATTGAGGAAATGCTTTTTTTTATAATAATTTTTGGAAATGTCTATATTGTTAATATTTGCTTAGCAAACCATTTCTATATTATCGGTAGTAGGGTAGCAAGGAGCAAGGGCACCTGTGTTTATTTTTCAATGTGTATGTCGAGAAAGATTACTCTGAAAGATGAAAGATTACTTTGGGCAACTGACAAATGCATCAAGACTTGGATAATACTTGTATCTGGATGTAACAATGGTATCAAATAATGTTTATTAGACACAATCATCGCCATGGCATATGAGACTACGCATTCTATAAACTGGTATATGATCATCCAATTCCATTCATGTCTTGAACCAAGTTCCCCTTTGGAATTGTCTTCATAACCATCGATATTTATCCTAATCCAGCCTGTGTACGCTGCTTCAATAGGCTAGTTTCAATCATTTCTTCTCAGATTATGAAGTGAATGGCATTGCTGTACAAATTATTAACATTGATTAAGTTTTCTTCGCATTTCTGATAACAAACTTCGAAAAATATCAAAATCATTTTTAGAATATTAGACTTGTCTTAATTAGCTATAACATATAAATATTTTTAATATTTAGCCCCGACATCTCAATACACTTCCCTCCGAATTCAGTAGCTTGTAATTTTGAATCAGTCCCAATTAAATTATAATTCAAATTTTCCATCATTTTAGTCATTTAAAGAATTTTTTTTTTTGGTTGTTAAATAGGAAATTCCGGTTTTTTTTTGGTTGTTAAAGAGATTCCTTTTTTTTTTGGTTGTTAAATAGGAGATTCCGTTTTTTTTTTTGGTTGTTGAATAGGAGATTCCGCCACATTGTGGCCCGCGAGATTCACAGCAAAGTCAAGTTTGGCCCCCATATTACGAAAGGTTGGGCACCACTGATTTATGGTATTCCCAGTCTTTTTATTATCATTGTTATATTTATATATCATACATCAAAATATATTTCTATATATTTATATATCATATAACAATGATATATTTTTGTAATTTATTTTGGTAAAATTTTTGCTTGATTTTTTTTGTATTAGGTGTTTGAACCAATTGTTTTTTTAACAAAGTACAGTGTTACCTCCTTTAACGGACACCCTGAATAGCGGACACCTCTAATTAGCGGACATTATTGCGGGTCCCAGTCCCTTACAATAGGACATTCCATGTTATCCACTCCGAATAGCGGACACTCTGAATAACGAACAGTTATTTTAACTGTAAAAAAAAAATAATTTCGATTAACATTTCGACAAACACATTATGGTTGTATTTACATCGGTGTCCCATACATTGATATGTTGTATGTGTCCCATGATTCAATGCACGAATCTGAGGCCCTTTTTTTCACTGAAGTTGCTTTGTAAATGTCAATACCTCATAAAGCTATCCTATAAAGGTGTTGAATAAATTTAGTGCGAATTAAAATGGCGTCAAAAAGGATGAGATTGGCACTGAAAGAAAAAACTGTTCACTGTTCTTGTAGTTGCTGAAAAAGAAAAGTTGAGTGTGCGTTGTGTTGCTGAATGTTTTAAAGTTGGAAAAACTCAGATAAGTGAACTTTTGAAGGACAAAGATGAGATTAGAAAAATGTGGATGGTGAATTCAAACGAAAATTCGAAGAATCTGAAGTTTCGTAAAACTGAAACAAGCAAAACCGACGAAGTGGTCATAAAATAGTTCCGCTCTGCTCATGGAAAGAACATTCCTATAAGCGGTGTTTTGCTTCAAGTAAAAGCCAGAGAATTCGGTCAAACTTTAGGATTGGACACGTTTAAGGCATCAAATGGATGGGTAGAAATTAATTTTCTAAATACTGTAATTAATTTTGTCATTATTTTAAGTAAGACAAACGGATTAGCACTCATTTAAAAAGGAATACAGTAAATAATTTGCAATTGTTCATATTCTTTCATATCGCAATGGTATTTGTAGAAATTTAATTAAGATTGTACCTAATTTTTCATTAAATGGCATGCTAAAAGCTGAAAAATGAAAAAAAGATAGTCCTCCCAAATAGCGGACACCTCCCAATAACGGACGAAACTTCCGGTCCCGTGACTGTCCGTTATTCGGAGGTAACACTGTACTCTCTATCTCGCAATTTCATAAGCAAATTATATCGTATTAAATTCTGATTTATCTTGTGACTTTAGTTTGCTTGGAAGCGTCACGAAGGAAGTGACCCCTGTTTCATCGTTTTCCTGACTGTTGAGTAAATGTTTTCATCGTAATTTTTTTTGTTCTGGTAACATGTAGATCGAATTAAGGTACTGCTGATGGCGGTTCTCGAAAGAGTGGATAACTGTGGTTTCATGCATGTATCATAATCTTTTGTTTCTGATGTTTGGGGTTGTGTGGTATCCATTTTGTTTTGGAAATCCCTGTGGGGGCTAGTTGGCATAGTTAGGTAGGGGTCAGTTGGCATAGCTATGACAAATGGTAAAAAGGGGAATAACTGGAGATGGCCAGACGAGTAAGACTAAATGTGGTACGACCAAACTAAAGTTCTGCGAAAATTGAACCCATCTGTTCAAATAACTCCTACATTTGTGTTTGATATCAAACAATAACTATAGTTACCTAAGAATTCATTGTTTGTTCATACACTTAATTTAATTTGTCATATTTCAAATATTTGTTCAAGTTTTATAAAAATAAAATTTTTGATAACATAAAATGGTTTTCTCGAAAATTGCTGTGTTCTGCTCAAGTACCCCTATCCATAACACGTTATGCCAACTCGCCCCGCACCCGGGGTTAGTTGGCATAGTTGCAAGCGTTTAGGAAAAGTATTTTTGGGGTTACCTAAACACGGATTTAATTAATGAGTCCTACATAATTTTGTAGTCAAAAAGATAAGCTATCCCCCGCTTTCACCAGAATCCCCTAAGTATTGCACAAAAAAAATAGAAAAATCAAAAACCAAAATCTATGCCAACTAGCCCCGGTCTCCCCTATTTATTCCAAAGAATATTTTAATTTTTCGCTTGAAGAAGGGATGACGATACAATTTCGTCCCGAAAATTTGCGTAATATTTGAATAAAACAATTTTAAATACTAAGATATGGAGTGTATGGAGTTTTAATTTAAATATCAAAATCATTTTTAGCACATTAGAGTTGTCTTATAGTAGTTTTGAAAAAAGAAGGGTTTGTCATATATGGTAATTACGTAGCGATCGATTTTGTGTGGAACAAACGTCAGCAGTCATGACGTCATCACCTTGAACTCCAAACAGTCAGTCCAAGATGGCGTCGTTTTGTGATCGTATAAGCGTGACCACGAAAGGACAAACTTTGCATAGCCAAGCAAGTAGAATAGTGTGGAACGTTTAGAATTATTTCAATTGTAATTATTATTATGTATTCGTAAATGTAGAAAATACAAGAACAAGAATGTTTTCGTAATGTTTATAAGATTCAGTTCCGGATTTTAGCAATAGATGGCGCTGTTACGTCCTGGAAACTTCAATCTATACGAATATTACGTCATCAAAAGCTCTTCTTTCATGAAGTGAACTGTAGCTCTAACATATAAATAATTTTAACAGTTAGCCCCGATAACTCAATACACTTCCCTCCTAAGTCAGTAGCTTGTAATTTTAAATCAGTCCCAACTAAATTATATTTCAATTTTGCATCATTTTAGTCAGTTATAGCTTTAGAAATTGATAAACGAAATAAGTAATAACTGTAACCAAATCCCTTATACCATAATTAATAAACTTCACAAATAATAAAAAAGTAAAAAATGTAAATAAAAATAAGGATTATAAAGAAAAAAAATCTTATTATCCACAGAAAAGTAAATAATTCTACATACAAAAAAAACCATGGATGAATCTTGAAATCATAAAACATATATAGAGAAAAAGCGATTTAAAAATTATAAAAGCAATAAAACAAATATAAACTATGAAAGAGCATATAAAATAAAAAGAAATTGGTTAAAAAATTTCATAAAGAAACAAAAAAAACCATTATTACAGAAACTTAATAAAAACTGATACAAATCCTAATACTAATATTTGGAAAACACTCAATAAGCAAATAAACTTCAAACAAAAGAGAAATAACGATAATATCGGGATTTCCAAACTTGTAGAAAGTTATGATACCAAAATAATCGTGAAAGAATTAAAAAAAAATTCACTCAATCAAATAACGACAGCAAAAATTCAAACAAAAACAAAAATAATAATCTATAATTTCTTAAAATGCCGTAAATCCATAAATCTTCACATATTCTTTAATACTATTTAACAACATCGCCCACCTACTGGCTATATTTCGTCTTATTTCTAAGACTTCATCGGGCCATTGACAAAACTTTTAGGAATAGAGAAAATAAATTCTCTCTTTCCTAAACCTTAAATAATAATTTTTTTTTTATTTTTATTTTCTTAATTATTTTTAAATTACAATTCAGTCTCGTTAGGAATAAGAATCCCTATCAAACGGGTTCTGGGATTAAGTAGTTTTACAAAACTAACACAATATACATAAAAAAAAATACACAATAAAAAAGTATAGTTAATAACTCTTGTTCCTACATTAAATTCCGTTCCTTCAAGCAGTTGCGTAACAAAGAGCCTGTGTTTATTTTTTAATGTACTGTGGGTGGCATTCCCAATGTCACATTAGCTGCCCGATGCTTACCCACATGCCTCAAGCTCTGCGCTCTTAGACTGGTTTAAGAAAAACAATGCAGGAAAGCACTACTTCGCAATGTGACATTGGGAATACCAAACAAAAGTGATGAATATGAATAGTTTGACGTAATTATTTGAAAAACAATATTTATGGAAAAAGTTCCAAATTCCTTTTCTTTTAATAATATGAATTATCAGTAACTAATTTTATATATTTAAAACTTGTATCTTTCGGATTGTTTCTTTTTTTCTTTCGAACGAAAATAAGTTCAAAAGTAGAAAGAATCGATTTTTATTTGCATCAGTATTGCCTTTTTTTTGTTTAACAACATTTTAGGGAAAAAAAAAGTTCCTGAAGGAATTTAGAATTTGTTTTTTATTAGAAAGTTAATTTTTGTGTTTTACTTTTCTTTGTTTTAAATTTCTAAAATCTATAAAAAAAAGAAGGAGATTTTCCGTATTTTATAAATTATAATATCTGGTATATCAGAAAACATTTCTTCACATGTTTCGTTTGCTGAAAATTGATTAAATTAAGAAATACTTTTTTTTAAGTAGCCTAAATCCAATTACTTTTAATTAAATCAAAGCAAATGACAATGAATTATAAGAATGTCAAGTGGTTGATGTCAGTGAATATTTATTTCTGTTCAATTATCTTTTGTATGGAATTTTTAAAATCTTAGCACTTAATATGTCTCCACAAATGCTTGAAATATTTAAAAATATTGAAATACCTACGATGAATATTAAAACGCTATTTTAATTAAGCGTCCAATAGAGTTCAATTAATTAATTCGAGAACAAAACACTGATCGACATCTTATTTCATATTTAATAGTTTATTTTTATCACACTTGATTGATGTGGATAAGATCATTATAAACCACCAGAATTCTGAATTGTGAAGTAATTGGGGGAATAAGTCACTGATCAATAGAAATTTCATCTTATAAGTTGAGTCAAAATTCAAAGGTTTCCAAAATCGCAGCAATTTTTTTCACGACGTTTGCTATCAAATGAAATATCTAAAAATTTTGTTTATGAGCAGATAGGTTCCAAACAACTTTAATAGTTGATGTTCTAACATTTCGATAGTCATGTAAAAAGAATAGGACAAATTGGAAAAAAAAATATTTCATCCTCTTAAATCTGACAATTTTCGGTTGTGGCCTCGTGAGTTCGCTACGAAAATATGGCGCGCTGTTTAGAATCATTGCCATAACATTTCTCACAAGATGAATGGATTAAAGAAGGGCCTTTTGATCTAAACAAAGAGAATTGTTGATAGGAACAATGTTCCCAAAAAACTGTGCTGTTTACAACCAAAATAAATTTCAGTAATAGGATTCTCTTATAATATTCTCTAATACTAATCTTTCTATATAAAAATGAATGTATCTTTCTTTCTTTGTCCTTTATAAACTCCTAGGCCCTTTGACCTATCTGGACCAAACTTTGCAGAATTACTCTTTAGGACCCTGCGGAAAAGATAGGCTACCTTAGAACCTGGATTCCCCCCCCCCCCACAGGGTTGAAAAGGGGTAAAAATCCCTGAAATACCCAATATCCACCTGGTGGTGAAAATGAGAACTACACAAATATTGTGCAAAGTGAAAAATTCGCCTATGGGGAGCAGGGACACCACACTTGGGTGGGGGGATGGCGACACAAGGGCCTATGTGTCCCACACCCGACCGACACTCGGACCTTTTATTTAGGGCCCCTTCTCGGGCCCCCCTAAGTCAATTGCAAATAAGGAAACATTCGTTCTCCTATAAGGGGCAGGGGCACCACACTTGGGGGGGGGATAGTGACACAAGGGCCTATGTGTCCCACACCCGACCGACACTCGGACCTTTTATTTAGGGCCCCTTCTCGGGCCCCCCAAGTCAATTGCAAATAAGGAAAAATACGTTTTCCTATAAGA
>JAFIDM010009631.1:16134794-16188616 GCA_023159025.1 Thereuonema tuberculata | reverse complement strand
TCGGGCCCCCCAAATCAATTGCAAAAAAGAGAAAAATTCGTTCTCCTATAGGGGGGCAGGGACACCACAGTTGGGTGGGAGGAAGGCAACACAAAGGCTGAACTGTCCCACCCCCGACCGACACCGGGACCTTATATTTAGGGTCCTTTGCAAATCGGGCCCCCCAAATCAATTGCAAAAAAGAGAAAAATTCATTCTCTTAAGGGGGGCAGGGACACCACACTTGGGTGGGAGGATGGCAACACAAAGGCTGAACTGTCCCACCCCCGACCGACACCGGGACCTTATATTTAGGGCCCCTTCTCGGGCCCCCAAGTCAATTGCAAAAAGGGAAAAATTCGCTCTCCTATGGGGGACAGGTCCACCTCACTTGGGTCGGGGAATGGCGACACAAGGGCCTAAGTGTCCACCCCCGATCGACACCGGGACCTTATATTTATGGCCTCTCCTAACCGAGCCCTTTCTTTCTTTGAGTGGCATTGCAACGCATGCCAGTACAGCTAGTCTCTTATAAAATACTATTGGCATTGAAAATAAATATATAGCCTTTATATTTTTACTGTTATAGTGAACTTATGTTTCCTCATAAATTCCTGTTTTGAACATTTGGTCTATGTATAAAAATGCGTCTGATAACATACTGTATGTTTCATGGTATCTAATGAATTAGTAAATTTTATATCTTTACTTATTTAGGTCGTTAAGGAACATTAAGCTTTACAGAACATTCAAAATCAATCTCTTAAATCCAAGTAACATCGTTAATGAAAGTTAAATAAAATGTTGAAAAAGAAATGCTGTGCCTCCTATTAGAGAGCGCCCGTGTCGTTTCAACACCCAAAAACTCCTGGTGGTTACGCCCCTAATTATCAGCTAAGCTAACTATATTTATAGTCTGTCCTTAACGTTTTTATACTTTTTCTTTTTTGAAAAAGAAAAATAAGACTGAAAAACTAGTTGTTAAGAGGATTAATGGATCATTTCAAAAAAAACATTCTGAACTGAACTTTTTAAGCAGCTATTTTTATGTTAAATTAAAGTTAAGGTATTATCTTAAGGTGTTTTTAAACGATTTCTACTTACCTTTTACTGTTTACTTAAAAGTCTTGATTTTTCAGGTTCTTTTGTTACAAACCTCTTCAACAATCACAGTAATAATTGACTGAACATGCAAAGTCCTATTCTCAATCGACACTTTTCTTCTTCGTTTGTCTGTCTGTCTGTCTGTGCGTATCACGCTAATCCGGCTGGACCGAGTTCCATAAAATTACTATTAGTAATTGTCCAACTTGAAATATACGACTATTTTATCTCCCGTCTCTTAAACAACGATCACGAAATCCTTTGGTAAACCATTGGAACTGTTTTCTTTCAAATTTGCTACGATCTAATTATATACAGTCCACCTTAAAATACGTGTATCATTACTTTTGTCTCCAGCCTCTCGTCCTCAAAATTGACCCCCCCCACCTCCAGAGGTTCAGTTCCATAATAGCTATTTACCAGTAAATAAATTTAATTCTTGAAATCCATCGATTCAATATTAATTGATTAATCGTAAAAATTCAATAAATTTTAATGAATAAATTTGCATTATTGGAAATGTCATTTACTTATTTGACTTGAGAACAGTTAATGAAGGAATGATTTCATTATCACCGATGGTTTTATAATAAACCTTTTTTTTATTACATCTAACAAAGGGAATAAAAACGCACACGACAATATTAATAGTTAATAATTGCTGATACGCAAGTAAAATTTCTTTGTCTTTTAATTATAATTTTAGCAGTGAAAAAAACTTAAAAAAAGGGCGAAATAATTCAGATTATTATTATTATCATGTGTACGTACAAAATTTTAATAGCATTTATTAATTTATTGAAAAGTAAAATACTCGGTACGTTTACTACTGTTTTAATCATTTACATCCAATTATTTAATATCAACCTACAAAAAAAAAAAAAAAAAAAAAATTACATACGATTGCAGTAAAAACCATTTCTCCATTTCGTTAATTAATTGAACTCAATTCATCGAAGTTTCCCAGTAATCTATCGTAAAGGCTTTTAATCCTGAGTTTAGCGAATTACTCAAAGTAATTAACCGAACGCTATTTCATTATTCTAAAAAAAAGTCATTTTTTGGTATTCGTTTAAATAAAAAGCGGTATTTTGTATTTTTCCTCAGGTAAACTTTTCTCGTCAACTGCTTTAATTAGTTTGTCTGAAATTTGTAATGTAAAATAAATTCATAATGTGAAATCTTCATTTAACTTTTGATAATGATTTCACTAAATATAATAATATTTGGTAAATTTAAAAATACTGTCCGATGAAGAACATTCAATCAACTGCACTAACAGTATGATTTTTGCCCTAATTTTATTCATTTCCTGGTTTAACAATTGTAAGAGATACATACACATTCATGAATACGGTGTGTTGTAGTATCAAATTAAAAAAGGGGACCAAACACACTAAAGTAAAAATAAATACATTTATAAAATTTATATTCGTCACATGCACGTGTTCCGAGGTATCTTATACAAACCTCTTCTTCAGACTACAAGTAAGAAAGAATACAAATTAGGCTTTTCTGGATTACAAACATTCTTATTATTATATCTAGGTATCAAAGTATTAATGTAAGCCAATTTATTGTTTAAAATAATTGATTAAAGTTAATAGAGCTGGTATTGTAAGGCATTTTTTTTTTTTTACAAAACCAACTTTATGGCTTACAATAATACTTTGATGCTTAGATATTATAATGTTTGTAATCCAGAAAAGCCTAATTTGTATTCTTTCTTACTTGTAGTCTGAAGAAGAGGTTTGTATAAGATACCTCGGACCACGTGCATAATAGGAATTTTATAAATGTTTACTTCAGTGTGTTTGGTTCCCTTTGTTAATTTTACTACATACACATTCTTTGAGCCTGTCTTTCCTAATCCTCAAAGTACTTAGTGTGTGTATGGATTTGTGTTTCCTAATAACTTTGAACCACAAAATTAATCTTCTTGAGACTTGAAATACTTGGTTTTGTTTTTTTAAAAGAAAGAGATGACCTCACTTCGATATCAAAAAATGTTTCTGGTTGGATTCCTGTGAGAAATTTGAGCGTGAATACAACAAAAAAGAAAAACATTAGAAGAGTTTTCTGTTGTTAGTAATGCATGATAATCCACTTACATTTACGCGTATTCTGATTTTAATTAATTTTTTTTTTTTTTTTTTTTTTTTAATCGCCCGTAACACCCAATACTGGGTATGGACGCTCTCCTACCAGAGGAGTTTAGGCTAGATACCGCAAGGGGGCGCCAACCCCAAGGGAAGAAACGGACAACACAGAAGAAAGGAAAGTGAATCACCCATGCCACTACCGGGATTCGAACCCAGGAACTGGCGCATTGGACGCCACGGCTGGCCGTCGCCGAGACCGCACGACCACGCCAGCACGGCTTAATTAAAATTAACGGAATTTAACTGATTTCAGGAATTACTAGAGAATTTTGATTTAGATATTATAATTTTAGAATGGAGACTTTCCTTTTATATTTTTAGAAGACTTAAAAAAACAAAAAAAATATAAAAGCAATATTATACAAATCCTATTGTTAAGAATCTATTCGCCTGAAATAGTTCTAATAACATAAAACTCCTTAACTGACCTTAATGAATAGGATTTAATCTTTATGCAATAAAAGAGTTTGAATAGCCGAGCCAAGGGTTAGGAAATGGATTGAAGTCTGCGGATATAAACTTTTCTCTTAGCTTCGAGGGACTATATGAAAGATGACAAGCTATCAGTCAGTTGGTGCCCAAGGCCACAAGATTGAGAGAATTTTTCATTTTATCGAATTTATCCTCCGATACGAAGAGCCCTTTTCGTCCTCCAACGGGAACTTTTGACCTTAAGGAGACCAAGGAAGTCAAACCAACGACTCAAGACAATTTGCCCAACTGGAAAATTCCAATTCTGTGGAAACTTTGAGATTAAAAAAAGTTTTTTTTTTTTCTTTCTTCTTTTATTGGTAATCTTATTTTCAACACTAAACTTCCAGAAAAAAAATAGCTACAATAATTTTATTTAATATCCCATTTCGTGGTTTTTATAATTTAATAAGAGCTTAGAAAAAGAATCACGTTATTTCATAATACAGTATTATTAATTTTTTCGAAATTCATCGCAAAAAAAAAATACTGATTTCCTTCATCAAAAAAAGTTTTTACCTATTATTTGTATCTTTGTTCATATCTAAAGACTTCGAAGCCAAAAATAAGCCGCAAGCAAATATCAAACTCTTTCTTTTACTTGTGCACAGATATTGGAAACAGCAAAATTACATCTTCCTCTTATGGGCTTGGTTTTAACTCTATTTTTCTCGAACCATTAGAGGCTTTTGTGAGGTGACAATTTCTCATTTCGGTCTGCCTTGTATTCCTTTGAAAGGTGGCGAGGGAATATGCCAGAGTATCCCATTCAATCTGGTTCTTTTTCATCGCGCTGGCAATCAGTGCACCACCAACAATGGGCCACAACCTGAAACGAATGGGTCCCAACAAAAAAAAAAAAAAGAAATATCTAATGCCTTCTATTAATATCCCTACCTCCTTATACAAAGTCATCGCACCTGGTAATCTATTGAATCCAAATCTATTTTCCCTCTCCTCTATGTAATTAAAGGAGCAAGTGAACCGTAATTCAGAATTGAAAATTATAGAGAGAACGAGAAAAACAATTGGTAAATCAAAATAAAAATGTAATAAGTGAAACACTTCAAAGGCGTTCATCAGTATCTATTACTTTTCATTTTCTTTGCTTTTCATGTCCACTTGAACCAACTCGATTCATCTTGGTTGAATGAGATGAATTGTCGTTAAAATCTGTTAATTACGACAGCATATTTTGATTAATTCAAAGCATTTTTTATAGAAATTTAGAGAATTCTTGAAATTTTACAGGATGATTGAACATCAAGACAATCCTTGTTAACATCTTTCTAAATTTTTCTTCCCCAAACATCTAAATAACATTTAAATATACAGTAAAACCCCGTTATTACGCTCCCGCTTATAGCGCTATCCCGTTCTTTACGCTCCTTTCATACGGTCCCTGGAATTTTCTATGTAACTCTGTATACTTTTACCCTCTTATAACGCTTCAAATCCCGCTTGTAGCGCTTTTTTTATATCGGAAATTTTGTATCGAAAAGAAATGTAACACTGTAAAGATTCTTTTCTTTCCCTGGTAGGAGGGAATCTTTGAACTCTTTAAAAGTGCGGGTCTGTGATACAGTAAGTTAGTGCAAAATGTCGTAGAGGAAATCCCTTTCTACAAGTGAAAAATCGCAAATTGTCCGTAAGTACGACGAGAATTCTACACTAAGTCAGAAGGATTTCGCAGAATCTCTAGGAATTCCTTCATCCAGTCTGAGAACAATAATAAAAAATAAGAATGGAATTACCAATGCAGCGAAGGGTAGTTGCAAACGTAAAAAAGTAAAGTGTGGAAAATATGAAGATGCCGAGTAAATTCAAATTGAATGGATTCATCAGTCCCGTGATGCATCAGTGCCATTAAGTGGCCCAATCATTCAAGAAAAGGCGCGTGAAATAGCGGGCAGTGCACTAAATCTGCTCCGAAAATATATTAGTTTTGCTCCTAGTGGTGTATCAATTGATGTTAATAGTTACTTGAACCGCATTGAAAATGTCATAATTCATAACAGTAGCACACACACACGGCAAACCACAATCAAAGATTTTTTTGATAGGAAATAAGCTCACATTTGCACTATATCTACTGCAGAATCAAGTATCTTTCCTGTAAAATGGTGTCTAAATGTTTCCCCATCTAATAAATTATTTCCCGTCTATAGCGCTATCCCGCTTACTACGCTTGTAGGTCATGGTCCCTTGACGAGCGTAATAACGGGGTTTTACTGTATTTTAAGGATGTTGGACCAAACTCGGTCTATTGTAAACATAGCTGAAATACAAATATAAAGTGAGACTAAAATTCATGATTGTAATATAAATAGACTACACTTGGTAACTTGATAAAACATCAGGTAATTCTTTATATACAGTAAGAAACCTTTAGAAACAGTAATTTGATATTTTAGGAAAAAAATATTTATTTTTTATGAAAATCTTAGTGATAATACAAGAATTTATTCATCATTATTTCAAGACAAGCGTTTTTCTTCATCTACATCTGATTACAATTTTAGCCAGATATTTACAAGTAAGTTAATATCTTTATTTACAAAATGCTAAACTGCTTTTGAATCTACATTAATTTTGGAAATAAAGAAACATCAAAATATTTATCAGGCAAACGTGTAAATATTATCAAAACGTATTTTATCAAAAATTTAGCCTGTTAAGTGATTAATACATTTACATTATCTAGAGCAACGAACCGCGAAAAGAAAATCGGATATTTTATTACATTGCTAACATTCAGAAATTTCAGAGGCTAATTCATGAATGATAATCTCTCATTATCTACCAAATTAAACCACTCTTAATGAGCAAACGATTTTAATGTTACGATGACGTCTTTTAGAGATGACCGTATCACAATGAAATTCTTGTATGCTGAACTTTGACAATAAAGTAAGTTTTAGTGAGATTTTGATTTCGTCTTTTATTCTAGATTCCTTGTCTGTTAATCCAAGTTGTATCAGTATATTGGGTAATTTAATCGTCCATAAAATTCAGTTTTCTCGATAAATAGTTGTTGAGTTAAGGATATGTTAGTTTCGATTTAAAATTATATTTTAAAGATTAAAATTACTTGGTTTTCCTATTAAAGATTCGCTAACATTGGATAAGAAGTAGTTCAGTATTTGTAAAGATAGATTCTTGCTGTATCTGACGGAAATGACGCGGAAAATACTTGTAAATATTTACGTAGAATTAAATGGATTGTAATTGCTTAAATTGCTGTGGTTATAATTGTTATTACTTGTTTGTTTAGTACGTGTTGGATGTTATTGGGAAGTGCATTAGGTATGTGGTTATTATGCGGATAGATGGTTATGTTTTTGATTGATATTTTATATTTAACGAATTCTAGGAAGGAAACAGATAGTTTTCTTTTCTTCAAGTTTTAACCTGATGAAGTTCTTCGTTTAGAGAATCGAAATATTGTGAATAAACGAGAAGAAGTTTAGAAGAGCTATGTGTTTTTTTAAATATTATATAATGATAGAAGATTACTTTTAGGCTTCTGATAGGAAGCCTTATAATCCCGCTTTGCCCGTCTGTCTGTGGACAAGCATCATTAAAATCTCATTAAATTGTCATTAAGCTCATCAATCACAATAATCGTAACAATTGCGCCTTTTTGCGCAACAATCACATTTCAGAATAGGAATGATCAGAACCTCACTTACAGGCATGCTGCCTCCAATTCGCACGGTTTAAATTTCAACGAGGTTCGAATTCTGGCTCGGTCTCAAAACGACTTTCAAAGAAGATGCTTTGAAACTTACTTCATACTCACTACAGCTGAAGCTTATAATGTATCCTTGTCTGTCCCAGCTATGGCCGCATATGGGTTAGTTAAGAAAAAAAAATAAAACTTAGAAAATAAAAGAATTAAGCTTAATTATGCCAATTGATATTAAGATAACTACCAGGCTGATCACTGGATAATTCCTATATTATGTCAAGCTGGGCAATCGCCATTTCCCTTATTTATTAATCTCAATTTTATTGTTTAATTTAAGTCTATCCTATGATTGTAAACGCTTCTTAAATTTCCTTAATGCCCTCGTTTAGTTTTTGCTTTTAATATAGATAAAAGTTTTTATTAATTCTATAAATAAGATTTTTTAGAATAAAAAAAAAAAATTATTTTAATTATCTTAATTCTTTAAAATCGTTTTTGTAATTTTATTGTAATTGTTACTTATTTCAATTTAATCTGTAGCTTCTCCGTCTCATGACTTTGGTCTTCATAATCAAATTGATGTAATTTATATTTTGTTAAGTGTTTTGTTAGTATTTTCATATAGCTCGGTGTGAATTGGAATCGTGCCCAATGTTCCATACGGCTAAAATCGGGAAAGCCCGGACGAATGAGCTGTCCCATCGTGATTCCTGCTCTTTGCCGCTAGAGGTTCACCTGACGTTCTCCTTGCAGCCACCAGAGGTCCTTTCCATCACCCAGAAGCCATCAGCACCTTCCATTTTATTATATATTTCCACACCGATTCTGTCCTCACTTGCTTGAGAATACCGTCTCTCGACGGAGAAACTAGTTGCTCTGTATGATTTCTTTTTAATTGTATAAATATTTTGCATTTAAACAGGTGCATGGCTTTAATTATGATGAACAATCACATTTCTAATAATAAGGAAATTAAAGCAATAATTCACTATAAATTAATCAGAAACCGTTGTGAAGCATTGTGATTGGTTTACTAATCGCTATCCATACCTTGTTTTAACAAAGTACAGTAAAACCCGGATTATCAGAGCCCCGATTATCCGAGTTTCCGCTTTAACCGAGCTATCAAATATTTCTAGGATTTTTTTTTTGATTCTACATTTTCCATTTTTAAAACTACTGAAAAAAATTCTGAACTTGATCTCACCAATCAACGAAGAGGATATACCTGACTGGATAAACGCTGACGAACAACAAGACATTACAGATGAAATGATCGTCAATAAGGAAAATGAATCTAGCAATGATGATGAAGACAGTGACGATGAAAATCGACATATGAAAATCTCCCATACAGATGGACTTAAAGCTATCGAAAGCGCAACAAGAAGAAGCGACACCAGTAATACTGTTATCCTTAAAAAAATGGCGAAACATTGCTGCAGAAAAACGCCAAAGTAACGTAAAACAATTAAGAACTTTTTTCTGAAAAAGAACTCTTTAAACATCGTAACAATATGAATTGCATGTGGTGTATAACTTTTTTATTTGTTAAAATATACATTTAAACCTACACGATTTATTTTATTTACAATTTTAGCTTTAACCGAATTTTTCGGTTACCAGAGTTAGTCTTGGTCCACATTAACTCGGATAATCGGGACTACTGTACTCCTATCTCGCAATTTCATAAGCAAGTTATTGTCCTCCAAATGAGAGATGGCCGCCCTGTTTTTGTGAGATCTGCGCATGTATGATCGATTAGTCTGGTCAGGCATTTCCGTCTGATTTTATGACAGGACGCCGCCATTACGTTAATCGCTTGTTACTTTGCAAAGAGCATTGTATTTATAAATAATATATATTTATTTATTTATATAAATACATATTGTTAGCAACTGGTATTGAAATAACGCTAAATAGTCGAGAGAAGTTTTAATTTTGCGTTATCAACATGTCTTTCTCAGTGAAAACAGACGATGGCGTCCATTGTGACAGGAAAACATAATTGATCAGCTACCGGAAGGGCTGCGCAGTTCAAACTTCCGCCGGTCAACTTTCATTTGGAGGACAGTATATCAAAAGATAATTCATAATTAAATACGAGTTTCGCTTCTTATAGGAACTTCAAAAAAAAAAAGCTACTCTAATAAAACAACTGTAAGCCTTGTTTATTATAATACTTCATATATTATTAAGTTAATTCATTGAATTACTATCACGAATTGATATTATATTGGAAAAAGTGTAGACTTGGGAATTTGAAGAATAGACATCAATATAATCACATGTCAGTTTTGATCATAGAGACTTCCATTTAGATCGTGCTGCCATCTACCGAGAAAAAGAAACAGTATCAGTCTGTAGGTTCGAAAAGTTAATGCAAAGTGAAGTTAGCATTGATAAAATGCTTTTTTTTATAATAATTTTTGAAAATGTCTATATTGTTAACATTTGCTTAGCAAACCATTTCTTTATTATCAGCAGTAGCGTAGCAAGGAGCAAGGCCGCCTGTGTTTATTTTTCAATGTGTATGTCGAGAAAGATTACTTTGAGCAACTGACAAATGCATCAAGACTTGGATAATACTTGTATCCGGATGTAACAATGCTATCAAATAATGTTTATTAGACACAATCATCGCCATGGCCTATGAGACTACGCATTCTATAAACTGGTATGTGATCATTCAATTTCATTCCATTCATGTCTTCAACCAGGTTCGCCTTTGGAATTGTCTTCATAACCATCGATATTTATCCTAATCCAGCCTGTGTACGCTGCTCCAATAAGCTTTCAATCATTTCTTCTCAGATTATGAAGTGAATGGCATTGCTGTACAAATTATAACCGTTGATTAAGTTTTCTTCACATTTCTGATAACAAACTTAGACTTGTCTTAATTAGCTCTAACATACGTTGTAACATGCTAAATATTACAAGTATTTATAACATGTAAATACTAATATATAAATACTTAACATATAAATATATAAATACTGTAATATATAAATACTTTTAACATTTAGCCCCGACATCTCAATACACTTCCCTCCTAAGTCAGTAGCCTATAATTTTAAATCAGTCCCAATTAAATTATAAATCAACTAGCAGCAATGCCTGTCGGACGACAGGCATAAAAAAAAAACTGAAAAATCATTTTATTATCAACTATCAAGTAAATATCTCCTTATAAACTACATTTTCTGTAAAAACAGCATCAGATCCTTCTATCAGATTTCCTTGATCTATTCGGTCAAGAATTTTGATTTTAACGTCGCAACCACGATGTGCTCGAGAAATAGCAACATATAACTGTCCATGACTAAAATCAGGCTCTGGTAAATAAATACCAACTATATCTAACGTTTCTCCTTGTAAATAAATTTTACTAAAAGTAAAAATGGAATAATTATTATTTTTGACCCATAATGCCAAAAGGCATTTCAAACTCACCTTTGTAATCTAAATACTGCGCTAACTTGTGAACGAAGTTTCTACGGCAAAAATGGTTTTGAGTTTCGAAATCAGCATAAAAAACTGAGAAAGTATGCCAAATTTCATTAAAATGGGCGCAGTGAACGTATGGTTTGTTAGAATTTCAGTTGTATAGGTGAGTTCCCAAGGATAAAATTTCATGGAAACAATATGGATTGACAAAATGAACTAGTATTTTCATCAAATTTGAGTACTTTTGATTCAATAGTACCATTGAGAACCTTGGATCTATCTTAATAGCTTAATTATATCGAGTTACAGACAGACGAACTTAGCTAAGTTTTATAATATACATACATATATATGTCACGGGTGCCCATGCGGGGAGTCACGGCGCAGACTGCGCCATTGAAATTTTTTGGGAAGGGTTCAAAGAAATTTTTTTTTTGGGGGGGGGGGTGTCTTGGGGAGTCCTTTTTTTTTTTTTGGCTATTGATTTGGATAATCCAAATAAATTTTGGGCCCATATGCAAATGTGGGCACCTCTGTATGTATATATGTATATATATCACATTTGATGATTTGATTTGAAATAAATACCAACCATATCTAAAGTTTATCCTTGTAAATAAATTTTAATAAAAGTGAGAATGGAATAATTATTATTTTTGACTCATAACGCCGAAAGTGGCCAAACGGTTAGAGATATTAGAATGAAACTTTCACCATTGTGTTCAGCATCAAAAAGTGGGTGACCACGTCCAATAAATCAGACCTCTAGGAACACTCCCTGACCGGATGTTGGGGGGTCAAAAGTGATCGCTTCCGATAAAGAGGAAAACGGCGATCGACGTCCCCCCAATACCGACCCTTTTGAACACATTTTGTTAACAAAATTGTGCATATTATAGGGCCGCTTTGCTTTTGACACTGTCTAAAAGCATTAATTTATCTTATTAATCATAAAGAATATTAAGACTAAATATAAAAGATTTAGTCATACTTCTATGTAAAGTCTGTATGTCCCCTGTTTTATGTATTTCATCTATATTTTAATATGTAAAATACACAAGAGTTATTTATGGTGATGTTAGAGGACACGAAAAGCCATGTACAGAAATCTGTTGCCGTTGTTGAAAATCTATTTCGTATTAGAAATCACAATTCCAAGCAGAGAAAAACAATCAGAAGCTCTTTTCAAACTAACATGCTTCAATGATTTCTTGCTAAAATTCAAAAGCTATTCAAAGATAGACTTAACAAATAAGCCCTTAACGTTTCCATTAAAGAATTCGCATGACCTCAAGGAAACTAACATCATTTAACAAGGACTGATTTAAGACTGATCTGGAGTTGTAATCTAAGAACAAGCTATTAAACTTCAGAAACTTCAATCAAAATTAAAATTTATGAGAAAAATAAATACATAAGGTGTTATATACTTAAAAAGATCCGTAAGTATATTTAGATCCTATCCATTGCAGAATTTTATTATTAATAATGAAAACATGAAACAACGAAAGAAAGCATGAGAAACAAGATTGTTTGACTTCCTGTTTCTCCAAATGCTATTAATTTTATCTTATGACGCAAATTAATTGGCTTCAATTAGACTTAATCCAGAAAGTAATATAAGACTATTTGGAGAAACCCACCGTGAAAGAGAATGCTCTGATACTATCCTAATATAGCATTATCCCAAGCCATACAATTTTCAAAGTATTTTTGACGAAATGACTATAAAAAGGCATCGTAATAAACCACAATTCAAAAAGATGATGCAAGCTAATTCAAAATTTAATCTTGAATAAGAGAATAGGAAAAAAGCCATTTAAAATATCCGTGAGAGTGTTAGCTGTAATAAGAGTGTGTGGATTTGAAAGCCCTTTAATATCCGTCAGAAGCAATAGAACAAAAACTTTTTAGGATACAATTTTAAGTCACTTTAAGCGCGTCCGTTCGTCCATCTTTCGGTGATTTATCAAACTAAACAATGTAACTTAGGAAGCTGAAAATTTGAAGATATGTTTAATCTGCCAAAAACACGATTCCTATTGATTTTGATAAAGGTTTCACCAACAGGCAAAGAACTAGAGGTAAAACTAAGTCATCGTTAAAGTAGAATAACCACAATCCAAAAATTATATGTTAAACAGCTGAAATTGTACAAATATACTATGAATTCGATCTTTCTGCTGATTTTAATAGAAACTGAACCTATAGGGGCCAAACAATAACACACATCCCCGTAAAGAGACACATTACGATGTCCACAGATAAACTTTATTGATAAATTTAGATAATTTCGGTCGTTTTTGTAAAATTATCTTTAGATCTTACCATAGTTGGCATTCGAAAGTTGATATGCTAATTATAACTAGTTCAAGTTTTATAGATTTGAAGGTAATGTCTATTGGAACGAATTATGGAGATGCTATTGCCTTATAATTCAGTCATCATGATTCTTTTGAAAAGTAACCAATTTACTGAATAACTAGAAAACTGAACGTACTGAAAAGCTTTTTATTAATTATTTCTTAGTTTGTTAAGGTTGTATTTTCTTATTAAGATTTAATTTTCTAACCATCCCGTTGAGTAAATGCTGTTTAAAAATGTCGATTTTTTGTTTCCTCCGAAGCTTCTCGTCAAATCGTGAGGCAAAAGCTTTCATTCCAATTGATTCCAAAACCAACTGGCATTGCAGCAGTTCGAGCTGTTTAGGTTATGACTAGCTTTTCTTCATCCGGATTTCAAATGAATTACATTAACCGCTCCTCCTTTAGACTTGGGAGGATTATATTGCTTCGCCGAAAGGACAGGTTTAACCTGCGTCTCTGTAATTCGCTCTCGGCAAACCGAATGGTCCCAATAACGGCTCGTAAAAGCAACAATAGAGGTATGCAAGAGAAATTTAATGGGGCTCCCACCCTTCTGGTGGCACAAAAAAAATGATTATTTATACGTACTCTCTCCTTTTTTTGAGTGAAAATGTGCTCTTCCTTATCGATTACCCACGAAACGGGCTGGCTTCTTTAATTTCCGGTGCCTTTTATCTTCAAAAGCACAATTTTCCCTTATTGCAAATACTGCAATTAGTGATTTCCTTACAAGGTTACATGTTTCTGCGATTGGTTTAGTCACCATTTTAATTAAAGAGATATTAATTTGAAGCCCATAATAAAAGTTAATTCAAAATTCGAAATCAATCTGTTCTTCAAATCTCGGCAGAAAATATATTTTTTTTTTAACCTCTGAATTCATTCACAGATATTATCTCTTCATTTTTTTTTTTTTCATGAAAACAAATCAGATAATTAATTGTTAACAAAGAATTGTAGTGATAAATTTCTCAAATATGAAAGTCTGCATCGTTAGACCGGAATATATGCATTCAGGCAGTTCTTGACTTTTCATGCTTGAATTCTATGCATTAATTTACAACACTAAATCGTTTCTCGTGTGGGTCCGGTAGCCGGGTTGGAGGTGACGGGTTCGATTCCCGGCCTCGGCGGAGGACGGGAAATTTTTCTACGCTTCTTTCTCCTCCAAACGGGTCATAGGGTCTACCCAGCCCTCTGTAGAATGGGTACCGGGTTTCTTTCCCGGGAGTTAAGGCGGGCGGGCGTCGGGCTGTTCTCCCGACCTCAATCTAGTCCCGTTGGTCTCGAAACGCTGGGAGCCTTACCTCTCGCGCTCCCATGGGCCTGCATGGCCTGTTTATGGGATTGCTTAACTTTTTTAAATCGTTTCTCGGACAACCAACTCAGACTTTCGTGCAACTATTTTGATTAATGTACGAATTCTACAATGCCAAGAACGCTCCCAGAACTACTCTTCTGCCAGTACTATTTTCAGCTTAGCCTAGCGCTGGACGATCATTGCCGAGCTAATCAAGTCTTAATCTAAATTTAAACTGGTCTGCTTTTATGCTGGTGGTTTTTACTCCTAATATTTCATAATCATGCATCTAATTTGATGGAAATACGGAGAATCCGTATTAGAAAACATTTTTTATTAGAATTTCATTTACTTTTCAGAATAAGAAATAACTCATGTTTCATTTTGACCACTGAGACCGTAACTTATTTTTATATCCCATATTGATCAACATTCGTACACTTATTTAGAATGAACCACACACATACAACAAAAAGAAATTAAAGCCTACTTTCCTTAAATGTTGTTCTTTAAAAGAATAAGAAAATTTTAAGAATAAGAAAAAAAAAAAAAAAAAGAATAAGAATTTTTTTGTTTTTTTTGTTTTTTGTAGTTGTGAATACGAGGAAAAAAGAAAAGCCTCCTTTTATTTTCAAATTATAACTTTTTCGCAGAAATACAATACAAATTTTCCATTTTCTGAAAAAAATTAAATGAAATAATTAATTGTTTAAATCGAATTAATTTTAATCGTATCGAACATGCTTTAATTAAAGTACTAGCTAAAAGAATTAATATCCATTATTTAAGAAACCAATAGAATCCTATTTTTCTATGGGGACTTTAGTGGCCTTCTTGCGCTAATTTCCCGACAAGGACCCACTTAAGATATTTCAAATATAAAAAAAAATAGATAGTCTTAAGACGGAGTTTTTAAGATGAACTTCAGTGGTTCATAAGTACAGTTGACTCGCGATAATCCGACAGTTACGGGACAGTTATCAAAAATGTTGGTTTACCAAAGGTTGATTTTTTAAAACTGAATTTTGACTCTTAAGATAAGAAAATTTAAGTTATGTATATACAGTACGTATATTATGTATTGTTAACAATATATTGTTACGTATATTGTTACAATACATAATGAGTACATATCCATTGAGGATATTAAAAAAAAACTCATTAGGCATAGTTTTACACAAATGAATACGTATGTATGTAATAAATACTGAAATAAATTATTCTTGAATATCTTTTAACATTAAACTGTTCTCGTAGTCGAGAACATAACTTCATCGCAAATGATTGTGCATTTCACCTCCGCGACCGCCTCAATCGGGTCGGTTTTCGAACCAACCTGCGTCGGACTACCGAGCGTGTCGGGCTGTCAAATGTCGGATTATCGTGAGTCAACTGTATTATGGATGGGGGAGAGGCACAGACAGACAGACTATTTGGATCTGATGAGCCTCAATTTTCTAAGAAAGCAGACTAAAAATTATAATTGGGGTATTGTATAATACCTACGTAGTTCTCCCCTGTGATATGGGGTTGGTGTCAGGAAGGGCATCCGGCCGTAATAACCCCTGCCTAAACTTCTCTTTGGAATTACACAAGCACCGCTTGTTCTGACAGCGTCCCCACATGGAAGTGGGCAAAAGCTGTAGTTGAAGAAGAAGAAGTAGTATAATACATACATAGATTTACATGTAAGTGATTATTTTGTTGGCAGGACCTACTTATGGTCCAGTTTATACAAAATCTTTTCAGCACTTTCTAACCAGGCAAAGGTAGCTTCCTATGTTAAATACGGTTTTGAGTTATTTTTATTATCTGTTGATGGACATATATCCAAATTTTGATTTCATTGTAAAGCCAAGAAACCGATTCAGAAAAAAATATTTATCTTACTCTTTTTTGAAAAATATTTCCATATAGATTTAAAAAATCTACATAAATCTAAAAAAAAATTCTACGTAAATATATTTCATCAAATTTGCTATCTTTTAATAAGAATGGTTTATTTATAAATATAAGTGAATAACGCTAATCGGTATTAAGGATTGGCGTTAAACTAACTAGGACCGAGGATAGTTCGGATTACGCGGATTAATGTTCGAAATAAACAGAATTTTATGAATAGCTACATGCGTAAATGACGATTACTCTCCATTAACTAATCTCCTTCATTCTTCTGATGAGCAGCGACCACTCATTCCCATCAAGCCCTGGGGAAGCTTTTGCTCTTTTCGTCATTTTCAGATGAAACTGAGTTTACGATAATAAAGACTTCTAAAATCTTTGTAATTTTCTTTCAATTACTATGCGTGACGTATTATAAAACCAAATAAGTCTTTATTTTATGTTTAGCTTTTTTTTTTTACTATTTATCTTATTTCTTACCAATATATGCTTTTATGAAATTTGATTCCTCCGATCATAGATTCCTTTGATTACCAACACTAATTACCAAATTCAAAGAATATTTCTTTGGATTGAACTTGTATTAATTTTTCAAGTAAGAATAGCTCATCATCACAAAAGCAACGCCTATTACAGATCACTTAATAGTTCAATTAGAGAGCTTCAGTAACGCTAATCTCAGACTTTCAAAGTCATTCAAAAGTTCTCATTCCCATTCATTCCAGCATTGAGGGAATGGGAGATTTGGAATCAATAATAGAACCCCCATCTCCGCAAGAATAGCATTCTTGTAAACAGATTATTGTTTTCTTATTTCAGCTCACTGAAAATAACTCACGTGATGAACAAACAGCATTTTTTTATAATCGATGTTGCTTTCACTGCAAATTCGAGATAGCCTCTTCAAAAACAAAACAAATTCAGGGCAATGAACTGAATTTCAAATACTTTCCTTGATTAAAACAGTAAAACCTCGTTAAGTCGTCACCCGGATAAGTCGTCACTCCGTTTAAGTCGTCGTTTTCCTTTGGTCCCGACAAGGTCTCATAGACAATAATCTAAAATAACCCTCTTTTACTCGTCACCAAATTTAATTCTACTCCGGATAACTCGTCACCCTCAAAACTGGCGAAAAGCATCTTTATTCTCAATTGCCTGCTATCTTTTCAGCCCCACCCCTTCACTCTAAGAAAGCCTAGCCTTTACGGGGAATTTTCACGTGGAAAATTCTCGCTGCGACTCTTGTCAAGAGTAGACGTTTTTCTTGACCGCTACTGAGTGTGATTTTATTTTATAGCGAATAAGCCCCGAAAATTTAAAAGCGATCGAAATTGGTTTTCTTCCTCCAAATGTAACTGCACTTCTTCAGCCATTAGATCAAGGGATAATTCTTGACTTTAAATGAAAGTACAAAAAAAATGCTTGTAAAGGACATGATAAAAACCTTGGATAGGAACGAAAAGCTAGAAGTTTCGGTTTTAGATACGATTAACTATGTACACAAAAGTTGGAGTTCCATTTCATTACAAAGTGTTTCGAATCGTTACCAGTAATCAGCACCTTCATCAATCAACACTGTTGGATTATTTTAATGCCAGTAAAAGAAAATAAAATGTGGTAAGTATAAAATGTGTGTGTGTGTTTTTTTTTTATTTTCCACTCATTCATTTGCATGTACTGATTTCTGAAAAATCTTAAAACTGTAGCTGAAAACCGAATCCTACAGCAATTCATAAAAATATTGTAATTCAGTGTTGTTTTTTTTTGTTTTGTTTTGTTTTTTTCAAAAATGCCCACTCCGCTTAAGTCGTCAAAAGTGTTTGGTCCCTTGAGTGACGACTTAACGAGGTTTTACTGTAGCTTCTTGATCATTCCTTGAAAAATATCCCCTACTCATAATATAAGACGTACTTCCTATTGAAAGAATCAGAAGCAATTAGATTTATATAACTTTTTCTCTATTACTTTGATTTTTAGTGGTTTCCATCATGTCATTTATTTAATTAAAAGTCTTAACTCAACCTAATTTTCAACCATTTTAAATCTTTTTTTTATATATTCTGCAACATCTGAATACAGTTATTGATAGTTATTTGAAATCTACAACGCCATTGTTTATAGAGATTTCCAATTCAGAAGTTCTAATAAGATTTTTGCTTCACGGGAGCACATTTCATCATCCAACTCTGATCTCTCAACCCCAATTCACCAGAAGAGATTGAATGCCTAAAGCATAGACATTTCATCACACCACCACAGTCAGTCCCTCCTTCAATTTCTTCTTATTTTTCTACATTAATTCCATCCTATGTTATTTCACAGCATAGTCATCCAATGATGATAAACGGTGTTCGCCTAGAATTGTTTATATTTTATAATTTATTTAACCACTTGTGTCTTAAATACCACTTCTTAAATAGGAATTTCTTTAAATGTTAATTAAATACCTTAAGTGATATTAATTTACATTATAAGAAATAATTATAAAGCGTAAATTCATTAAGAATTCTTATTCCGAAGATATCAGTAGTTTCAGTAGAAGTCTAGGAAAATAAGTAACGATTATCTGTCTTCTTCGAATGAAATTACACAGCTCCCAACCAAATATAAAATAATCTTTTTGCACTATTTTAGATTTCTGAATTTATTCTAGTATAAAAAATAAGGTAGCACACTTTAGTAATATTAAAATTAATACATATTCCTGACAGTTGTTTTATACTTTAGCTATTAATCATACGCTAAATGAGATCTTCTGAATATTTGAAGGATAAATGAGGATAAAATAGATTTCTTACAAATTAAAAATTTTCTTAATAAGGCATCAAATAGCATTAATCAAATTACAATTAACTTATTCATTAAAACTATTCCCAGTTGCAATTTCACTCAGCTCTTTAAATCAACTCTGAAAAGCGGAAACAAATCCTGCTTTTTGAGTGTTATTGTGTTTTCAGTTTTATATCTTACTGGCCTTCGGCAATTCTCACAATTTAATGTAGCAATGGACAAGAGATGACATTGCAACGGTTTCCTTCTCTCAGGCATCAAAAGTCAGACGAGAAATCAAGTGAATGTACCTTCAGGCGATTCAACACGAAATCTTGCGCGCTTTTCAGACAATATTTGTTATGAATTAAGTACATTTTACAACTAATATGTCTGCATTTATAAATGTTTAATAGTAATTTTGAAAGTATAGCATATTGTCTAAATTCAAAGATTATGGTATAATGTACACCGAATGTTACTGAAACCTGGATTTCAATAGAATATTTCAGTAGATTTGCGTAGTAAAAACTTCCATATGAAAATTTAACTGACTTATGAAATTACCTTCCTTCGCTTTTCCTTTTTAACTTTCTTTATTCTTTTCAAAACAATCCTCGCTATTCTTATAACCATAATGCAATAAGAAAACTACTTCAAAGAATCTACCATTGAATTTAGATATGTGACATTTGGTAAAATATATGATTTACATGACATGATAAAAATAGATCCGATTGTTGTTGTAAAGAGAAGATTTTTATCGTAATTTTACGGAAGAGATTATTGTGAAGGTCGCCAGACATTATTATTATTATTATGATTGCAAGAGCCATTTTTTTAAAACATGAGTGTCCGAAAAACGCACTTATGTGAACTCTATTTCTATTTTCCTTTATCAATGTTAAACTTCTCTTCCTCGACTAAATATGGAATGGAAATACTAGCAAAGCAATAATGTCTTCCTAGTCTTCCTATTGTGTTGAAAACTTTAAATTCTTTCAAGGAAACAACTAGTCTTAGGGGAGAGTATAAGCCTAAAGGTATTAATTGGATATTATACAAGAACAGCAAGAGAGCTGGACAGACATATGCTCTCTTGAAAGATAACTTTCATTTAAGTACTGCTGTACAGCTATAGTGATCCCTCTTTGCCGCCTTATTCCTCAGAATAAAATAAGGAAATTGATATTTCTTCTTCTTTGGCCAGTTCTGTTGTCATTGCTGATATTATTCGGTATCAGCCTGCAATACAGCAATTCAAAATACTGCAAGGATCCATTAAGATCCATTTTTCTGGTTTTTCACTTTACAAATGACATTTATGTAGAATTTAGCGAAATCTTCCTAGATACGAAATCCTGCATTGGGGACTCGACTGTTCGTAAACTTAATTATTGTATAAAAAAAATCCAAGTGATTCTTAGCGATGAGAAGCAATGGCACATCGATGACAGAAATTAGGAAATGAAGCATATCATTCCGTTGCACCCGAAGGAGATATTTGAAATTACGATGCCGGATTACCCCATTTACAGCGAGGGAAAAGGATGTGCAGATGAGAAACGAATTCTCCGAATCGGAAGAGAAACTGACTCTGATCTGACTGTGGGAATTATCAAAGCAGAAACTCTATAAATAATAGTATTCATATCTAGTGCTATTTATAATTCCAAGTGCTTCATGCTGTCAAATATTATAGGACTGCTATTTCTTTTTTTCCAGACAGCAGATCTAATTCAAAGATTGAGAAGAAATGAGTTTTGCCTTAAATGGCAGCTGAATTACTGTTCTTACAAGTTCACTTGCAGAGTTTCCCCGTACGTTATTTCTTCTTGCAAAGATATTCTAACTCCCTGAGTTAATAATATTTCGTTCATATCTTTTAATGATACATATCCAACTTGGATAATCCAAAGTCCAATGCAGATATCGATGTTCTTCATAACAAGTCGACATATTTTCATTTTATTTCTCACTATTGACATAATTATTTTCCATCCATGTCCCACACCTGTATTGAACGAATCATTATATTATTTACAATATTGTTCTTTATAACAACAAAACATTAACTAGCGTTAAATTACATAATAATAAAAATTTAACACATTTACAACGTCTTCATAATATTATATTATTCACAATTTTTAAACAAAATTTGGTCTTCATTGCTAAATTTGGTTAACAGTAAGCCTACAATTTTCTTGTCTTTGAAGAGGCTATTACTGACATTTCAGTTTCTGAATTTCTTTCCTTTCCATTGTATTCGTATTAGTTCCATTCTATAGTCTGTCTCAGAGCTCTGTAAAAACTTTTAGAGGGCTAGCAATATCATTAATTCATTTTTTTTCCTATTACATTTCATAACAATGAATTTTAATTAGTCTAAAATTTTTTGCGGTGATCAATTGGAAAGAAAGAATACACCAATGTCACTGTTAGCCATCTTACAGTATTCCAAAGAAATCTGAAATGAACTTTATTTATTCGGCTTATTCAATTATTGTTAATTCATTCTTTAAAAATAGTTTTTATGCATTCATTGTCTCATCAAATTTTTAGAAATTAAATTGTCAAATTAAGTATAAAACAGAAATTACGACAAACAAGAATGGATTGGCATTATAGTATACTTTATCAGAAACTTTAACCAATCAAATGATCTTTCTACGAAATATTTTTAAAAAAAAATGTTAATTAGCTTAAATGCTAATGAATGAAATGGATGTAAATAGATTTCTAATAATTAGAAAATTGTGAAATTTTCGTTAATCTATTTTTTTTGTTAAGACGACTGTTTTAGTGTTAATGAAGTTTCACGTGATTCTTAATTGCAATTAAGTTAAACAGTCAAAACTGACTAAGAGAAATCTTGAATGATTTAATTTGGGGAATTGTCTTCAAAGCCTGTTCTCATGCTCTGAAAAATACTGTACACTAAAAAGTCATCAATTGAGTTAAGGCATTCCATTACATTAACCGTCACTGCTTCTACCGAATCAACGTTACCGTGCACGTGTGCGCCGGTCTTAAGTATATCGTTATAAAAATATAAGCACAATAAAGCACACAGAGGCTCACTGAAGTTTTCAGCATTTGCTTATTAAAGTTATGAGCTGTAATTTTGCAGCATCATAAACTTCATTTCAAACTTCGTTCACAAGTGTTGTATGAAATGAGTAGATGTCTAATTGTTGTCAAGTGGGCTTCTTTAGCAAAAGACATAAGTACCCGTAACAAGATCAAATTAAATGGCATTTAATCCATTGGCTTTTAATTTAATAAAACAGTTTTCAGCTATTTATTTTTTAAGTGGTCTTAGAGTGCATGTTTTTAGCAAAACTGTCTTAGCGATTACTGAATAAAAATATATGATTAATATACCGCTGACCAAAATTAAGGGTTGACAAGTGATAGTGAGAAACATTATGCAGGTCACTTATTACAATGTAGTGAACTGTAATTAAAATTACACAATAAATCCTTACCTGTTTGAGACTAAGTTTGAGAAAAAAAATTGAATTGGACAAGCATAAGTCCAGGATGGCGACACATTTATTTTTCTTCGAAAACATATTTAATACCAGCCTCAGGAAGAAAATGTTTCTCCTTGTCTCATTCAATATTGAGCTCTGGAAACCAAAGAAACCTCGCAGCGCCTTCCCTATTCTTTGGGTAAGGGACTCGACTGATGTCAATGGACAACAATGAACCGTTTCAACATTATTGCATTTTATTATATTTCAAGATAAATGAATACCAGTATGAGAATTCCGGAGTCAAGAAGTTTGCGTGATGACCTCTATATTGCATTAATTTGGAAAAATCATAGGGGATTACAGCAGGACAGGGATCTAATAATTATTTCTCCAATATAAAAAGAAGGACGTCACAGGATGTGTCTACGGTGCAATAACTAATGTATATGGACTATTGCACTCAACGTATTTAGAAGGGTTTTCTACAAAGATGAAGTTTTTGCAGTGCAAATAAATTTCATGAATTTTCGTAGGATGAGAGAATATCAAAATTATATATATAGTTATAGATTTCATTTTTTTTTCATAAATATCTACAGTTAGTCACAATATCGCGAAAAATGGTTTTCAAGCTCGTTTTGTTGCATGTGACCCTCTACGGAGGTGTCTTAATTATTACGTTCTCGCATATGTTTCCTAATTTCCTTGAATTTTGATCAAGTACTAGTGCCGTATCTTTTCTAAAACAAAAGTGACTACAGTTAACTTAAACAAAAACAAAAAAAAAGCAGCAACCTATAACCCTGAATTGAAATTGCAAAGAACCACACATTTTTGATAACATCGAAGTTAATAAAAAAAATCGTACACAAACATTTAACAGACCCAAATTGACAATATTTGAAAATTTATTAGTTAATTATTTTAACTACATTGTTAAGATTTATCACTGATTTTCTCAGTTATTTTATTATATCCAATTTGTTAAGCATAGCTATGTTAGTCTATGATAGGGTATGGTCTAATGGTTTTCAACTTATTATGCATTTGAGAGTTTAGGAATGTTTCGTAAGTTAAAATATTTACATCTGCACATCCATCTGTGATTAAAAGTACTTAAAAGAACTGTGATTAAAAGAAAATGTACGTCCTAAGGAGTTGAAAAGTTACGGGTGGATTTAGGTTACAAAAAGAAGATCCATACTGATTTTTATAAACTTCGAACCACGTAGTAATCAGCTAGAAATAAGACATTAAAAGTTGGTATTCATAACAATATACAACATATTTTAGAAATAGATGATTAAATGTCATATCTCTTGTTTTTGATAGCATCGGGCCCGTAACAGGGGATATAGGGGTCAAAAACAATCAATACACGACATATCTCTGTAAATCACAATAAATAAACATTGAAAACATGTATAAAATGATTTAATGTTTATGCAATTTAAAATATTCCTGTCTATTTGTGCAATTATTTGGGATCCTATGCGTTTAATAAAAAAAAAAAATTGACATGCCAATTATACTGGTTTTCTAATCTTTGTTTATTGTCTAAAGGAATAAAGGTGCAGAGAAAACAAGATTTAAACAAAAAAGTTTCAAATCTATATCTATCCCGAAAACCCCCTAGAAGTATCCTTCAGCAATGTTTGCCCATCCCATTTACCAGCCCCCCGTTTACACACCATAATTCTAGTTTTTGCCTCCAGGTTAACATATGTGGCGTTATTATGCACAGCAATATTATAGTTACAATTGTCGTCACCAGGTTAATGTGTGGCGCTATTATGCACAACAATATTTTGGTTCCAATTGTTGAACAATACTTCTGTAGTCCAAATTGTAGCGTTGAGGTGCATTTGTGGCACTTTCAAGAAAGTTGGCCCTTAGGACGCCAATATCAAAAATTCGTCGAATATGGGTCTTTTTGATTTTGATAAAGAACACTCATGTTAAATTTCGTGTTTCTAGCTCAAGCCATTTCTGAGATATGCATAACCTTCAAGATACTTCACGCCCCGTTTATACCCCTTAGGGGTCTAGTTTTAAAAATCCTTTCTTATTGAGCGCCTACGTCATAAGAGGAACCCATCCTGAAAATTTCTAGTTCTTCGGTTCAGTGGTTTTGGCTGTGCATTGATGAATCAGTCAATCAATCAGTGGGTTTTGCTTTTTATAGGTATAGATAAAAAAAAGCTTTCTTTTCGTGTCATAAAATTAAAATGTATTTTCTATAAAATTTCTTTTATGAAATTTATATTAATGGATGTTGACAAAATCTTCAGCCTTTCAGTTTCCTACCAGGCAAATACATAAAGAAAAAATATCAAATTTACATCAAGTAAAAATTTTATTTAAAAAATGTTAAATACTTAAGTTACTGACAGTTTTCGATCGTTCGAGGATGCGCGATCATAATTTTAGCTGACAAATACAAAATTGGAAATCCCTTTTTGCAGAAAAAAAAAATCTGCACAATTTTATTGGTTAAAGAAAAATTATGTTGATCGGTTGAAACTTATTGATTATGTAATAAATGTTTATTTCAACACTTCTCTAAGTCACTGCGTTGATGATTTATTTATCCTTTATCGTTTTCCAGCTCTGACTGTGTCTAATGCACTTTATCTGTGTTTGAAAAAAAAATTTAATTTCCTGTGAAAATAGAAATAATTTTTACAATGAAACGTCCGTGACAGGAATCGAACCTGCAACCTTCTGATCCCAAGTCAGACATCTTATGCATTAAGCCAAGAGGACTACGTTCTAATTATTTATTATATATCTCTTATCACTCCCTCTGTGTATGTGACACAATGAGAGAAAAGCCAGATAATAACTTAAAAAAATAATCACAGTGTGGCATATTTTCATTGTTTTGTTGGGTTGAATCAGATTAGGATGAATGGATGACTGTGATTGAACAATTGCAGACAAAACAGTTACTGTAAGTCCAATGAAATACGTTGTTTAGTTTGGTTTAATATCGTAAGAGCAACAGACTGTATTTTCTGAAGAATGTTTTATTGTATAGGATACTTAAAAATTGAGAATTCAGTGCAGGAGAGTTTTCATATATTCTGTCCTTCAGCTTTTTTTAGTTTTATTTAAAATCAACATGTTAAAGCTTCTGCACATTTCTACGATTGGTTTTCATATGTTAGATTCGAAGCAACTCCAAAGGCTTTCAATTCCCTTTCACGACCAATGGTTCGCACTGGCGGAGTTGATGTCATCCATTTCGAGCCAAGTGACAGGAAATTCACCAACTGATGCATTGGAACGGGTTGGACTTACAAATTAGCATTTACATCGTAACTCTTCATTTGCTAGGAAGGAAAGGCGGTGGGACCAACAACTGTGTAAAACGAACAAATCATTTTGTAATTAACGGAAATTTAAGAGCATTCACAATTCATTTACCTCTTCATATTTTCTTAAAAATTAAAGTTCTGCTTAATTATAATTATAATTATTTCTTTTCTACTTCAATTTAGAACATTTACCTTTACTAGAAGTGTCAATTTGTTAAGATTACAATACCTTCAATATTATTCAACAATATCGTATTTATAATTTTAATCGTTATTTCTCTCATTGGACAAAAAGTCTATCCAGACGGTGAAAAAGTAGAGGAAACAAGGATAAATGCTGCTAATTAACTAACATTAAAACGCAGTAACTGTAATCGTTTCTTCTGTGATATAATGATACAGTAAGGATTAATTATTTTACTTATAAATTATATATTATCTAAAATAATAATAATTATTAATTTAAATACTAAATATTTAAATATTTATATTTAAATATTAATTTAAATAATAATAAATATTAATTTTAATATAATAGTATTGTTATATATTACGCATTGTTTTTTGTAATAAAAAAACAATAACTCTTTTGCAGATGGTTTTTTTATTTTATACCGTATGTATTTTATGTAATTCTCGAGCAGAATTTATATTAAGGTATGAATCAATATTGTCAGCAATAAATTTACTGGCTACGATAATCACTTCGTATTTCAATATTGAAATAAATCTCAATAATACAATAAACATCATTGTCATACGATAAGACATTTCAAAATATAATGAAGATTTCTTAAATGAAAGTAGAAGCCAATAATTTGATAAATCAGATTAGACAATAGTCTTCTATATAAATTACTTTCAAGAAGGAAGAGAATAAGCAAAGAGTAAAGACGAAAATTCAGAGGAATACTTGAGCTTCTATATGCAAAAAACCCCAACTTCAGTGACAGCCCCTAGGTACATTATATTTAATATTGGATAGCAAAGAAAGAAATAATTCTATTAACTATTTGTCATTAAAATCATGAAATATATAAAAGTCAAAGTTTGTATGTTTTCTGTACAATTTTACATCCTTTAACTGATCTGAACCAAATCTTATATAGTTACTCTTTAATACTTTGGAACCTCGAAACCCCCTTAAAACGGGTAAATCGATGAAATAGCGCCACATATGCACCTGGTGACGACCATGGGAGCTACACAAATATTGTTGTGCAACAATTGGAACAAATATTGTTGAATATAAAAGCTCCAGAAACCAACCTGGTGGCGACAATTGGAATTATTGTTGTGCATAACAGCGGCACATAGTTACCTGGTGTGACAAATTAAAACTAAAATATTTTTGTGGCAAATATTGTTGAACGATACTTCTATGGGGTTTTCGGGTTAAACAATAAGAATATAACAATAATTTGTACAGATCACGTGATTGTTTACCAACTGGGGATGGTTTGATGTGATAGGGTTGTGGAGAAGAGGAGAAAGAGGTGGGAAGTCTTATATTCTCTGATCTTGATATTAAAATAGCATTACTTTGTACCCATCACGTGATTTTTGTACGAACTGGGAAAGTTTCGAAGTGATCTCCTAATTGCAATTTCTTCATGATCCATATCAGGATATCTGTTTTTTTACTACCTTGCGGAAAATATAGGCTACCATGTAACCCGGTTAATCACCCCCAAGGGCATGAAAAGGGGTGACGTAGCGCCACATAACGGTCCTAGTGGCGACAATAGGAACTAAACAAATATTTTTTTTTAACAATTGGAACAATTGGGGAAGGTTTGATATGATAGGGTTATAGAGAAGGGGAGAACCAGGATTCCCCACGCCCTACCGACAAATAAAACAGATAAAAGATAAAATACAAATGATCGAATTTAAACAGAGATCTTATCATCAGCCATTAGTTTCAAAGTCATTTCAGAATTACAATTTCGTTGTCATCCACATCACAACAACTTTTTGTAACCCGAGGGAAGCACGGGTATTTTTGCTACTTTACTATAAAAACGTTTAAAAATATGTTATTCCTAAAGCTTAAGTTTTGCCAATTTTGGCCAGTATAGACCTAATTTGCTTTTTGAAGCCGAAGGATGTTTTTTATTTACTTGTTTGATATTTTGAAGTGTATGTTATTTTATTCTGAAGTTTAATTTTCCCATTAAGTAGGGAAAAAACCCAGAAAAATCGCCATAATTCATAAAATATATGATTAACTTGAAAGTTGTTGAAAACTTGTAGCATATTCTATGTTAGCCAATAACCCAAAAATACTGTGTATGAAACACTGAGTTCGTCCTACAAATCCAGATCAAAAATAAGGTGTACTAATTAAATAACCCAAAGTACCTCAACATGGGATTTCGTCACCCCTAATAGCGATGTTTCATGACGATGGTGTCTGTAGAGAGCTACAAAGGAGTTTTTCCATGTTATTTATTTTCCTTAGGGTTCTTAGGGTTTACCTTGCCCTCTGTAAATGGGTACCGAGTTTCGTTTCCCGGGGTTACAAGAAAAGCTGTAACCCCGGGGAACTAATCCCAGTAGTCACTGAAAACGTTGAAGCCTATATCTTCGGCGTTCCCATGAGCCAACGGAGGCTGTATCTTAGGATCAACCGTCAAATCAAATCGAAAAATACTTTGTTAAAGTTTTGTGTAAAGATATATTTCAAATGCCTTCTGATGGAAGATAGATTTACTAAATGTATTCATAAAACCGCTCCTGCAGCATGACTAAAGACAACTAAGCAATAATTATCTATAATGAATGTAATGTTATAAATTATTCTCGTCTAAGTTTTAAGAACTTACATATCATAAATCCAACTAGATAACTGATAAAAACACTTAACAATCAGTTACTTTTTTTGATCGACATTTAAGGAATTCAATGTACAAATAGATACAGCTACCCAAATGTTATTTGAAAATGTTGATTATTCTATATCAACATTTTCAAATAGTTATTTTATTCAAAAACAGATAGTTTAGACAAGATTTACTTTTATATTGGATACAGTGAATTATTTTTATATTAAATGGCAAGAACCGGTGGAGAGTTCACTAATACTTTAAATATTTACCTTATTCGAAATATCAGTGTCTCGAAATTTCAGGGACTGTTCTACCGGAACAGTTGACTTACTGACTGAGTCATTAGCTCAAAGTAATAATACAGTCCTTGAAATTTCTGTAAAAATCTTAGATATAAATTTAAGAAAATAGACATATATTTTACAGAAAATGGTAAGATACCTGAGTTCGTAGCTTGATAAACTAGTTTTGTTTTTTAATTTCGCGAATGAGTTGCCATTGCTTAATAAAACATTTCATAACACAGTCAAACCCCTCTTTTACACTTTTCAAACGAAAACATGGTGTAAATGGAGGGAAAGTGTAAAATAAGGGAAATTGGTTTCCGAAAACCAATAACATTAAGGATAAAATGTTCATTACATGGAATGATTCATAACCAGTACTTGGAACTTTTATAATACACAGGACTATCTTAACATATATGTTAAGTTTGTATGCTATCTCTATAATTTTACACCCTTTGACTGATACGAAGTAAATTTTGCATAGTTACTCTTTAACACCCTGCAGAAAATATAGGATACTTTGGAAACCCATACAACGGTGGCGACAATGGGAACTACACAAATATTGTTGTCCAACAATTGGAACAAATATTGTTGTGCATAATAGGGCCACATAACCTGGTAACGACAATTGGAACTAACTATTATTGAGCATAATTGGGCCACATAGTAACCTGGTGGCAAAACTTAGAGCTAAAATAGTTTTGTGGCAAATATTGTTGAACGATACTTCTATGGGGTTTTCTGGTTGCACAATAACAATATAACAATAATTTGTACAGATCACGTGATTGTTCACCAACTGGGGATGGTTTAATGTGATAGGATTGTTGAGAACGGGAGAAAGGGGTGGGAAGTCTTATATTGCATGATCTTGATATTAATATAACATTCTTTTGTACCCATCACGTGATTTTTGTACGAACTGGGAAAGTTTTGAAGTGATCTCACAATTGCAATTTCTTTCTGAGCCATATCAGGACATCTCTTTTTTTACAACCTTGCGGAAAATATAGGCTACCTTGGAACCCGGTTAACCCCCCCCCTCCCTCCGAAAGGAGTTGAAAGAGGTGAAATCGCTGAAATAGCGTCCCACAATGGACATAGTGGCGACAATGAGAACTACACAAATATTTTTCCGCAACAATTGGAACAATTGGAGAAAGTTTGATGTGGTAGGGTTGTGAAAAGGAGAGAACCAGGACTCTCCGCCCCCTCACACTCTTCCCGGGAAATTCCAGGTACATAAAGCTTGTAACTAATATTTAGATAGTTTACTGGGAATAAATTTGCTTATTTATTTACTTATTTATTTATTTATTTTATTAATATTATTTATTTATTGTTTATTTTATTTATTTTGTTAATATTAAATACGTCAGTCTCTAGATAAAATATAAATGATCTATTAATTTAAACATAGATCATATCATCAGCCATTAGGTTTGAGAGTTTTCTTTTCAGTCATTAGGATTTCAACAAATCAATTTAACTGTTAAATTCTGTACGAAAGACGGCCGATGCCTTTTGATCATCTTATTAGCAAAAACAAAACCCAATAAAAATATTCAACACGAAAAATGCATTAAGGTAAGTTTTTACGATTCGGAGTTCGTTTAATGGAAGACCTGCATTGATTGAGGTATAAGAAATGAAAAAAAAATCCTAACAGGTTTCAAGAAAAGATAAGATCCGATTACTGTTCTGCAAAGGTGAGAAAACATTGATTCAAAATGCACCATGTATTGTAAACTCTTAAATATGTAATTATCTTTATTTCTTTATCTTCAAATAAAAGATTACCAATCAAGTTCTAGATTTCTTACAAAGCTGAAGAAGTCATAAAGCACTTTCAAGCTTATTATTATTTTAATCTTATAAAAACTGCATTCCTACGAACAATAAAATCATCTAAGTGCTGTAATAATTTAAAATTTTTATAATAATAAAGTATTTGCATAATAAATTGTAATTTATAGTATTAATTTCTTTCACATTTAATATAAATTGTTTTCATTATATTACAAAAATAATATAATATTAAATATTATTTGCAACTTTACATATTGATAAATAAAAAAAGAAAATAATTAAATTTTTAAGATATCTGAACAAAAAAGTTAAGTGTAGGTTAAAATAAAGTTATTCGTTGATACTTAAATTTCAATCAGTTAATCAATATAGAAATGTGTAATTATTATAAATATTTATATATGTAAATACGATTGAATTTTTAAACACTTTAAAACTATCAAAATTAAGAAGTTTAATTTAAGAGACTTTCATGATTTGAGTATTTTAGAAACAACAAGTGGAGATTATTATGCATCTATTTTAATTTTAATTATGAGTATAGGATATTTAAAGGGAACTAGAACTCCTTTCATTGATCAATTCTTACTTATATGCTTCATTAATAAAAACGTAATTTCTATCGTTGTCACTTTAAAAAATAACCGTACTACATTACATATTCTAAATGAAAACTGAATGAAATTTCATTTAGAGAAACAATATTTTTTTTTAGCTTCATTTATTGAAAAATATTTTTTTTCCTTGGAGTCAGGAGAAGAACAAAACATTAAATTTTTAACTGTTTTCGTCTTCCCTTCTAAGAACCGAGGATGTTTAAATCCTGTATAGTTTTAATTTTTAACTTTTAAAAAAAATCATTATGTTGAATTATTATTCCTTATGTTTAATACAATGAATGCGTAATCTACACTAAAAATATACTACACACGTCTATGGTGCGATATCGTGCAGTGCTGCATATTAACAACATACTACGGAATCTCAGCAAATGGACTCAGGTTCCAGATGAGGATTTAAGAAAATACTCACGATATAAACAACTCTTTGTTTTCTACTTCTTTTTGTCTTTGGATATTCCAGTCTATCTTTAAATTTCAATTTTACATCAAGTACTTTTTGTTTATACATCTATTGACCTATGAAATAAAGAACAGAGTAGAGAATATAGATTCTTTTATATGCAGAAGGAGTTCTACCATCTGGAAGAGATTGATTGTTTTAATATGATAAACTGATAGTTATGTGACTGGCCGAGGCGAAAGCAAATAAATTCGTTTCTTCAGAATTTTTCCTTAGGAATGATCGCATCTTGAAATCCAACCACTGAAAGGAAGCTCACTTGACTTTCAAAGAGAAAACAGATTGCTTTGGACCAAGGACATCGAGTTTCCACTGGAAAAAGCAATTTAGACATTCTTGGAGCCGTTGTCCGAATGCAGTGATCTTGTTCAGTTTCACATAGGTGGAAGGTTCGAATACCCTGGCCTCTTCGACTCTCACTATTATTATTATTATTATTATTATTATTACTAATCCCTTCATGTTTCCATTTGCTATATAAATTCTGGATAAGAAAATATCGAATTACAGAAATATCTGATAATGTATTGCTTTTTATGAAAATGTGAGTTCTGTATATTTATTTACTTACTTACTCAGCTACAGTAAAAGATCTACAATTTGTTTTACACATAAGTCTTCATTTTAAAATTCTTTAAAAGCATTAAGAATATCTTGGATTAAAATTACAGATCCGTAGCTTATTTGAAGAGAAAAAAAAATCTAAAAAAAAACTAGCCCAATTGAGAGAACATTTAGTTAATTGGGTTTTGTGGCACAATTACAACTATGGCTATTAACTGGATAAAAGTGTTACTATAACTAATATTATTACTAATAGGTATCAATTTTTTATAAAAATGTTACTAATGCTTAGTCAAAGAACAAGACTGAAAATACATCAATACCTGTTCGTGGAAGGCGAACAGAAACACGATTTCGGTAACGATTTCAGATTGCAAACATTCTACTAGAATTTCCACTGTTTCCCATGCAAACAAACATGTGTAATCAGACATTACCAGCTATTACTTATTTAGGTTTTATTGTGTAAGAGCAACGATGACTATGCTGAGCCAGGAAAGTAAAAACAAAAGTTAAAGCAATCACCGACTACTAATTCATATAAACAATATATTAAAAAATGAAATAAAACGTTAAAAATTCTTAAACTGAACAATTTATTCAATAACAATTTAAAATAGAGAAATATAATAGGATAATATTTTATTATATATTTCTTTAATTAAGACGAAAAAAAATTCTCAAGGAAACATCATTTTCTTCAATTTCCGTTTATAATCTTGCACATTTTTTTTGCTAGGAAGAAAAATAATGTAACACCACATGGAAACGTGTTTCCCGAGACTTACTTCGAAAAAAAAGCTCGTCATTTATATTTTATGAGTTTGACAGATGGTGTTCTTCCTCTTGGAAACAGTACTGCAACTTGTGAATGCAAAATATTTAATCATTAAGATTAAGCTGCTGTGTTTTATGTTAATGGAATTAGAAAGTTGGACTAATGCCACGGCCAGTCCTTTGGCCTAATGTTAACACTACAACTCTCAGAAACGACTGAGATACAATTTCCCTCATTTACAGCGATATTATCTTAAAGTTTTGTGTCTCAATTTATTTTATTCTCAACATTAAAGAAATTTCTATTCAATTAAGGATTAGTAAAAAATTATAGAAATTAAAATCAACTTATAAAAATACAAATAGTATGGAAGGTAATAAGTAAAAAAAAAATTCTGGGATATGATTTTTTTTTTTAATATGCAGTTTATCATAATTTTTTAAAGCCAGTTCATTTTTGGAAAGCACTTAGTATCACTGTCATGTCCGTTTATCTGTATCTATATGAAAGAATTCAATTCCTACCGAGTAGATTTCTCTAAAATTTTTGTAAGAATACAATTCACAGAAATTCATCATTTTGATCAAAGCTGATTAAAATTGCTAAATTATTTCAATTAATTCTAATATTAAATTCTATCTTAAAAAAAATTTTTCATGAGGCTTTTAAAATCAATGCCTGTCAGTTCCCAATGATTTATGAACAAGTGAATGGATGTTTTTGAAACATAGATGCGTATTTACGTACAAGAGACGAACGATCTTTTGTATTTTTCTCGTGTAAACCCCTACGGACAAATGAGCGCGTAAGAGACAAAAATTTCCCACAGAGAAGCATTCGAAGCAAAACAATTACATGGAAACAATGAATTTCTACAGATATTCAACAATACATCGAGGTCATTGCACATGATAATCCAGGATATTTGTAAGTGCTTTGATTGATTAAAAACAGATTTGAGAGATTTAGTATAAAAAGTTTGAGGCGAATAATCAACTTTCGGCAAACAGATAATTAAAGAGAGATTGTTCGCATTCGCACATATTACAATTTATAAATACTGAGATTATCCCTTTATATTTTATTTTCAATTTGTGAAAAGGAAAAAAAGGAAAACAACAACAACAAAAAAGCAACACTTTATTGAAATTAACAGTTGAGCTTTTAGAGCAAAATTTCTTTAAATTGTAAAAAGCACCAAATGCAGGCAATTTCTATTAACGATATATTTTTTTCCAAAAAACACACACAGATGAAATGCATTAACTTTAATTAAAACGAAGTAAAAAGATTAAAGAGAATAAGTAGACATTCCTTGTGGTACAGTAGAGTGCAACATTACTTCAGAGCTTTAACCTGATATACTCGTTTATACTTTTTAGTACTCGTTATTAAAATTCTTAGTGATGAACAAATATTACCATAAAAACGTTGAACTACCGAAGAAATTCACGACTAACTACAAATTTCAGACTTGATTTAATATAAATCTCTATTCAAACTTGTAGAGATATCTTTTAAACGAATTTACAAATTTGAAAATGTCAGTATGTGGGTATTACTTTACTGTAAGGTGTAAGGTAACTATGTCACTAGTTAAAAGTATTTAAAGCACAAAGGTGATAAAATTGAAATTATTCAGGGCTCCATAAAAGGTTTGAGTAAATTCAATTAAAAATAATACAGTAATTTTTCTTTCTGATTTGTTTGTATTCAATGAAATAAATAACTCATTTAATTTTATTTTCTAAGAGAAAAATAAAAGGAAAATAATTCTTATTAATATGACTTATTTCACGTTTTTGCTGTACTGTTGTTCTGTTTTAATAATCAATTAACTTGAAAAGTCACAGTTTTAAGTGAAATCGATCTGTAAGTTTCAAAATAGCTCTCACAGTCAAACTAAATTAGTCTAACAGCTGCAATTTGTAGTTGAATTAAAGATGGTCAACTATTGCGTTAAATCGCTTTCCAAGCAATCTCCCCTTAAAATGACTGAAAATATTTTGAAAGTTAAAAGGAAAGTGAGTAATATTCTACTTAAGCAATATAAATTATCTTGGGTTTCCGTCTGTTCGGTTACGACAAGGAATATAATTCAACATTTCTCAAGATATATTTCTGCTGTAACCCTATTAATTCCAGCAAAATCGTATGCAGATAATTTTTAAATAATTATTTTAGTTGAATGCTTTTGAAAATAAATAAATTGTAGTGAGGCAATGTTACTGCTGAAGTTTTATATTTTTAAACTTTAAAGTTTCATTTATTTTTTCAACTGGTAAAAGTTTAACTTTTTGGGGAAAATTTTTATTGTAAAACTTAGTAGTTAAGTACTTGATATTTATAGTTTTAAGTTCGTATGGTGTTTATGTTAATTTCTATAAAGGTATTTCCAAAAAGAAAACAACCCTGTATCTGTATTAAAATAATTAAATATTAATTAAATACTTAATAGCATTATTATAGATAATATTATTATTAAGTGTATTTTTAATTGTGGAAGCAGACTCGTCAAATTTTATATTTAAAACACATCGGCAGCATTTACAATTATTCTAAAAGAAATTGACGAATCTGCTATATGTTCATTGTAAAATGACAGCTAATAGATAAATTTGAAAGACTCCATTAATAAATTGAAATTTATAAGTAAATTTATAACTTTTTGTTAATTTATATCCGCATTAGAAAGAATAAATATACCGGTATAGCGAATGTAATTTAAACTTTGTTCTATTTCCTTTATTCTCCTTCAGAAATAAACAAGTATAGAAAAAAAAATCTAAAAAAGTCTTGAGCCTTTAACTTTGCAGAAAAAGCTTAAAAGATATTAGAATGTAAATCTTTTCGTGTTTGTGCACCTTTTTTTTCCAATTAAATCTGTTTGAAGACAAACATTTATCAAAATCTGTCTGACTCTCCCTTTCCTTCGAGGCAACAGAATTAAGATGGCAATGAAGAATTATACTTTTTGCTAAATATATAAAGCAAGATAAATTGCTGGGGGGAGGTCTTTTACTAATAGACTTCTCTAGAAGCAAAAAAAGAAATGGAATATATTCTCCAGAGTCTAATTCAATTCTGCCCAATCAGCATTATCTTGTCTTACCACTAATTCTTTAGCAAAAGGAGACATTTGTGGTGGCCAATGGGTGGTTGGGGAATTGTATCCTTTCCTCTTACAAGGTTGTAAATGAATGGGGAACCCAGAGTGGCCATTAGCAACATCTGCAAGTCATAAGGAGCAAAGGCCCACTTTCTTCTATTAAGAGCTTCAGGTCCCTGCTCCAAGACCCAAGTACTTGACGATTCTTAAATGGCCTCAGAAGCTCTTCATGAAGTGAAGAATGTTTTTATACAATTAATAAGTTCCTGAAGTAGCGTGTGATAAAAATCATGGAAAATAAGACTGCTTTCTCTGCCTTCTAAATAGCTGAACTTGCGAAAGTTTAGAACATTAATAACAAACTTTGTCGTTAGTAAGAAAACTCCGGTTGACAAAGGAAATAATTAGTCGTTATTTTATTTTAACTTAGCTTAGGTGTGTCTTCTAAGTCCATCTTCTCGAGAGACTAATTCTCCTATCCAAAGAATTAAAGTTCTTCATCATTTGGTTCAGTCCTTTTTGTTTGTGTATGTATTCTGCTAGAGGTTCTATTTCCACACTTGAACTTCTTAACATATACATCAAATTTAATATCGGTAAATATTTTCATTTTTTTAAAGAAAACTACGACTAATTTTAATTGCTTCATTTTTCAAATTATAGTTATTTAAAATTCAAAAACGAAACCAGATTTGTTATAATTTCCCATATTCGCAAATTCAGGAACAGGTTCCAAATAGAGCCAAACTAGAGTAGCATTATTTTTTTTTTTAATTCTGCGATTTTTCTTTTTTAGATAAACAAGTACAATAAAACAATGTATAAACTTATAGACAAAAACATTGTAAATTTAAAAATCAATAAATTCCTTGCCCAGCAATTGTATAATCCAATTGCATTTTCTTATTCTGTGCAATGAGAAGTACCGGTATGTATGGGCTGGCAATTTTTTTATACGAGGTTAGGAGATTTATTTTGCATTCTGTTTTCTGTAATTAAGAATCCAAAAGCTGCTATTCTTCTTTTAACGGGTTGTCTTTTAGTCTAATTTCATTTTGTAAATGTAACTTTTTTGTATTTTTTTTTCCATGTTACTTTTTTTGGCGGTCGTAAATTTACAGTGGCGTTTATTTGTTTTCTCGGTACAAAACCTTTTCATTATGTTTTTATATCTTTCTTTTGTACTTTCCTTCATTCATGTATTCAAGCTTTTAGGATCGTTGTTGCAACAACGTAACAAATCATGGAAAGCCTTTTCACCATCTGCGCATTCTGGGTAACAGGGGATGGAGAAATGTAAAGAGAAATTTCAATAGTTTAAAATTGCTGTTCTTTGGCGTTTGGGCCAATATTATTAAATTTTCTATCTATTTCCACCCTCTTAATCAGAATTCTCATTCTGTTACAAAGTTCATTTTTCTTCAACGGCAACATTTGGTGGAGCTATTCTATTCGGGTTTCTTCCTTTAATTTCCTTATTTCATTTCTTCTGTAACTGTTAATTTTGGTTTTGTGCAATTAGTTTCCGTCGTTTTGCTACAATAACCAGAAGGTTTTACTTAGACGGTGCTGAAAATCCTCATTTAGATGTTCTTTGTCCTTTTGGATATTTCGATTTTTTTTCATTTTCACTCTTAATCAATGTGGAATGTTGGTCTAACATTTCAACGTTTCTCAGTCTATTTGCGTAAAGCAAAGCTGCTTCCCATAGACTTCACGATACTGTTTTGCAACCTTTTCCGAATGTCGGACTAGTAAATGCATTGACGGAATACGAAATGTGTTTGATTTCATACGAACTTTTATTTTGTATCATATTATTAGTTACGAAAGTAAATTTCTGGATAGGACCCAAGTAGAAATGGAATATTTATGATTAATTTATTTAAATTTCTTTTATAAATAATATTGTTATGCTTTTATATTTAATACCTTTTATGAGTTATTTTCACATTTCTAGTATGAGATTGGATAAAATTACAGTAAACGCAATAACATTTATATCAATTATTAAGGTTACTTTAAGATAAATAATTATATGTAATAGATTTCTGTGAATTTATTTTAAGGTGATGTTTCACGGAGCATTTTTAAAATTGTTCTGGAAACAGTGATTGAAAAAAAAAAAAAAGCATAAAAAAAAATAAATCATGTCCGTTCATCTTCACTCGGAGTTGAACCAATAGCTTAAAATTAAATATATCGATAATTAATTACCGAAGATCTCCTCTAAGTTCGGTGTAAATCGAATCACTAGTTTTCGAGAAAAAAAAAAATCCCAAAGTTGATGTGGGGAAGAGCGCGCGAAACGTACTTTGATAAGCACTGGATCTAATTGTAATGTAAATACGGTATATCTTAAACAGATTGAACCCATTAACTAAGAGAATGCCATTGAAAGAAATTGTAGGATTTTAACGGATGATAATTGGCACAACAGAAACACAAGAAAATCTGAAATTAACAAGAAAAGGCATTGAATTTTTTTTTTATTATCGACTCGAGTATTATGTTTTTGTTGATTTTTTTTAAGCAAAACAAAGTCGTCATGTAAATATATCATAAACAGATTTTAACCTTAGGAAGAACACTTCATATGCTAATGAATTTGTTTTTGTTTTGTTTTTCAGTTAAATTTACAAACTTATCAGTTTAGCTTTTCGACAATTTCTAAGTTCACAATATTTCGTTTTTAATCAATATCTATAAAGAACCACACATCCTAAGTCACGCTCTTTTGGTTCCATTCTTAGCCAGCCATTCGTCGACTCTATTTTTGGACAAGAAGCTCGGCAGGTCTGAAGTATGGATTTGCGTCAACCAGATGGTCCCTTGCAAATGCTTTCCCAGAGCCGTATTGCACAGATCCACGACCCAATGAAAAATGACCTTCCAATCGCCTTAACGAAACTCAATTTAGATCGAGAGAATTAATGCGAAACCCAGACCAGCATTATAAAACCCCATCAATAAAAGCGGGAATTCATTTGCGCGATAAAAGACTTCTGAGTTGTGTTAAGAGAGCGAACACATAACAAAAGAACTTTTTCTTTGCGAAACAAAATAGCCTAGAATATATGGAGAAAAACTTGTAGCGGAATGAATAGTATCAAAATTATGAATGGAAAATTAGGCAACAAAGATACAATAATATAAAAAGAAATTCTTTTGATAAATTGCAATGAAATTATTTAAAGAAATTCATAAAATCAAATTTTAAGAAAACTGAACTTATAAACAGAATAGGAATTATATTGATGTAGAATTTGGAAATCTTCGACTTCAATCGTCAACAATCTCAACATCATTATCAGCCATGATATCACGATTAATGAAATTGATGCTTATGTTCCATCCTTTAATGGTTCATCTCCCATCCGGTGAATTGTATTTTGTTAATGTGATAATCTTCAAGAGAAAGTGGCTTTAAATAGATTAAAACTATTAATCCTATTACTGATGCAAAAACTATCATCAAAAGTCTTAAGAAAATAGATTTGACGCAGTTCCCAGTTTCTATTTTCATTTTAATACTGTCTCATTGGAAGGAAATCGAGAAAGCAGACAAGCACCTAAGACTAAGAGGATTAACCATCGTCATTTCAAGTGTTTCAATGTTAATCTTCAAATGATAAGCGTATACCTCCAGAAAAAAAAAGGATTGAATATCTTTAAGTTAAAAATAAATAGCTGTGGAAGCTGACTAAGGAAAATAAAAAGCAAACACTTTTCAGAAATACCAAAGAGGATTTTGATTGGAACTTCGGTGCATCAATTAAGGAATCAACAACATTTGAAGCTATTTTAAGTATTGCAAAAGAAATGCAAAACAAATCAATAACACCTTTAATTAACTATTCACTGTCTTGACTAAGATTATATTACTACCTATGATTATTATATTACTCTTATGCTACCATTAACTTTTAATTAATATTAATAGTAATTATCTATTTATTCCTTCAAAACAAGTTTTATTTTATTTAGGAGATAAAGGAATTTAACCAAAAGGTTCAGTAGATCCAATACTTTTAGCTTCCAAAAAGTATTTTGAAATTACATATTTTATAAAACACATTTTTTTTCAATATAGTAAGAAATAAAAGCATGTAATATCAGTCAAGTACGTAAATGATGTTTGAAAAAAATCTCTAAAAGAAAAAAGTAAAACAAAATACTAAAAATCCTCTTAATATTTGATGATAAGAGAAATACGAAGAGCATTTCGTTTGTTAGATTAGAGTTGCTCAGATATTTTGTTTTAATATTTTGATTTTTGTTAGTTAATATTTTACATTAATAGAAGGCATTAATTTCCATTTCAACTTAAATTAGTTTAGTTCTGTTAATGTGTTTATTTAGTCAATGATGTAAATGTAGGTTACCTGTATTCACGATTTATCTATTTCCCTCCTATTTAGTAATATTTGCTATTATCACCTATAATTTCCACTTCAACGAATTTAAGTGTTATTTCTTTGCGTTGGTTAGAATATTCATAAGCATCGTTTTAATCCCATGATACGCCTGATCGGCTTTTAAATGTATTCGTAAATAATTGTATAATTTTATCTCGTATTAAAACATAAAAGGCTCAAATACTTATCAATATATATCAATAATCAAGGCCAAGAGCTTAAGTGAAATAAAGCTTTTTCGCGCATTTTTGAGATCATCAGATAAGCGTTTCATTAGTAAACAGCCCATTCAAATTGAGTAGAGGATCACCAAATTTCTTTGATGTTTTAAAAAGGGAAAAAAAATAAACTCTTTGGAGTTTGGGCGATTAAATCCATAGTTCTGGAAATCTATTATGAAAAAAGTTCCCCCCCCCCCTTCCCCAAGTTATTTCAAGTTCCATAAAACTTTCGTCCATTTTTCATTTCATGAATTTTGGCAAGAACATAAATGCTGTTACCGACATAACCGATTTCTTTCTCTTTTTTTTTCATTCCATTTTAATGATTAAGCCTGTACCATTTATTTTTCATGGCGACTTTATTTTGCTAATCATTTGAGAGATCATCTGAACTTTGAAAAGGGAAAGGATGGGATTCAAAGCATTACAGCTTTAGGAGTTTCTTCCGTTCATCTCAAATCCAAGTTATCTTCACATAGAATCTGTACATCAGGGAATGGTTTTGACTTTGGACGTTTGGGGCTCCATTCAGTCGGCAAAGAACATAAAAGGTACAGTCTTTCTTTCCATTACCATGAAGCGAACATTCAATCAGTTCAACTATTCCAGTGAAATATACTTTTAGCGAAGGGAACTTTTTTTTCCCCCAAAACGGAACTAAGCCAGAATGCCTCTGAATGTTATTATATTCCGGAAGAAAACTAAAGCTAAACAATAGGTATTCAAATTTCATCATTTGGTTGTGATCTTTTCATAAGATATTAAATAATTTTATTGATTTTTGGAAAAGAATAATTTATTAAATGTTTTAGGAGTGTTATGTAATTTGTAGTTATGATTTTTGTGTGTGATTTATCAATAGAATAAGAAATATATTCTTTACCTCCAAATATATTAAGATAACTTTTTAACTGCCATTTGTGTCATTCGTCATAATTAAACTTTCCACTGATCATCGTAATAAATTAATTATTCTACTTAGTGTATTTCTCTGTATTTTAAATACTATAAAATAGTAAACATGCTATATTGTATGTTCAGAAAATCATCCTCATCATCTGAAATAAAATAATTATATAATTTTGAGAGTTATTAAAAAATTTCTAAATTTCTTTCTATAAAAAAAAAAAAAAAATCTCTTCAGATTAAAATTATCATCAAGAATATTCCTTGCTGTAATTTTTTTAAAACCAACCACTTTATAAACAAAGGTATTTCATTTAATAGTAATCGTTAATTGCTTTTAGGATTTCTTTAGTTTATCCAGAAATTTTTATTATTAGGGTTCGAATCACTTGAGAGCAAATATTGTCCTTATTATTTAACAATTCAGAAAAGTTTCCAAATGGTTCTATTGAAATATGTTCGAATTTTCTTCTCTTCTGACGTAATTTCTGGCAATTATTGTGTATATTGCAAAATTTTGCAATCAATAATTGTAATGTTTCATTATTTAAGCATTCCATCCATCCATAGCTTTCTGTCCGAAGACAGGTCCAGTTCTATGGAGGTCTCACATGGATCTCCTAGAAACACCTGAGGAAAGATACTGGGGGTAGTTTCCCGTTGCCTGCCCCCAATTTAAGCATTACAAACATTAAAAAACTGGATTGAAGCATAATGATAAGTTTTATTAATTCATCAACTTGCTTGTAAAGTTAACACTCGCTTTTTCATTCATGATGAAAGATCGTACGATATTCCTGTATTTCTCAAATTATTTTACTTATTTATTTTAGATTGTTTTTTCTTCTCATAATTTTCCGATTATGTCAATGAAATTATATAAAAAGACACTATACAACAAACTTAAGGAATTTAATAATGAAGTGTTTAAAATTTTTAATAATCTTAAAATGTGACCAATATGTTATTATTAAAATTCTTCAAATCTACAACATTCCAATTTTGTAGGACTGAGAGCCTCGTTCATTTAAGCCAGAAGAATAAATATCTTATCGGGTAACTCACAGTCGAGCATTAAAGGCAAAGACAATTACTCCGAAGTGTTGTTCCAGATTAATTGGATCAAAGAGGGAGGTATTGTTTGCAAGAGGAAATCCACCCCTTAAGATTAGCTACATCGTTTACCATGTTGCCACCAGGAGGAGTTCCACCCTCTGCAAATGAGGAGTTAAGGGAATTCCTGTTAATTAAAGTTCAAAGACGAACAGAAAAAATAAAGTGTGCTGTAAAATCAACGAGATAGGCAAATGAATTATGCAGCTTTGCTACGCCTTCTAAGGTAGCAATTCTAGTTCATTACTGAAGGAAGACTCCACATAAATAATTTAGCTCCTATTTTAATTAACAGCAATATCATAAATTATCGTAAAACTACAAGTAACCGTCCCTTACACACTAACTGTTAAGAAAAACAATGGATTTTTTTAACTTAGCAAATATTACCAACTATTATAGAATAGATTGAACTTCTACGGGAACACAAATGAAATCTAATGTATTCGAATTATAAAACTAATTTTTATGCCTAAAAATATTTGAAAATAAAGCATTTGTAAGCAAATAAAGTACAATGATAAAGAATTGGATCTACATTTCATCAATCCATCAAATTCCATCCAGAAAATAAGGATACAAACTTTTTTTTCTGAAATTTAAAAACAAACAAAATTTGTAAAATTTGCCAATAATAACTGTACTTAAGTGTAAGTGAAATAAATGTGACTTCTAATGACTATTGAAATTATAAAATTACATTCTTCGCAAAATTATATTACATCAACTGAACGGTTATGTACATTTTAACTTAGAAATTTATCAAGTTTTAAGTCCTAAAGGTATAAATGAATTTATTCTTAATTACAGTTTGGTTTGAGGGAAACTGGAAGTTTGTTTAATTTTTTGTTTTCTTTTTTTTTTTTTCATTTCGTTCTTCGAATACGGAAATAAAACTCACAGTTTGGGAAAGTAAATTGAGTGTATAAACTTACTTTAGCAATTTCTTGAAAATTGTACAAGAACAGTTTTCGTTTCTTTCTTTTTTTTGCCAAGGACCTTGTTTTTATTCGTTTGGAAGCAGGCAGTGCTCGTTCAGATTGTGTGATGACCATGTAACGCAACCATTCTCTTTCTCCCTGTCATCTTCTCGGTTTCTTGAAACTCGTGTCTTGTTTTCCGAAAAATCTCTGCTCCGAATTCCATTTCTCTTCTCATTGATCCCCTTTTCTCCTTCGAGAAATCTTACAATTTGAGCAAAGCCTCCCACTATCGCCGCTCAATGCATGCAAACGATGTCGCTGGCGAAGAGGGTCCTACAAGCAGGTCAACGAACGGAACATCTTAAAGTAATGTATACCAAACCAAAGAAATTATGCCTGATTTGTATGGAAGGCCGACTGAAAAGCGGCTATCGGCTTCCCAACTGAAGTAGCTGAACGGCTTATTCTAGAAAATAGCTTCGCCTAGTTTTTTTTTTGAGGCACTCCGCTGCCTTGGAGTTAAAAATGTAATTTTCTTAGTTCAAATCTTGGGCACAGTCTTTGTCTTTTTTTTTCCGTTTTCACATCATTGAAAGTAATTTCGCTCGAATGCAGTAATCTTTTACTCATAACAACAAATGCAAACAACACAGAATAAAAATAATGCACATTTATAAAAATTATACAAACTGATCTTCAACTAATTTTTTGAGAGTACTCTAACACTTTCTTCCAGAATTTGGTGAAATAATTCCAATACTCAAGACAATTGTAATGTTAACGAAATGCTAATGTAATGTAACAATGAAATGTAAAGCAATAACTTCTTCTATTTGAATAATTTATATTGTAACTTTACTTTATTGCAAACAGATGATAATTTACGTTTTCTAGCTTCCTTAGCCTTAATGATTTTACCTTCTTTGGAAACTTAGCAATAGAGAGATTATAAATACTTTAAATAGAACGGGAGAAAATTGATTCTAGTAATTTCTTTGTAAATATATAATAAAGGAACGCGATAATAAGAAACTATAGAATGCAACTAATTACAATGAAGATCTATTCTGATTAAGTAGATAAAAAGTTATTTGAATGTAAAACACAGAAAATACATTTGAAACTTATGTGCTTGTCTACGAAAACCAATTCTTGAATGTCATAACTATATGATTGCATCTCCAAAGTTACAGTTCATCATTAACTGCACTGATTTTCTAATTCCTTTTTTAATTTCAGATGTAACAGTCCCATTGTTATCAAAAATAATTTCAGATCTGCCGTGCCTTGCATTACAATTTCCCACTGAAAGCAAAGATTCGATGAATTTTGAATTTTAGAAGCTTTTCCTTTGTTATTGTTGGTAATGTAAAAGAATTCACAAACAATAAAGACAAAGTTTATAATTGATAAAAAGTAAAAGATTTAAAATAAAGATACAAAAATATTAAAAAATACCAACAACAACTTAATAACATTTTTTTCCCTCAGAATCTTATTTATATAAAAGCTCAAATGTACCAAAGGATAACTTTTATTTTTAATCCTATCTTTGTCTTAGTATATTAAATACTGTAATTATTTAGATAAATTTGTCTTAAAGAGTGTAATTCACTATTGAAGACTTCAAATATTTATATAAAAATTACGTTAGTCTCTTTTTTTCTCATAGTTAATAGAGATAACGATTCTAAGTAACAAATATTAATTAATTAATTAATTAATCTCTCATTCGTAAACTGAAAAAAAAAAAAAAAAAAGTCTTTCTGAAAAAGTTAATAATTCCATTAATTATATTCATTTAATATTAAATGTTTTCCGTTTATTCCCTTGATTAATATAAAATCGTAATTAACTGAAAATAAACACTGATAAGCTTTGATAAAATAAAGCTCTTTTCCTTCCTGTAAAACAATTCAGGGATCTACTGATTTATGGAAGCAACGAAAATGCTTTAATGCCTTTTCCATTCCTTTAGTCGTATTTTCTTTATGAATTTAAATGAAAGACTTAAATTCTATACTTCTTAAAGATCAAATCTGCAGTAATGGAATTCTTTCACACAGAAATAATTCTTTCAGACAGACGGACAAGACAAAGTTAATTAATGCTTCACTGCTTCTTGGCAATGGGCCTACAATCGAAGAAATTGTTTATCAATGTAACTTCGTGCTGTCTTTTAATCAATTTACCAACTGCATATTTGAAACTAATTTCACTGTTGAAATTAAAAAACAAAAACAAAAGAAAACAACAACAAATTAAGAAAGGAATTCAATGCAAAGCATGTGTTGCAAGTAGTGTTGAAATTCAACTGTTGTCAAAGCGATATGGATGGAGTCAGACGCCATATATTAATTGTAATTGGTTTATTTTTTCGTTTTTTTCTCCTTTCCTTCCATATTTTTAAGGCCATATTTTCTTCTAACTCGAAGACTAAAATAGCAAAATTGGGGAGGGAGAAAATGAAATTAAAACGCTGAAAAATTCATGAGTTACACTGTTCTTTCTTCTGGTTGAATGAATAAGAGACGTTTTTAAATGAACCTGGTATTAGTGACGAAGGGCGACCAACAGGCCGGAAAGCTCCGTTTTGACAGCTCCACTGTTTTTCTGGGCTGTCTGACAAATGAACCATACTCATCCTCCCCCGACGAGAGAATGTCATCCCCGTTCACCTCGCTTCCAAATCCTCCGTCTGTTCGGAGAGGAATAGCCAATCAGGCAACTCAATTTCTTCTCATCAGTTATGGAAAACAACAGCCAACGAATCTTTCTTATCTCCAACGCACGAGGGCGCTTTCAAACTCCACCTTTTAGGGAAAATCTACACTAGGCCTATGCGCAAAAAATAGAGGTAAAGGAAAAGTTATTTGAAGTCAAAATGAAGTAAAGAACAGAATCTTTCGGATGAGTTTATTTCAATTTAATTTCAAACATCCATTTTTTTTTAAGATGACAAATGCAGTTGATGGGTTTCGTTTCCTTCGCGACGTTAAGAACAACGATGCTTTAAGAACTCTTTCAAAATATCTACAGAACTGGAAACTTATTTCTGTATGTTTCATTAATAATACTCCTGTGTTATACAATATAATATTTCTCTATCTTTTATTTTTTCTGCGACAGCAATATTTTGTAAAACAGAATTACACTATCCAATATTGCTTATGACTATTTGTTGTTGTTTTGTTTTTATTATTATTATTTTTAGTTTAATTTTAATCTAAATCTAAAAAAGTGCTCAATCAAATTTAACTGTTTATATTTTTTTAAAACTTTTGGTGAATTTCTTAATTTTTATATCAACTAGAAAATAATAATAAAACAATTAAAACTGAATTTTGGTAATTTTCTAACCTTTTTTTTCTGTTCACCAGATTGCTTTAGGGTTTAGTTTATTATAAAGTTAAAGGTTTAGATAATAACCCTTCTCTTCCAAAATAAATCTTAAAAAGTTATAAAAATTTATAATGAAAAAAATTGTATAACTACGTAAACTTTTAACGTGTGCATTAATTAACAGTTGGATTGTGACAACACACTTTACAATTAAACTATAAACTTATATACATATTAAAAACACAAGTACTTTCAAAGTGGTCTGCACTTCTTTGTCAAGCGGATGATAATGAAAGTTACAGAAAAGAAGAACAGTGGGCAACGTGGAAATAAAAGGAACCATTATTTTGGGATAAAGGACAATAGGTCCTTGATAAGAGGACTATTAAGGGGTTAACATAAAACAACAAAATTTCAAATACTTCTAGGAAAAAATTTTAGAACTTATAAACAAGAAAAAATTAAAATAAAAACAAAAAACTAAACACATTTATAAAACCCATACTGTAAAATAGTGAATACAGAAAGATTGTTATTGTAAGAATTTTTATCAGGAATAATGAAAAATTATTCTCAATTACAATTCAGCGTGTCCTACTGCATTTAAGAGGAATGTCGTCGGCATGGCGGTACATAGAGCTTTCAGAACATCAAGCACTCAAAAAAAATTTACTGATGAAATTCATAATATTATTCAAATCTTTTTAAATAAAAATAATCCTATTGATTTTATCATGCATAATATTGTTGGTACTCTTCAGAGCATTTACAACCCACCCGGTTAGAATTCTAGTAATAATAGTGTGAATGTTTCCATTCAATATCAGCCCACTATTTTTCCTGCTTTAAAAAGAATTTTACGCCATCACAACATTGTTCATACAGCTCCTAATACAAAGTCTGTTTATCACTGTCTGAATAACCGCAGCACCTATAATTTTGATGTTAACAACAAAAAAGGTGTGGTATATGCTATCCAGTGCCATGAAAATAAATGTAAATACATTGGTGAACCGCGCCAAGGTTAAATAATCGGATGACACAGCTGTTAAGAATGGCTGTTAAGAACAAGGATTACAATTATTTTACTGTGGGACATGTGTGTAATTATAATCATTCATTTAATACTAATCAGCCTGAAATTATTTGTTCTGAGAAAGAAGACTTTAAAAGAAAATATGAGAAGTCGTTTTTCATTATTATGGATAAAAATTGTTACAGTGACAATCTGTCTGTATTCACTATTTCACAGTGTGGGTTTTATAAATGTGTTTAGTTTTTTATTTTACTTTTTTAAAATTTGTAGGTTCTAAACTTTTTACCTTGAAGTATTTAAAATTTTATGTGGGCCCGGTAGCCTAGTGGGTAAGGGCGCTTGGCTGCGGGTTGGAGGTGATGGGTTCGATTCCCAGCCTCGGCGGAGGGCGGGAATTTTTCCACGCTCCATTCTCCTCCAAACGGGTCCTAGGGCCAACTCAGCCCTCTGTAGAATAGGTACCGGGGTTTCCCGGTAGTTAAAGGCGGGCGGGCGTCGGGCTGACCACCCGACCTAATACTAGTCCCTTTGGTCAAGAAACGTCGGGAGCCTTACCTCCCGCGCACCCGTGGGCCTGTATGGGACAGCTTTAACATTTTTATTTAAAATTTTATTGTTTTAAGTTCACCCCTTAATAGTCGTCTCGTCTCTTACCCCAAAATAATGGTTCCTCTCATTTCACATTGCCCACTAATCTTGTTCTGTAACTTTCATTATCACCCACTTGACATAGAAGTATAGATCACTTTGAAAGTACTTGTGTTTTTAATATGTATATAAGTTTATAGTTTAATTGTAAAGTGTGTTGGTCACAATTCAAAAATTATATAACATTGACAGAAAAAGGCAATTCCAACAGTTTCGGCGTTTTATGTATATGTTTTCAAGGACTACAATTTACATATTATATCTTATTGCATGTACAGCAGTCGTAACTCCTTAAAATAGCAAATACATAAAGGCCTGACCTTTTGGAGTTTTTATGCCCTTTCTTTTATCAATATTTTATATTTATTTTTAAAATTATATATTTTAAAACTTTTACAACCAGTCAGGCACTTAGCCAAGATTTTATAAAAGGGGAGAGGCTCTATTAAATGCAATTTTTATAAATGACTTTGCTTTCTTTAAATTAAAATTTAATAGTAAAATTATCATAAAACTAAAATGTATGGCGAGAGTAGGCTCTTTGAATTTCATCAATTACACATTCACACTTGAACAAATATGCTTTTTTTTATCTTCCCTAAGAGGGAGGGGTCCGGACCCCCCCGGATACCCTCCTGGCTACGTGCCTGAACCAGTGAAAGTTGGAAGTAAAGTTAATTAAAAAAAAAAAGAAAAGAAAATATGCTTTTGCTCTCTGACGTTAATTATTCATCAATTTCCATAGTGTCATTATTTCATTCATTTGAAATAATGAAAACACTCTTTTGTTGAACTTCACTGTCATACAGAGAAGCCTGTCATCTAGAGAAGTTTTTTCCAATTTCTGTTTTCTGTTATGGACGGTACATTTAGAAAATTGATCTTTTGAATGGGGTTACGCATATATCTTTTTTCGGATATAAAGGAATAGCATTTTGGTAGTTCTTTTTATTGTTACATTTTTAACATAAGCGAAACTTTGAAAATATGTAAGATGCATTCACTTTTTAACGTTAATCATAAGAGAAAACAACGGGTTAACAGTTCAAACCGACTTTCATTAATAAAAAAAAATTACCGACTAATATGAGAGTTTGCTTGACACAAGAGAATATTCTTTGGTTACCCGAAATCCACTGACTGGTCTGAGGAATCTACCATCACCGCTGACATTCTCATTATCCCGAAAGGAACATGGATTAATGAAAACATCCCTACTTAGCGTAATAAAAGACCAGTGCATGACTAAATGGCATCGTAAGGCAATGCTAAGTGACACTAAATATGCTCTTTATGGGCTGCTGCTTCTCTTTTTCACAACAGCTAGCTTTAAATACAAATATTCTATCTATGATCCTGTTCAAATTGCACATAGAATTAGAATATTATAAAGAAAACTACAAATTTTTAAATTTTAGTTTTATACAAAATTAAGGTTGGAAATTTGAATTTCTTTACATTATTGGTATGAAGTGAAATTTGGGATGGAAATGTAAATTGAAATTACTAAAATAACAAATGAAATTATAAATTAAAAAGCAAACAGTATAAAACGAAATGAGAATTTTTTTTTTCCATTTTGTTGAAAACTGAATTGCAATTATTGAATTTATACAGTTATTTTATGAGAATGTGTGTAAAGTTACTGCCAAATAATTTACAAGTATTTACATCAGTTTTTTCTTACTTTAATTTTTTAAAAATTTAAAGATTTTTTTTTTAATTTCCGGATACTGAATCATTAAGATATCGATAAACTGAAGTACAACATAAATTGTAAATAAAACTAACAATCAGTAAACAAACTTAGATATAAATACAGAGTGACAAATGTATTGCAGATAATGAAAGGACATCAAGGAAACAAATTATACTGCATTTAACAGCGAAATCTTCTTCCACTCCTTTCTAATGTTTTAGAGGAAGAGATTAAGAAAAAAAAATCGCATCATGTCACAGTTTTGATTTAATACATTATATCTATAAATGAATGCTCATTAATGTTATCGGACAACAATCAACTTAAAGTTACTCTGCGCATTATGGACAAAGCAGCTGTGAAAAGATCCAGCCTCATGCCATCCTGTGATATTATTATTATTATTATTAGTGAAAATTTTTTTAAAAAAATGGTTAATTGAAAATTTCTAAAAATATATATGTGTATGTGTGTATATGTGTGTGTGTATGTGTATATATATGTGTATACGTATGTGTGTGTTTATGTATGTATGTGTATGTGTGTGTATATATATATATATATGTATATAGATATATATATGTGTATATATGTATGTATGTATATGTGTGTGTATATATGTGTGTGTATATATATATATATATATATATAACAAATTTACTCTTTTAAAAAATAGTTACACAGTGTAAACGTTCACCCAAACAAACACAAAAAATCACGTTTAATCACTGGCATTTTCTTAGGCAAGACGGGCCTCAACCAGGGGCCTAAGTGTTGCTAAGGTATTGACGTAAAATGTTCGCAGTGCCAATGATGGCTGTCTTTTGTAATTCAGCTGTTGTTATTGCTGGTGCTCCAAGTCTGGTGTAATAGTCCATAAATTTAAGTGATAGTGTTCCTAGTGCACCAATGATGATTGGCAACACTGTAGTTGTTTTATTCCATATTCGTGTAATTTCAAGTGCCAGAGCCCTGTATTTGTTGATTTTTTCCAGTTCTTTTTCCTGGACTCTACAGTCCCCAGGGATGGCAATGTCAATTAGGGTCACATTTTGTTGTTCAATTAATGTAATATCAGGCGTATTAGCTGTTACATGCTGGTCTGTTTGAATACGAAAATCCCAGAGGATTTTAACTTGCCCGTTATCCAAGACCTTTTCTATACTGTGATGCCAGGGTTTTTCTGATGTATGGAATCCAAATTTACGACATAGTGCCCAATGTATTTTCTTGGCTACATCGTCATGTCGCTTTTTATATTCTGTGTTAGCAATTGTAGAACACTCACAGATTATATGATTTACAGTTTCTTCTCGGTTGTTACACAGTCTTCAAAGGCTGTTGGTGCTTGTGCCTTGTATTTTGGCCTTCATAACATTGGTCTGAAGGGCCTGTTCCTGTGCAGCAAGGAGCAGACCCTCAGTCTCCTTTCTCAATGTACCATTTTTTAGCCAAGTCCAGATGATATTTTTGTCATGTTTATGTTCGATTTTTTTGAAGAAAGCCCCATGAAGGGGCTTATTTTTCCAAGCTTCTAGTCGAGTATTGTACTGGTCTTTTTTGTACTCTATTTTGGATTTGGTGGCTTTCAGGAAATTTTCAGTTTTAACTGCTTTTAGCAGTTTTTCATTACTGTTGTTGATGTAGTCACGGAGGCCACATTTTTCCTCTTCAACAGTTTGTTGTATCTGTAATAAACCACGACCTCCAATGGTGCGTGGCAAATACAGTCTATCAATGTCACTCTTAGGGTGTAATGAGTGATGTATAGTTAGAAGTTTTCGTGTTTTTTTATCGAGTGTCTCCAGTTCAGCAGTTGTCCAGTCAATAATTCCCGCTGGATATCGAATTAAGGGCACTGCCCATGTATTTATTGCACGAATAGTGTTTCCAGCATTGAGTTTAGATTTTAGAATCTTTCGAACTCTTTTCAAATACTCTGATCTAGTAAGGTTTTTGACCCTATCATGCAGGATGTTGTCCATTTCTAAAATACCGAGATATTTGTATGGGTCTTCCTTATTAAGTGACCTTATTATATCTCCATTTGCCAGTTCAATGTCTTCTGTTTTCTGAACTTTTCCACGTTGTACTGTCAGCATTGCACATTTATCCAGTCCAAAGTTCATTTTTATATCTCCACTGAAGATTCTCACAGTGTTCAGTAGTGATTCTAACTCAGTTGGACTTTTTGCATAAAGTTTTAAGTCATCCATGTAAAGCAAATGGTTGACTTTTCCAACCTGAGTAGAAATTTGGTAGCCAAGCCCAGTTTTATGTAAAATTGAGGTCAAGGGTATAAGGGCAATGCTGAATAATAAGGGAGACAGTGAGTCACCCTGAAAAATACCACGACGTATTTGCACCTTGCCTAATTCAATGTTGTTTGCCATAAGTGTTGTTGACCATTGCTTCATACTATTTTGCACAAATTTTCTGATGTTGTCATTTATTCCATAAATTTCCAAGCAGTTGTTGATCCAAGAATGTGGCAATGAGTCAAAAGCTTTTTTATAATCAACCCAAGCCATGTTCAAATTCGTTCGGCGTCGTTTACAGTTTTTTAGTATCATCTTGTCAATTAGCAGCTGGTCTTTTGTGCCTCTTGACTTTTTGAAATTTCCTTTTTGCTCAACAGGATAAATACTGTTTGTTGTTAGATGATTGTAGACTCTTGTGGCCAGAATTTTAGTGAATAATTTAAAAGTTGTTGGAAGGCAGGTGATTGGACGGTAGTTGTTGGGTGTATTGTCTTTGTCCAGGTCCTTTTTTATAAGAAATGTTCGTCCTTGTGTTAGCCAATCCTCAGTTATAGTGCTTTGGAGCATTTTATTGAATTGTACTGCAATGCGGTGATATAGACTGGTCAAGTACTTTAGCCAAAACCCATGTAGTTCATCAGGCCCTGGAGCACTCCAATTTTTTACTGTTTTAGCATGCTTTTGGACCATTTCTTCTGTTATTGTGATGTTATCCATTTGCTTCTTTTTCTTTTTCTTGTTCTTCTTGTCAATCTCCTTGATCCAGGAAGCTTCTGTATTGTGGTTGACTGGGTT
>JAFIDM010009631.1:16106358-16119794 GCA_023159025.1 Thereuonema tuberculata | reverse complement strand
ATATATGTTCTAGGTTGATACTGTTTGAGACTCAGATTATAGTTTAATTAATGTTAAAATTTTGTTTTCCTGAATAGCAAGTGACGAACTTAAGTGGATAGCAAGGGAGATAAGTTAATTAACTAAAATAAAATAAAAAAAAATGCAGAAATTAAAAAAATACATTTTGAATTTTTAAGTATTCGCCAGTGCCTTATTTTTTTCTATTAAATAATTTAAATTACTTAAAAAAATATTTTTTACTATAAATAAAAAAAGTAATTTTCTTGCAGACATTAAGCAAGAACACCAATAAAATACACACTGATAAAAACAACAAAATCGAAGAATCGTGAAGGAAGCGTTTGAATGAAAATCTTTATGCAACTACTTTACCATTGGATGTGTAAAAGATTAAAATTTAGTTGCCAAGCAACGGCACCATCATGATTCAACTGAAGTTCATCTTGCGGTCCATATTAAAACCCTCACATTGTTATTAGACATCAGTTTACCATCAGTAATGCCTTGACGACAAGCTCAATGATTTATTGAGTAGCTACAGGACTTCGAGGGAGGCCGTAGCGTGGAACTACGAGAAGGGGTCATGCAGACGAATCTCTCGCCACCTGGATCGTAGTGATGCATTGTGGGAATGTGCTGAAATCACTAGTTGCTTGAGGGTACTCAATGAGGTCACGAAAGCTCTGGTCGCCACTGCTAGAGACTTGTTAGAACAATAAATCAGGGAAAGCTCGACATTGTGAAAGCAGAAATGACTCGCATGAAGATAAGTGTACTTGGAATAAGTGAGCTGAATACTGGAATGGGTCACTTTCAATCAGATGATTTCAAACTCTTTTATGCTAGACATGAGGCAACTCGGAAAAATGGAGTAGCCCTGATTCTGGATAAAGAAACTGCAAAAGCAGTCATTGGATACAATCCAAAGAACGATCGAATGATGTCTATTCGAATTCAAGGCCAAGTATGACTATCATTCAAGTTTATGCACCAACAACAGATGCTGATGAAGATACCTTTCTACTCTGACCTGCAGCAATTCGTTGACTCAACATCGAAGAAAAACATTATTCTTATCGTTGGGAACTGGAACGCTAAAATCGGAGAAAATGAAGAACTTGAAGTAGCTGGAAAAGAAGGACTTGGTGGACCGAAATGAAGCAGGAGATAAATTGATAGAGTTCTACCAAGAAAATTGCCTGTGCATTATGAACACAAGGTTCAAGCAACCCAAAAGAAGCTTTACACACGGACCTCACTAAATGGGCAATGTCGAAACCAGATCGATTACATACTTTGCAATAGACGATGGAGAAGTTAAGTGCTGTCAGTAAAGACACACCAGGAGGCACAGACTGTGACACAGACCCTGAGCTTTTGATCAAAAACTGAAGGTCAGGTTGAAGAAAATCAAGCAAGCCCAAATATCACAAAGGTATGGCCTCGATGACATACCAAACGCATATACCATCAGCATTGCTAATCGTTTTAATGTGCTCAACTTAGATGAAAGACAACCTGATGAGCTCGGAGGAGAAATACGCGATATAGTTCTACAGGAGGCTAAGAAAAACATACCATTAGCAAGGCGCAAGAAGAAAGCAATTTGGCTTTCCAGTGATACACTAAGAATAGCCGATCAAAGAAGGGAGGCTAAGGCTATTGGCAACAGGCTTACTTTTGCAAGGAGAATGCTGTTTTTCAGCTCGAGGCGAGGAAGGATAAAGAAAAATATTTTGAGCAAGAATGTCAAGAAATTGAAGATAATAACCAGAACTAGAGATCTTTTTAAGAATATCAAGGAGATAAAAGGAAATTTCTGCCCAAGAATTGGAACTTTGATGGATAACTTAGGTAATGATCTAATGGATGGAGTAGATATAAAAAGAAGGTGGAAAGAATATGCAGAGGATTTGTACAAAAGAGATGAAACCATGGCAGACTTGTTTGAGGATCAAACTGGCGAGTTAGAGCCTGATATTCTTGAAAGCGAAGTTAGATGGGCATTGAAAGTCATGGCAAAACGAAAAGCAGCTGGAACAGACAGAATACCAATTGAACTGCTCCGAATATCTGAATATTCTACGATCAAAGTACTGACAGCTGTTTGCCAACAAATTTGGAAGAAGATGGAATGGCCTAAAGACTGGAAGAGGTCTATTTTTGTGCCCATTCCAAAGAAGGGGGATGTAAAGGACTGTTCAAACTATCGTACAATAGCCTTAATTTCACATGCCAGCAAGATTACGCTAAAGATCATTCAGGCAAGAATGGAACCATCTATGGAACGAGAACTATCGGATGTGCAAGCAGGATTTAGAAGAGAAACAGGAACAACTGATTTGATCTGCAATATCCGATGGATTATTGAAAGGGTCAGAATTCCAGAATGACATCTATTTTTGTTTTATAGACTACGCCAAGGTCTTTGATTGTGTCGATCACCAAAAGTTGTGGAATATACTCAAAGAAATGGGAGTGCCGAGTCACCTGATTAAACTCATGAAGAACTTATACATTGATCAAGAAGCGTCAGTGAGGACTGTCTATTAACAAACAGAATGGTTCAGGAATTCAAGGGTTGTTCGACAAGGCTGCATCCTTTCTCCATATTTGTTCAACCTGTATGCTGAACATATGCGTCCACCGGATTTAATCATTCTCGAAGTGGAGTCAAGATTGGGGGAAGAAGCATCAATGATTTGCGATATTCTGACGATACACCCCTAATTGCAGGAAATGTTGAAGATCTCAAAGCAATCATTTCTATTATCAAGAAAAACAGTGCTGCAGCCGGACTTAAGCTGAATGTGAAAAAGACGAAACTTATATCAACAGGAACCCTGCAAAACCTCAGGATTGGCAATGAAGAAATTGAGACGGTGAAAGATTTATTTTCCTGGATCACAGATTAATCAAGATGGAAAATGCAGTCCTGAAATAAGAAATAAGATCAGCTTGGACAAAGTAGGGTGAAGAGCAAGGATGTTTAATTGACAACCAAGATACGAATCATCAGGGCTATGGTCTTTCCTGTAACTTTGTATGAATACGAAAGTTGGACAATCAAGAAAAACGATTATCGAAAAATTGATTCCTTTGATTTTTGGTGTTGGCGAAAGCTTCTGCATGTTCCATGGACTGCTAAAAGAATCAAACCAGAACTGTCATTAGAATCATGTATGGTAAATTGAGGCTTACATATTTTGGCCACATTATGAGGAGAGAAGACTCCCTGGAAAAGACTATCATGCTTGGGATGGTTGAGGGGAATAGAGAAAGAGGAAGACCGAGAACAAGGTGGTTGGATACTATTAAGAATGATACTAATTTGAGTTTCCGTGATCTAAAGAAAGTCACCATTGACCGTGAAAATTGGAGGAAGTTTGTCCATCAGATCGCCAAGAGTCGGATACGACTGAATGGATGATACAACAACAAAAAAAAAACCGTTTCATAAGAAAAGACAGCAGATACCCTCTCATAGTATTCATTCATAGAACTTTAAATGCTCATCCATACCTGGTAGAAATCCTTCAATCCGTTAAATAATGATCGGAATCCCGAACGGGGTTAAATAACTTAAAATTAACATAACAGCTATGTTATTAACTTCACTGAAGTCTTTAAATATTTTTTTTTAATTGAAATAGTTTACAGTGTGATGTAAAATATTTTAAAAACTTAAAGTATCCCACTATGCCCTTAGGGTCCGGGATGGTAAGGCTCCGAAGTCGCGAAGCCCATGTAATATATTTTAATATAATTTAATAATCCTTTTGTCACATTAATGTTTTGGTGATGAAAAACCTATTCTCGAGTATATTTCTTCTTGTCGATCGTAAAATTCTGTTATGTCTTTATTCCGTATAAAATCGTCTCTTCCTTCAACATTTTTTATTATAAGTTGTTATTTTTTTCAATACAACATGATTTATAAATATTTAACTACTTTTTTTCTTTTTAAATCCATTTTAGAAAAATTCTGCAAAATATTGAATATGTTCTTCATTGCAGAGCTTCGATCCAAAGAAAAACCACGCAAGTGAGAGATTTCATTCAGGGTTATTTATTCGATGTCTAATGCCTATGTTTTACGTCATTACAAACAGGCAACAGTTGTATTTGACGAGTAGCATTTGGGCCATCAGCACTAGATTCAAAACATTTCTGACGCAAATCATTAGCATCTGCTGTTGATTTCAGTCGAATCAAGAAAACAAGAAGAATGGAGTGAAACATTTACTTAATTGTTTGATTAATAGTATTTCGTTATGAAGTGCAATCATACTTTCAGAAGCACTTTAACATACTGTTGCTTTTTTTAATCATTATTTCAATTCTTTAAAACCTAGTTTCTTTTTATATTTAATACTTTACTTAAATCTCGTCTCCTAATGAAAATTGAATCCTGTCTTTGACTCTTTCAAATTTGTAGTAAATTTACTACTATTAGTTAATGTATGGTATAAATCTTGTTGAATAAATCTCACCAAATTCATTAATTCATTTTGTTTAATTTGTTTTGTATTTAAAATTATGAACTTCAAATAATCTATATTCTTACATTTTTTTTTTAAATCCAGAAGTGATGGACAATTTTCAATCTCAATATATTCTGCATTGTTAAAATATATGTTATTATTTGTATTTAAGTAACTTTATACTTCATGTGTCGTTCCGGCACAGCCTAGTGGTCTAGACGGTGGTCTCACACTAGACATATGTTGGAATCTGCGTTCGAATACCGGCAGCGACATGGTTGTTTCAATTTCCTTTCCTGTGTTTGTCGGCCTCTTCTTTCCTTTCTCTTCTGGTCTGAGGCCATTCCATAAGGGCTTCCTGCGGAATGCAACGGGAGAACCATCTCAGTATGTTTTCCCTAGAATGAAGCGATTCTCCCAGATTGGAGAGAGCGAATGAACCAATTAATGCAGCAGAAATACTAATGAAACTGACTATTTATTATGATTATGAATTAAAAAAGGAAAGAAATTGGAAAGCTAAGATGTTATAGGGTATTGACAAGAATTCTGAATTTTTTTTTATTAATTCTAGTTTTGATAATTCACTTATGTCTCTACAAACTACTTGTTTAGTTATTACACAGTTGTTATAAATTCTTTTAAAGAATATTTAGAAGCACATTTTATAAAATTCCTAATTTTTACAATACAATTATGGTTTACTATAATACATTATAAATGTACTGTAACTGCTTAACTCTTTGAATTAACTTGTTTTGTCGATCAATTACATTTTCATTGAAGTAACGTATGTATTTATCACAAAGTACACTTTGCCTAAGCATAGATTTTATGATCATTATAAATTTCTACAAAACATATCCTTAATAATGTTAAAGATTTTCTATTTACTGAAATAACGAGAATATCGACCAAAGCCTACAATAAAAGATCAACCAAATCCAAAGCATGGAAAAATAAATAAGAAATGTTAAGCAACATTACAAAAACCGACAGACAGACAAAATTTAACTTACCATTTGCTGCATCTTAGATGTTGCTGCTAAACGTTTCCTCTAATTCGGCATCTTCCGGTCCCGAACTAAATGAAAACTGTGGCTACTGTTGATAGCGAATTTTTCTGTATTCGACAAAACGTTCATTGAAACTGAAAATAATGCTTCTGACTTCATTTTTGTTGTTTCTGCTTCCGAACTACATATTAGAACTGAGAACTAAAGCAAATGACAGACGAGCATGCCAAAGAAGATCCTTATTTGAATTAATACTGAAATTTTATAACTGAAATCATTAACATTGTAAGACTACTCAATACATAATAATTGAAGCACTGCTCTGAAATTAGGTAACTTACAAAATTCTGTTTTACTACAAAAAGGAATTCTTGTATCCGAAATTAACCACGTCTTTGTTTGTAATTATATTCTTAAAAATGAATGTTGTTTGCTTGTTTTTTTGTACCATTTCTTATTAACTTTCTCAAAATGACAATAATTAAGCACTTACATAAGGGGTCGTTAAAATAGGTACAGAAACTCCAAAATCCACTCACTCTATACATTAAGATTAAACGTTTAGATGAAGTTTGTTTTAGATCAGTGAATTTTCGATATCATTCAGTTCTATATAATAGACTCAATACAATAAACTGGCATTTGTAAAACAACCTGGAGAGATAGAGTAATATAATTTTCAACAATTAATCTCTTACCGCAATTTGGAGAAAGTGAACAGGAATAAAAGGATTTGTGTACTGCACCGTCCTTCATCAGTAGTTAATGGATAAAGAAAAAATAGAAAATTAATGTTAGTTGGTAACAATGTATAAAGTATCTGAAAATTGCCTTTTTTTATTTTTTTTAATGAAACTTTTTTCGATAATTTATTTACAGACTGTAAGCAAATGATCGAAGTGAGTCTGTAGTTGCATTTCACATATACGTACCAGAAATCCCAGTGGGGTTCTTGTGAGACACGAATATTTAAAAGAATTATTTATTGGTCAAACTGACTTTCATTTAATTCCTTAAAATATTGTATATTTCATTAAAAAAAGTTAAACACATAATGCTATTAATTCTTATCATTATAAAGTAAATAGATAGAATTATTATTTTAACGCAGATGATATGCATCAGGATTTAATGTATTGTCACATTGATAAGATATTACTTAAAAATTAACGAATTCTGTAGAGGGAAGGGAAAGGAATTTTCCTGTCCTCGAATAAATAACCTGATGAAGTCTTCTGTAAAAGAAGATGAAATATCGTTGAATAAAGAAGAATTGATAGAATTATATTTTTTACGTTTTTTAAGACTTTCATTTACTTCTTGTTAGAATCTTTCATCTCTTGAAAGATTCCAAGAATGGGCCTGAGAACCCGTGGCTTAGGAAGTAATTCTGAAGCTTCGACTGGATTATTTCAATTCATTTATTCGGGAAAAAAGTTTACTAAATCAATTAACTGCACATGTAGCCCCCAGACAAAAAGTTTGTGGCTAAACTCTTAATTATTCTTGCAGTACTTATATTTCGGGTTAACCGATCTTCAAAGTAACATTTATATTTCGGGTTCTTCAATGTAATATTTTCGTTTCTAACGATTTACGAAAAAACTCAACTTTTGGTATTAATCAGAAAAATTTTGTGGAATTCATGGCTATAGCAGGTCAATTAGTGTTCTTTTATATTCAGTAATAATAACATTATTTCTGATCAATTAAACATTTGTGATATTAAAGTAACTTAATGCAATTACGTAGCATAAATCAAGAATTGGGAATTTTAAATTAAATTACTCGCAAATCTTAAATTACTAAAAATGCTCAAAACTGAAACCACCTTTCAAATTTGGACTGGAAGAAGTAATATTGCTTTGCTCAAGAAACGAAAATATTTTCAGAACAATATTATTCTTCATTATTTTTTGTTTAATAATATAAAATAACTCACTTATAAATTCCAAATTTATTTACTACTAGCTGAAAGACCCACTCATCACAAGGGTTACAAAAAACAGATATCCTGATCAGAAAGAAATTGAAATTGTGACATCACTTCGAAACTTTCCCAGTTCGTATAAAACTCCCGTGATGGATATAAAGTAATGGTTATATTAATATCGAGATCAGTGAATATAAGACTTCACACTCCTTTCTCCCCTTCTCCACAACTCTATCACATCCCCAGTTGTTAAACAATCAGGTGATCTGTACAAATTAATGTTATATTCTTATTGTGCAATCTGAAAACCCTGTAGAAGTATCGTTCAACAATATTTGCCACAGAAATATTTTAATTCTAGTTTTTGCCACCAGGTTACTAAGTGGTGCTATTATGATCTACAATAGTTTAGTTCCAATTGTCGCCACCAGGTGCATATCGGACGCTATTTCAATTTCAGGTCGCGATTTCAGGGTATGGGGTGGTGTGTCTAGGTTCTAAGGTAGCCTATATTTTCCGCAGAGTAACTATATTATATATATATATATATATTAAAGAGTAACTATGCAAAATTTGGTGTAGATCATTCAGTGGGTGTAAAATTGCATAGGGAACATAACAAAAATAAGAGTGAGTTTATATGTAAGATGTATTTATTTTAAACTTGGCAGTACTGTTTAAAATATTCTAATTTTGATAGCGTTATCTTCTTCTGATACTTTCAGAATCTAAATCGTGAAGAGAAGCTTCATATTAAGTCGACACCAAATATTAAGTAATCTTCCCCTGGGTGAAAGGAATATTTAAACAACTTCGTATCTATAGTTTTCTGATATCTTTTAAGACAAAATTTTGTTACGAATTATTTTAAAATCTATTTTTGTCAATGCCAGAGACCCCCCTCCTTTATCTACGGTTATTTAACAGAATATTTCCTCAGACGAATAAAATTTTATTTTGCAAATACGTCGACACAATGAATTATGGGAACACAATGTAAATACATACAGCAGAAACTGAAAGCAGTAATAAAAACACTGAGAGGGAATACTTCAATCTGAAAGTAATTTACAAATTACAGAAATCTTAAATTAAGAACTTCTGGAATCATGCAATTCTATAAATATTAAAAACAGAGAAGTATTTAAGAAATAAACTTATTTATTGTAGCAGAATTGTTGAATGAACTTGGAATCAACTTTTTAATTGTCTGAGCCTTGTTGAGATAAAAAAAAATCAAAGTCATCAAAAAATGAAAGAGGATCTGTACTTGATAGAACGATTGAAGGAAAGTCAGGATCTTTCAAGAGAATTTTGGAGAGACAGGGAACCTGATCTGTCACAGGAACCTTGACTTGGTTTTTTATTATTATTTTATTTTTTTTATTTTTTTTTGAGAAGTATCATTTTGTTTTTGAGAAAGGAGGCTTGCCATTGATACATTTCTGCGCAAGATATTTCTTAGATTAAGATATATATAAAAAAGTACAGCAACTTGATTCTTGTTGAAGAATATTCTTACCTTTGGCATGATTCACAAGAGCCTCCCCTGTTCACAACAGACAAGACTCTTGTGAATTCCAGGAATGAAGGAACAAGCTATCATGGACTATCTGCTAACTTGTACCCATTCGCTTATAATGGTTAATTACTTTTTTATTTTATAATTCTTAATATTGGAAATTAGCATATTTAAAATGAGAAACACTGTAAATATTAATCTCTGCTGGATTTTAAATTCTTCAAAGAATGACGAATGTGAAGCGAGTCCTGTAGTCTGACTAGAAGACAAATCGTAACATTCTTTAAGGCAGAATACATCTCTCGTCACCAAGGAAATAGGAATGAGCTTGTACAAAGAGGATCTGAAACATAATCTAATATGCCTTATGTTTTAGTTTCCCTTTGTAATAATCTACGTATCTGAGAATAATAAAATAATATTTAACTTTTTTTGTTTTATTTAAGATTTATTTTTTTATTTCATGAAGAACCATTGTAGGTAATTTTCATACCTATTCAGGGTCTTATATTTATTAACATCATAAGCAATCAAACTTCATTAAATAAATCTTAAATGTTATATCTAAAGTCTCCTTCAGTTTTTCTGAAAACCATGCAGAAACTATTAGACAGGGCGATAAACCCATGTAGAAATATTCACTGAAACAGCGCTATATCATCGTTCTGGAAAAGCTGACTTAGCGCTAAAGTTACAGCTTCAGGACGGAATTTCATTTTTAAAAGGCACTGCTCAAGAAAGTAGTAATACCTATCCCATGTGACTGAGAAGATGCTAATCGGTAGAAATGTCAGAGTGGTGACAGTAGTAGATGAGGTTGTGTCTAAGTGATCCTGTCTCTTCTCAGGAATTTTATTGTGGTGATCTTCAATGAGGGATTGTATGAATAAGACTATCTTACTGACATTGCTGCATGACTGATTAAAGTAGAAGGATGATGATTCCCAAAGATATTTACCCCCTTTACCTGTAGGAAGATTTACATCCCTAGACTCAATCATTAAATTAAAGAATTCATAGATTCGTGAGATCATATCTTAACTATTAACTTCTAGACAATTCACAGACAAAAGTTTTACATTGGATTTTACGACATTAGAAAACTATGCTTGTTTGACCTGTGTAGTGAATGTAACAGAAAAATCAAATGAGACACAACCAAAACTTAGGCTAAAAGTTCATTCATGTTTCTTTAGAACAGACTAGAAAACTGTATATCAAAAATAACGATGTATTCAGCAAATTAGTCTTAAGTTTCTGCTCCCAGAATGTGTAGAAGGCAGAAGGCCAATAATTTTCACTTTTTTAAAAAAAAATCTTTATTTTACAGTTTCTTTGCTATCGCAATTACTTTATACATAGAAAAGTAGATACCATAGAAAAATATTCACCTCTAAGCTTACTTAGTTATTTAGATTAATTGAATGTTATATATTATATATTATGTTGTATGTAACAATTGTATCAACATTATATAATAATCGAAACATAATGTCGTAAAAAACCTGTCCTGTATTTCGAAGATGCATCTCAACACTATATCCATTGCACTTCTACAAATACAGTTAGGTTGGTCACCATTTTGGTATAATGCTATTGCTGATTTAATCCATTGTTCAGGCTGTGAATATAGTTTTTTTTTCTTTTGTTTTCTTGTGCCCATCCCGAACATACCTGGATAGCCAGAAAAGATGTTAGTCTACTACTCTTCACACTAATAAGGAGTAGACACGGCCTGTACCTTTTAAATGTGAGTGTCCTTTTGTGAGATGAAAGTATACATGAAGTACTTCAAATATGTACACATAAAGTACTTCAAATATATATACAATGCCCTACAGATTTCGAGATATTCGGCGTTAATTTCGTCGATTTTCAAGTATTGCGTTATTAGCTCACTGCTATCTATAGAAAGCAATTGTTGCTGTAACGTAACGGTAAGTTATTGGACTGCAAATCCCACGGTACGGAGTTTGAATCCCATGTTTGAATCCCATGTAATTTTTTATTTTTTTAATTTCAATTTATTTTATTTTTTTTTTACTTTCTTTTTTGTTTTTTCTCTGTTTATTTTTTATCCCTTTTTTTCTTTATGATGGCCTAATGTAAGTTTTTTTCCGTTTATGTTATGAATATTAGACAGAAAACCAATTTAAGAATAGAAGTAAATAAATAATATTCTCGATAACTCTGGTTTTTAATTAATTAGTTACTTAATTAACTAAACTTTTTTTTTCTTATCATGTTGTGATGATACTCTTTTACTGTTTGTATTTAAAATTATTTCAGATGCGCTTTTATTTCAGGAAAAATTTACAGAGTTTTGAAGAGTTTTAAATGTAATACTTCACTAACTGAATTTTAGTTTTTCTTATTATTAAAAAAAAAACAAAACAAAACAAAAAAAAAACAAAGTTAATATTCTCGTTAATTTTGGTTTTTAATTGGAAGTACTTTAATTCAGAAAAATATAATATGAGTATTAGCATATTAAAAAAAAAGGTTGGTTGAGTAATTATATAAAGAAAAAATAAAATTCAGTTACTGAAGTACGTATTACATTTAAAACTCTTACATAAAAACTTAATTTTTCCTAATAATAAAAGCACAACTGAAATAATTTTAAATACAAACAGTAAAAGAGTATCATCACAACATGGTAAGAAAAAAAAAAAGTTTAGTTAATTATGTAACTAATTAATTAAAAACCCAAGTTAACGAGAATATTATTTATTTACTTCTTAAATTGGTTTTCTGTCTAATATTCATAACATAAACGGAAAAAACTTACATTAGGCTATCATAAAGAAAGAAGGCATGAAAAAGAAAAAAAAAAGAAAAAAGTAAAAAAATAAAAAAAATTAAATTAAATTAAAAAAAATTACTTACCGTTACGCTACAGCAATAATTGCTTTCTACAAATAGCAGTGAGCTAATAACGCAATACTTGAATCGACAAAAATAACGCCGAAATCTGTAAATCTTTCGAAATCTCGAAATCTGTAGGGCGTTGGCCCCCAATAAATATATATATATATCGTCTATATATTTTTGAAGTACTTCATGTGTACTTTCATCTCACAAAAGGGCACTCACATTTGAAACGTACAGGCGTGTCGACTCCTTGTAAGTGACATCAATGAGAATAAAGAAATTTGAGAATATGAAAAACTTTTAAGTTGATAAAATTTTTGTCTGGGTTTTATTTGTGTGTGTGTGTGTGTGTGTGTGTCTGTTTAGTGAAGAGTCTTTATCCGCAACTTTATCAGAACTGTTAAGAGTTCTGCTTAAAAAAAAAAAAAAGCACTTTGGTTTTTAGTTTCTTATTCTTCTGTATATAAATCAATATGTTTTTAGCTAACTAGAGTTCTTAAATTTTTCATCTAAAAATTCAAATTTTAGTACAATTCAGCATATTTATTATTAGGTATTTCGTTTTTAAAGTTATAGTACAGCATTTATGAGTTCTTTCATTTTCTGAAAAAAAAGTGAAAATCCGAAAATCTCCTGCTTCAATTAATTTTCAACTGTACATATATTGCATATTAATCTTCTTTCTCATCTGAACCCGTCAGTACGCGGGGAATCTGCCAACTAGCAAATTAATTCTCCTACTTCTTCGGTGTGCAGAGTAGAATACCGTAGTTGTTTCCCCTGTATTTTCCACAGGTTCACATAGGACGGAAGAGGAGGGGGGAGGCTAAAATTGAATGTAAGACTGGAAAAACCCTTTGGAGGTGATTTGTCAGACCTGTGATCAACGGCGGAGGAAAAAAATCCTGAAACCTTGCTAATCAAAGCCAACCGAAGCTGTCCGAGACTAGACAACTCATTCTTTAGTAAGCGATAATTTATTAAGAGAAACAAATAATCGAGCATTTATTTATTTATTTAAATTGTTAACTTAAAATGAAAATTAAATTACTTTAATATGGATTTTCATAGGTATAAAACCTAGTAAAATTAACATTATAATTAACATTAAAATATCAGGGTTAAAACTATGGTATACGAAGTACAAGTATTGATTACAATTACATTTTTTGAAATATTCATGAACGTTATTTTAAATCTTTTTTAAATTGTGTGGAATGAATAAAATGATTATTCTTCCGGAATTACTATAACCGTAACAAAAAGTTCCTAAGAAACATGAAGCCTTAAAATCCTGCGGTTTTTTTTTAAAAGAAGGCCTATAGTTTGTATGAGTCAAATTTAACGTGTGGTGAGGATATACAGTCGGACCTCTATTTAACGAAGTCGCTAAATCCCGAAAAAAAGTTCGTTATATGGAAAATTCGTTAAATAGAGATTCACCTTTTAAAATTACTTTAAACTACATAAAGCAGACTTAAAATACAGAAACAATAAATATTATTTAAAAAATAATAATTTTAATGACATAAAGCATACATTTCCACATGCGTACTTAAATTTTACTAATACAGTTTGTTAATTTTCTCTGTTTTTTTTTTTTT
>JAFIDM010009631.1:16085875-16106258 GCA_023159025.1 Thereuonema tuberculata | reverse complement strand
TTTTTTTTTTTTGAAAAAGTGTTTTTGCTCATAGTACGTCTCGCATCTTTGCAATGCACCAAAAATTGTTTTTATTTTTCCCACTGTCCAAAATATCCGATTCAGTTAGTGTTTCCGAGGTCTCAACTTCAAAATCAAGTGAAAGATAATCATCAATCAGCACATCATCGTTAATTTCTTCTGTTTCCCTCAGCTGTATCCACATTTTTTTCATTTCCTCTAAGGAAATGTAGATAATAAAAACATTTCAAGAAGAAAAAAAAAAATAGATACCACGAAAAAGTTCGTTAAATAGAAAATGCACTTCGCTAATGGGAGGTTATTTTACGAAGAAATTAGCAAAATATTCTTGGTTCCAAAGAAAAGTTCGCAAAATAGAGGTTCGTTAAATAGAGGTCCGACTGTATAACGAGAATATATAAAAGAAGCATAAAACCGCACACAATTAAAGGTTCACTGACCTTTTTTTTGATTTTTTCATACCGAAACGGTCTGATGTGGGTTCCCGGTACGAAAAAATCCAAAAATAGCTCAGTGAACCTTTAATTGTGTGCAGTTTTATACTTCGTTTTCTTGTTAGTTTGTATTATTTCATGATTTTAAAATTGTAATATCTGCTAAACTCAAACAACAGAAAATTTCAATTTTCTAAAATAATTAAGCCAATCCACTTTATTTCAATTGTTTAAATCTAATTCATTTTAATTATATTCGAACTCGCGCATATATTAAAAAAGAATTAAAAGGCATCCGCCATTGTTTCAACAGTCATTTGAACATTGATAGCCAGTGTTTGAGATATCGACAGAAATCCAATGTTCCGAAGCTTCTCCAAGTTTTGTCACATTCACTCGCTGATATCTCAACACGCGTGAAAAATTTCAAATTTAAAACCAAAATGGCCTCATGCTTTTAATAATCATACCAAGTTTCAAGAAGATCCCTCCAGCAGTACAAAAGTTATTACAGGTTGTCTCACACATACACGCACTGAATGTTTCGATGAACTTCACATACATATTGGAAAAAAGATTAAAACTTATTTTTATGGGACACAGCGAACTAAACGTTAGCATATCAATCGTTAATCATTAAGCATATCTATTGAAGCTTTTAATTTTTTATTTTATCTATTAGCTTCGTTTTCATTTTTATTTGTCGACACAAATATTCAAAATATAAACATTTCTTAAAAATTTAATTCCGAGAGTATGTTAGCTATAAATCCTTAAATTATCAAAATTTGCTATTTATTACAAATCTCGTATTTTTTCCCCTTTGTTTTAGTGTGCAAAAACTCGCCTTGTCTTTATTTCACTGGTAGGACTGGAATTAAGCCAAAATGGCTGTATTTTTTTTTAAAGTAAGAATCAATAAATGTTAGTTCCATTTTCAAGCCAATTACTGTAAAGTAGTTTACTGACCATGAATTTGAAAGTAATTGCTCAACAAATCAAAATAAAATTACTAAAAAGTAAAGCAAATGAAACTTTGTGGCAGGAGTTTGTTCATTTCTGAGGTTTTACGAACTGAATTGAGTTTGCTTGAGGATTTCTAATGAAAGAATTTTAATTCTTTTAACTAATTATTCTTTGGCAGTTATTTCTGCTCGACTAGACATAAAATCAACAACTTTTTCTAAATCATCAAGCAAATTAACTAATTTATTTAATACTTGAAAATAAGTATAAAAAAGCGTTTATATTTTTAGCTCGTCATTCTAACGCCCTTACTTTAATGTCTAAAAACAATTATTTTGAAAGCTCTTGGCAACTGTAATTATAATATTGAATATTTTCTTGTATTGATATTTCTTAACTTACCATTTATCTTGAGCAACTAGCTTTTATCTGTTATTCAACTCCAAAATTAGCCTAGTCTCTTGGTCGTGCTGTGGTTCTTATCTACCATATTAGGTGGGCGTATCTTTTGTGGAGTAAAATAAAACTGCCTTAAATTCCGAAGATAAGCCTGCAAAAATCAGTGTTTTCCCCTAAAGTTGTACTGTGTTATCTTCGCGAATGTAGAGCTGATATCACAAGGGAGTGTTGGAGTTAATCTTGTGAAAGCCACAGAAGCAACGGAAATGCTTTCAAACCAAGACTTTCCCGATGAAATTAAAGAGAATTGAAAGTATTCTTTCAAATAAATAACTTAATATCTACGGCTTAACAGCCATTTAACTAAAGTCTCATTTTTATTATTTAAATTTCGGGGAAGTGTCATATTAATAACATTTCAAAATAAGACTTTTTAAAAGCTCCGCCATTTGTTGGCTTTCTCGCATTACTTGCTTTGCAACAAAAGCCACTTCAAAAATAATTGCTTTTGCATATAGGACTTTCTAAGCATTGAAATTTAACTTTATGGTAATTTTAACTTGCTTAACAGATTAAATTTTAATATAAGGTTGAATGTAAACGCAAATAATATTATAAAATTAATGACGAGTTAAAACGTTACATAACTGAAACACATACTCACAACTGACAAACCTTATATTACATTAGAGGCAATTGACATTTTTTTAGCGACCCATTTGGAAGTCATTGTCATAGCGACCAAAATCGGTAAACAACAACTTCCGAACGGATGGTCGGATCGACAAACGGACTTCCATCATCGTGTTCAGAGGTCGAAACAATGTAGGTATGGGGTATTTTCAGGGGCCAACGCCCCCCCCCCCCAATCTTCGAGATATTTGGAATTGTTTTCAAAGGATTTCCGCTAGTAGCTTAAATGTTAGAAATGCAACCATCTTATTGCAACCATCTCATTTCAGTTGTCAGCTATAGCTTGATGGTTAAGATTATCGGACTTATATACTGAATGTTGTCGGTTCGAATCCGTATATATATAATTTTTTTTTTTTGAGTTGGGGGAGGGGTGTTATTTTTTTTTCTTAATCTTTTTTTCTCAATGTCCGCGTGGGTTTTTTTCCTTATTTTCTTATTTTTTTTTTTTTCCGAACTTTTTTTAATTTTTCCTACGCTATTGTACTTTCTTTTTTTATTATTATTTTTACATTTTTTTTATTTTTATGGGTCGCCTAAAATTTATGCTTTAGCACAAAATTATATTCACTTGTTTTCTTTTCATTCAATTTTGTTTATGTTGTTTGTTATTGTAGATATTTCTATTTGAATTTTCCTGTTGCTTATTTCTGGGATATCTTTATTTTCCTGTTCTTCCGCTTCATTTTATTTGTTTTGTTATTTTATTTTTCTGTGTTACTTATATTTTGATGAATTTCTAGCTTATTTTATATTAGTATACATTTTCTTTGTATTAATTGACGTTTTTTTGTTAATTATGCTTTAAGTTTGTATTATTTAGGTTGCTTAATTTTACTATTATTTTTGTTGAATTAATTTTTGTTTTTCATTTTGGTTTTCATTATATTTTTATTGAGAGGATTTAATTTCTTCTTATTTTTTTATTTTGTATATTAAATGTCAGGTATTTGAATTACTTCGTCTCCGTAACTATTGAACAATGAGATGATTGGAGCTTGGATAAAAGAAATAAAAAACAAACAAACAGTCTATTTGGTCAATGTATCAATTAAAGTGAAGATTTGATGACGTCACAACATCGTTTCATAAGCAGTAGTACTTTCAGACTTTAATGAAAATATCGTTATTTTATGGATATAAATATACTTTTGCACTGTAAATTATGGAAAAAGTTTTTTTTAATTAATTTTATTTATTGTTAATCACCAACTTAAATATTTAAAGAATTCAAGAGTCTATCTGGGATGTAAATCCTACTGATACAACTGAAGCTGAGTATTTTTGAGCCTGAAGTATCAGTATCATAATTTTGGACGAAGTGTTATGAGCCTTAGAATCTTGCTGTCCAATTTATCGTTCTGATAAAGTTATTTGACAATCGCATGAAACTGCTGGAAAGGAAAGGATGAAATATTTATTACATAAAGAAAATTCAAGCAGAAGCAACTTGTTTATTTAAAACGCTTTCGTCAGTTGCAGAGGAAACACTTGAAAAGGCCATTGCCATTTATTTTTCCCTCATTGGTATGTAGTGCTGTATCAGGAAAAACACATCTGGGATTCCGTCGCGACAGATACACGACAGCGCCTGTGGATTTACCGCTCTCGCAGATAACCCCCGCCTTCCAAATCCCCTGAAAGGATGTTTACGCTCTTCATTTTTCAATCAGGAGGAGGATTTCGTTTCTGCAGAACAAGAGACACTGGGTTCTCCGAAGGTTAGGCAATGCACTTCCCAATCGAACAACGGATCGTTTCCACCGGGAAGCAACAGAAAACACTCGGATTGCTTTTTATGATCTGTCAAGATGTGGGTATTGCTCTCTTGCGACACCCTGATCGAAAGGGCTACTGAACCTGAACAAAAAGAACTCTCCACGGCTTCTATGAGGCTTGCTGCTGTCTAACTTCTAAAACAATTCATCTCAAAATAATAAAAATGACAAAATGCAAAGTTTGAGTCAGTGAATGAATGAACCGTATTAAAACCATTCGCTTGATATCTCGATACTTTTATGTAGACCGATCAAGGTAGACAGATTAAGTGGCATGTTTAATAGCATTTTGGCTTGCAAAGCATTCTAAATAAATTTTCTCAATTTTAAATTCAGTTATTCAAAGATAATTATATCATTTGTACTACAAATGACTTAAGGAATAAGAAAGTGAAATGTATTAACACAAATATCCATTTTGTTTGTGCAATTTTACAAAAAGTTCAAAACTGGTAGAATCAAGAAGCAGCATGATAAAAATATCAATTCACAGAGATTATTTTAGAAATCTCTGTGTATAGACTGTTATTTTGATGCATAAATTATTTTCATTGTTATTATTATTTTATTTATTTTACAGTTTCAGTCCTACGAGATCCAATATAATTAGGATCTATCTGTAGGTTCTGTATTATATGCCTTTTCAAGGTTTTACAGATAATATACCTATTATTATAATTTGTTGTTAATTATTCAAATATTGTTATTTAATAAATATAATAGTACTACTATATAGCAATATTAATGTAAATATAACAGTAAATTTACATTAATAACAATATGCAATGTTAAATAATTAATTAAATAATATCATTTTTAGTTGTACTCAATTAATAACAGTTCTTAATTCCTTTAATGTTTATATTAAAACCATTTCAATTAAAAAAAAAACCTAATTAACATTTTTTTAATATTACAATATGCTATGTTAATTAAATTACTTTTTTATAACTATTACAATCCAGCCAAAATTATTTTTTTTTAAAATTACATTCAAGCATTTAAGTTCTGAGCATATACCTAAAATAACGCAATTTAGAAATAAAATTTAGAAAACTAATAAAAATTAATAATATCTTATATCAATACTCGTTATCAACTTGTAATTAAATTTTAAAACTGATGGATTTATTGTTTGGGCTAATGCACAAATTTTAGGTTTTGTCAAGTTTTAAAACTTCTTCAATGACGAAACTCGCCACAATTCTAAATCTTTTAAAAATATTTTAAAAGCCTACAATCCTTAAAATAGTTGATATTCTATCAAATAGCAAACAATACCTCAAATATAGTTTGTGCTTGTATTACTTCCTCCAATCGTCAATCTACATCAATAGTAAAGTCTAAATGATAAATGCATTACTTTCTACAATACATAATATAATACATGAAGATCTAATGCAATATATCAAGAGTCAAGCTTTATTTAAATAACAACGTCTGCTTAAAAGCTTTACATTTTTTGACAGCAAAAGATATCATTCATTATTAAGCTAAAGATATTTTATTTTTATAACTGTATTTTGAAATAGTCACTTGGTAAGCTTTAAATCTCTGAAGCCATTTTCTTTCTTCCTGTTACAGCATTAATCATTGTACACTTATTTATCTACACAATAAATCCATCTCAAGTAAACTGTATTAAGTTTTTAATTTGTACTAGAAAAAGTCTTACCTATGTCTGCAGTTCCTCCCCATGTTCCTTGTTGGGCATTTCTTGCTAAACGTACTATAGCTTCCACATAGACTTTAGCAGCTACAGATGCTCCTAAAATTATAAAATAAACACAAATTATTAAAATACTTTTAAAATTCACATTTTTGTTTGTTTAAAAATAACTTCTCTGAAAAGTAAACCAGTTAGTAATCCATAATATTAGAATGACTAGTCTTTTCAGGTTTTTCAGTAATTTAGGAAATTCAGATTCATTTAATCATAAAAAATATAATAAAATGGAAAGGCAAAAAATGGAAAGAAACAAAAATCTTAACTTTCAAAGAATCAAATCGATGTAATTAATTAACAATTTTACATCGCTATTGAGCATCAGTATTTGGAAGCTGCAGTTCTTAACGCACGATAAGAGACAGCCTCGCAGGGAAATCGAGACATGATAGATTTTTTTTATATTAAATAAATCATCGAAAGCAGAAGACAGAAAATTTCTTTCATAAAACCTTTTCATTGACATTTCAAATTTTTTTGGCAATACTGAATTCAAAAATAATTTTAATTAATCCAAATTATAAAAGAAGACATTGAGCTGTAATGTAAGACTACAAATTAAACTAAAACTACAAATTAAAATAAAAATGTAATGCTATTATCTTTTTCATTCTATAATTTTGATATATGATAATTTTTTAGCATTTAGTAACTCACGATTTTGTTCAGGTTACCTGAATCAATGGTGTAACATGCTTTAAGGATTCCTTTTCAGATTTCTAGTATCTGGTATAAAAAATATGAATCACTGTTTCAGAAAAGAAAACAAAGCTTTTTTATTTCATTAATGGCCAAAGTATCCTGTTGATACTTGAAAACCTTGTTTTGGCACAGTGTTCCTGTGAATGTATCTCTTTGAGATTCCACTACTTAAGAATTGGATAATTTACACCATGTGTTTTCAAGCTACAATTCTTATAGAATAAACTTAGGCTTACTTTCCTTAAAAAAAAATGTAGCAGGATTGAAAAATCAATGCAGTAACAGTTTTAAAAATCTGGAGCGAGGTAAGAAAGGCAGAATAACATCCAGGGCGTTTCTCTCTATATCTGCAATGAGTTTCTTTTACGTCCAGTGGACGCATAAAATTTCTTTCTGCACAAAAGAGCTCCTTCTATTCTCTCTGCTTGAATGCTTCCTTCAGCGGGCGATAAAACTCGGAACGGCAACTCATGCGTGCCGAAGAAAGGGGTTATGGAGGAGGCTGTCTTGCAATGCAACCAGATTCTTAGTATCGTTCTCTTGAGAAAAAACACAGCTCTGACCCATTCAATCAGAAGGACAAACACCCCAAGACAACTTCTCGTCTCTGCGCTTTTAACTTGGCTAATCCACTTGTCCTTTTCGCCTTAAGAATAAAAAGGAACAATGTGTTCAATGTCACAGTAATAATATCCCAGAGAGCGAAGGCTCTAACGATACTGTAACTGTACTCGGAGACAGCGCTAACTTTCGACCTTTTCCATAAGCAACATAAGAAACAGATTTCGTTTTTCAAACTGAATTCGAATTTCAAAAGATCCGGATGTTACACGAACTGCAAGATAACAGGAAAATTAAAAGGAATTAAAAATTAACTTTTTCTGGTAATTATGTTTTTCATTAGTAAAAGATAAAGTAAATCATTCAAACGAGTATAATTTCGGAATTTTTATATATGATTATTATACAGGGTGAATCACAGCATCCGTATCACCCGTTTTTCTCGGAAACGATAGGGTACAGATTGTACATTAGTATAAACAAATTGACAATGGTTAAATCAAACAAAAAAAGTTCAGAGAATAAAGTTTTAGTAAAAGTTGTTTCTTTTCAAAATATCTATCCAACGATACCACACATGACCTATGTTCCAATTTGAAATTCCAAAGTTGACCCGAATTACCCTACTTCCGGTTTCTACAGAACATCAACAATTTCACCATTCGATTCTTTGGGTACTATTTGGTAATGAAAATTTTCACGCGAACTCTGTTGTTTTCGAGAAAAACGGGTGATACGAGTGCTGTGATTTACCATTTATATGCTAAATATACAGCAGATAAAACAGCATATAGATAGATAATATTTATAGCAGGTATAACTTGAACCTTCATTGCATAAATCAATGCCAATAGTTTCATTTTTGGCTTACTTTCTGGGAAAATAGGATTAGCAGATCAATCAGTAGTTAGTATGTGTGTCCCCAATAACTTTTTGACCCTTAAATAATCTTTTTGAAACTTTAAGAAATTTATACATATTTATATAGACGATCTAACTTTTACATTTAATTTTTTTTCCAAATAGATCCTTATTTGAAAAAAACTTTCAATACAAAACTACTGGAATGCAAAGAATAGATTTAGAGCCTATTTCTATAAAAAATCATTAGCATAAATAATGGGAATTAATTCCTTTAACTAATCCATTAATCACCACGCAATTTGATATGATTAAACTCAATCCAATTTTACTAAATAATATATATAAATTAATATTTTTTTTAGAAATGCAAATTTTGTATTTAGCAGATTTCAAAATTTGAAAAGAAACCTAAGTTTTCCATTTTAAAGCTATGGCTTTAAAAAACTAAAAAAACAACATAAAAATGTGATTTCTTAAAATTTATTTACAGGAAAGTAAACTTTAAGTTCTTCGAACTCCTTTTTTAAATGATATAATAAACTAAATTTGAGTAATGAAATCTGTCTGTCAATAGAGCACAGGCAATTTACACAGGCAAAGAAAGCAAGTCGTACACCATCAAGAGTGATTTTCAGATGAAGCCTCAGAAAATTTGATAAAAGTCAATTTTTTTTCTAATTTTCAAATACAACAAATACTTTAATGTGCAGAAGCTGAAAATAAGTTAAGGAAAAAATAATTGCAAAACTGAAGTAACTGAATGTTATAAAAAATTAAAAGTCATGACCATTCTCAATGTAGCACACCCTTTCTTTCATTTCATGTTATTTGCTTTGTTACCTTCAGAATGGATATCATTTGATGTTCGAAACTTTTTTCTTTAACTTTCAACCAATGACCTAAACTTTTCCTTTGTGCAATTTTTATTTTTATTCATGCCTGCCAATCTTTCCATTAGTTCGTATCTAAGCTGCAAAAAAAAAAAATGTTATTGGTGACAGTAATTTGATTAGAAGAACAAATGTTCTCTTCTCCCAAATTTCACTTGCACTCTATTAGAGTCCAATTAAAGTATTCAGTAAACTTCTTTTATTTGCTAAATGTCGAAAGAAATATCTTACTGGATGTTATTGTTCATTCAAGTTAATTTACCGATTATAGTTGGAAGGGTTTGGCCAATTAAAGTCAATAGGAAAAAAAAAAATCTCTTAATTGAAAAATAATGAGGGCAATTAGAAGATAATTATTAAGCTGAAAGTGAAACCGTAATTAGAAGTATCAGAAAAAGTTAAGGTAATTTTCGGGTGACTGACTTGTTAGGTTGAAAATGAAGAGAAACAAATAATTCTCCAACGGAATTATTCTTTACAATTATTCAATAGCGTCAGATTAAGTTTTTTATTTAACCAAACGATCTAACAACACTATCAAAAATTGATAAATTTAGTATAGCTGTCTCAAATAATTTATTTGTAAATTTTTTCTTTGATATAGGTAAAGGCTTAACATAAGTTTCAATTGAAATGTTGAATATTTGTTTCTATTTTTAACCCTTAAAATTAGCATTAGGCTGAATTGGTCGATATTTTGCAACACAAATTGATTATCTCTACTCTTTGGAAAGTAGAATTTGTTTAGATAATGAACCATAGTTTCACTGTCTTTATTCAACGCTATTCCACAATTGTGTAATATCAATTCCATTCAGTTTCACCTAAATTTTACTGTCAAATCAAAATCTGAATATTTAATCTATTGACAGTTTCAGATTATTTTTAATTTTTAAAAGTATCCTATGGAGATAAGAGCAGTAGCTAGTTTTCAAATTGTAGTTAGTAAAATTTAAGTATCTATTAAATACATTTTAATGTGCTAAAAAAAATTGCACTAAATGAAATCATTTAATAATGGATGCATGTATTCAGGATTTGTTTTATGTCATTGAATAGCAGGAACTGCGCAAATTATTATTTTTATTTGTCAGAAACTAAAAATTGACTTAACGTCCTTTTGGATTTAGCTAACAAGTTTTGGATTGAAAATCTTAAAAAGAGTTTTATCTTTCACTTTTAAAATGAAATTCAAATATATTAGAATCATAGAATGTCTTTCTTTTAATTACAATTAGATTGTAAATCTAACCAAAGTAACAGAAAAAGATTATAATGCTAATTTTCAAATTGTTTATGGTTTAAAAATAGATTAAGGAAGAAACTATTTGAAAAATTATCTTGTATAAAAATCAGTGTAGATAGAAAAAAATTTTCTAGAAATTGTTAGTAAAATGTTATCTCTCAAGAACGGACTGTATAAAATTAATTTCTAAATTATTAATCAAAATCTAATATTTCATTAATTACATTATTCTCATTGCTTGTTTTAATTTTGTATGACGTTTAATTTTTTTTTCTTTTGTAAACCCAGAAAATTCGTTTTTTTACGACTTAAATATATAATAAACTATGATTAGATTTTTATGAAATGATTAAAACATTGACGCACACATGTAGGAAACAATAATAAATATTAAAAATTATGAAAATAAGAATACATTACTCAGGGCCGGACGTTTCGACATCCTAAGTAGATTCTCATTCTCAACGGAATCGTTACTGAAAAGAAAATGTTAACAATTACAGTTTGGATATTTCTTGAATCTTGGGAAGGGGTATTCTCACCTGGAAATCGCCAATCATGAGGGGTTCTAAGTTTGCGGAGGAGGTCGTTAGAGATGCCATAGGGTGTGGGTTAGTCAATTCGGTGTGGGGGCCGGTGTTGTCCAAATTGCCTGACCGTTCTGTGTTTACGTTTTTTTTCGATGGTGGGTGGTAGTGATTGTTTGGCTGTATTCGAAGGGACCAACTCATACCCTATGACATCACCAACGACTTTCACCTCAAACTGAAGACCCCTCATGATTGGCACCTCCCAGATGAGAACACCCCTTCTCAAGATTCCAAAAATATTAAAACTATAACTGTTAACCTTTCCTTTCCGCTTAGGATGTCGAAACGTCTGGCCCTCAAGCTTATTTATGTAATGTATTCTTAAATATCTAATATATAAACAAATGTTACATATCTAATTTCCATAAAAAGTTTTTAAAAAGAATTTAGAATTAAATTCTATTTTGCTTGCCACTTTAAAATCGTATTACTCCATCATTCTTATCATCATTTCCAATATAAAAGTAAAGATTTCATTCCTTTAACGTAAAAAGAATTGTTGACGTGTGACGATATTTAAATATTAGGACTTAAGAAAAAATCACTTCAGGACACACATAATGAGAATAAATTAAAATATATTTATAACAATAAAAACAAACCTGGACAGTTTCGGTCTGTTTTTAGCCCCACAAGGTCATCATCAGCAGAATGGAAGAATGGGATCGTGAAGTTGAATTTATAGAAAATTTAACCAATTGAAAGAAAGCAGTCTGTACATTGACATTGTCGGTGAGGGATGTCAAAAATTTATTCTACCAGAGCTCCATGAAGTTTTTGACATCTCTCACCATTTAACAGACAATGTCTCATTTAAATATGAAAGACTGCTTTGTTTCAATTGGTTAAATTTTGTATAAATTTTATCTTCAATAATAAAACTAAATAATAAAGTGTTCAATAATAAAATAAATAACTTTTATTACGTAATTTCATTCCATTTGTAAGCATTTTGCTTAAGATTTACGAAATATGTTTGTTCCTTGAAATTTCGCCGACAGAATCAATTTCGTCGTTTGTTTTGAGAAATCAACTATCATACAAGACTTATAGATAGCAAATACCCTTACGTCTATGTTTTATAATGTTCCGATTGTAGTGCTAACAAATAAGCACTAACATTGTCTTATCTATAATTTCCTAGACAGTGGTAAGACGACTTTGGGCTATTTCGAACGCTGTCCTATCTCCACTGCCGAATGTGTTTCATGTCAGTACTCTGGACTCCAGTATATCAAATCTTTAACAATACGAAACATTTCACACAATGTTTTCTTAACATCCAAAAACGAAAGAGACCAGTCATATAGCATTGTAATTGTCAACAGAATTACAAAAAAAAAATCATCATTGAAAACTGGAGAAGAAAGAAAACATCAGAAACTAAAACAATTTAAAGTAGTACATCTTTCATTTATGATAAACGAGACGGACTTAATATGACAAATATCAGTCTGGTAGTAATTTGGTCGACATAGTTTTTAAAGCATAGATTTTATAAGAAAATCAGAATATTTATTTTAGCTGTAGATATTTTCATTTAGTATTTCTATAATAGTCCATTACTGCAGTTTGGCCTTTCTTAATTCTTTGCAGTATTTCAAACCATCTTTTCAATGGTCTTCTAGAAAATGAATAGCTTTCTGGAAACAGATGTCATTTGGTAACAATAAATTGTTTCAAGATATGTTCGCCTGAATGCACAGAGTTTTCGATAATATTTCGGCGAGGTTTGTCCGATGTGTTTATTGGCAGCCTGTTTCTATCAATCATAGTCACCTTCTGAGAACTCGATTTAATTGACAGATACCGATAATGAATGTCAGGCCGCGATAGAGATAAAAGAAAGAATATATAAATATGCCAGTTTAAACAGCAGTTATAGAATTTATCCCAATACAGATTTAAATTTAAGATACTTCTCTCAAAAGTCCTAATTTAAACCCAAAAATAGCGATAAGCAACAAAGCAAAACGCACTTAATTAGAGTTCCGAATTCCCTTGTTCCCTTTATGGTTCCCAATGGCGTCACTTCCCATAAATTCCTTCGGAGCTCATGTGTGAAATTAAAACGGAGAAAAATCGAAATTGTGACAACAAATCACCGAATTATCTGGTCGAGATATTTCAGTTTCGGTTTTGCCTTTGGACAGAAAATAATAATTTATTGCTTTATTCATTCTACGGGGAAATAAAATAAATAAAATAAAACTTATTTAATTGGAAAGAAGGCAACTTGATACGAAATAAATAATAATCAGGCAATAAAAGTTTTTAAAGAGCAAAAAGAAAGGACTAGGGAGAAGTTTTTCGTATTTATTCTCCATTAAACATAATGAAGTGAAAATGCATTTGACAATGACTTAAATCACACCTAAATTTTCACTAATCTCGGATGATTCGAATCCGTCAATGCAGAATCATGAATAAAAATTGTTTTGATAAAATGTTTTACACTGAGTATTAAATTAGAAATTGGATTGTTAAAAATACACTAGGTGTTCTTAGATTACGTCTTTTAATCAAGAAATAAATCTTTTACTTTGTTTGGTATTCATTTATGGTATTTGGATGGTTAGTTAACAACAATTAACATTTTAACCATCGGGAAAAAGTAGTTAAATTGAACGTTTTACAACGCGAATACTTTATTTCTAAAAATATGCAAAAAAGGAAAAAAAAGAAGAATGTTTCGTGCACTTGTGCCGCATTTCATTTGCTTGTAGTTTGTAAAGGAAATATTTTAACCTTACCAATTCTCATTAGCTAGATTTATTCAGATTTAATCGACAATTAAAATATTCTGGCTGTCGATTAAGGAAGAGCACATTTTCTTTCTATTACTGATAAATTCTCATTCACCTTCCTTTAAAAAAAATATAATTTTCTTATTTTTTTTTTCTTTTTAATTCTGAAAGGGAATTAGCAAGCTTCTTTCTTTCTACTTCAAAAACCTATTTATTCTTCAGATAGCATTTCAAAAAAGAAAAGAAACCTCAAATGACTATTCTCAATTTTCTGTTTTATTGTAATATTAATTCTTAGTTTAAGTTTATCCCTGTTTTTAAAATAAGATATATAATTTTGTCTCGTTAATTCACCCACGTATTTTAGAACTTCATTTTCTTATTGAAATGCGATTCATAAAAATAATCGCTAGTTTGTTTAATGACTTCAATGGAAAAGTTCAAGTGATTCACAGTTACTGTCTTAAAACATCATAAATAATTTTTTAATAACTTCTTTAAAAACTCCAACATTAAAACAACTGACGATATTTCGTAGGCCTCACCGGCCTACTTTAACAAGCCTTTTTTAAACCTCATGGGAGGAGAGAATATCTCCCTCCTTCCCAACACCAACAGAATAATATAATAAAATACAATCAAGAATTCTAAAACGTGAAATAATAAATCAAAACGTGAAATAATTGTCGTTTGTTTTAATAATTTAAGATTATTATCTTCTTTTAATTTTAAAAACGAAGAAAAGAGCAGCACAAGAATAAACAAAACAAAAGGAAATCGCCTTTCTTGTGCTGCTCTTTTCTTCGTTTTTAAAAATTGTCACAGCACGTTAAAATGTTTTGTTTATCTTGTAAACTCTTTTAATTTTAATTACTGTCTTTGATTTTGGGTGAATTTGAAATGTCTACTCTTTAATAATGATAAAGCAATCGAAAAAGCTAGAAGCCTCTCTCATCAGCGTTATCTCTACAATCCTGCATTTCAGAAATCTAGAATCAATTCCTTTTCCATCGGAACAATAGCACAGAAAGTTCTTGCAATCCGGGAAAAAAAATCAATAAATATTTCACATTTTTGGCATCCCTGAATCTACAAATAACGAAAAAAATGTTACTTTGATCTTTCTGTCAGCAAATTTATTCCTCAAAAGGTTTTTTCCTACAATACGTTTTCCTTACAAATTCTAAATGTAAAATACCCTGCAAAAAGTATTCGGCCATACATAGATTTCAAACTGATGTTTTTGTCCCTTTTCAGCCTCTGAGATTCATTCTCTTGGATCGGCTTTCAGATCATAAATATAGAAATGTTTATATAATCCATTTTTATTCCTAAGGAAAAATGTCCACTTCAGCTATCGACAATAGGTTATGTTTGTCCTCAACCAACTTTCGACCAAATTTATTCGACGACTGTTAACAAAATTCAGATCAGTTTTGAGCGGCAGCCATTGTAAATTTCATACATTCATATCCTTTAACCAGTGGGAAACTGTACAAAGTGACTGGATCTTCAATCTATTTGTACAGTAGTTACAATCTTCATGAAGACCGTCATCGTTGTCTTAGCGTATATTTTAATTGTTTAAAATGGCAGTGTTATGCTCCTTTCTTGTCTACGCTCTTAGTCGTATGTTTCATTCGCAAACTGAAAACAGCTGTCCGAACACTTCTTGGAAAGAAGCAAACTTTCAAAAATAAATTTTGATGCAAAGTAAGGGGATATTTGTTTAAAACTGATCAAACAATTTCGATAATCTTGATATGACAAGATTTGTGGCGGAGGGGGAAAAAAATAACTATCAGAAAATTACTATTACAGTTATTAAAATTTTGTAATGGATAGTTTTTAATCAAGAAATATAATTAAATGAGTTCTGATGAAAGAATCCATCACGCCAGTTATTCGACAATCATCAGGAGTTTCTTTTTAAGGAAGTTAAAGAAGAAAGAGGGTTTAAAAACCAAAATAATTGTAATTATATTTTAAGCTGGTCTATAAATAAGAATTTTAACAAGTATTTGACGCGCTTACGAAAAAAAGCAAAAAAATCTAAGAACTGAATTTATGCTTAGTCAAAAAACAAGAATTAATTAGCGGATTGACGTATTCTGACGGCTAGTATTTAATTTATAAAAGAGATTTTTTTTTATGTAAATTCAAATTATGCTGTTTTTTTTAAGTTTTCATTTTTGGTATTCGTGCAAATTCCTTCAAACAAAATTATAATAATATAAAGAACGATAAGAACCTAAATCAGTACAGTGGAGTTCTTTTAAATAAATAAATAAATAAAATGAAGAAAGAGTGTTGATAAAAATTGAATAATTATTGGATTATGATAAGTAGATAATTAGCAAATTAAGGGAGATGTGTCAAATTCCAATGTTTTCTATTTGAATTATTTCCAATCGCATATTACTGTTAAGGGAAATGAATATTCTTATATTTAATATCCGTACAAAGAGGTTGTGTTATAAGCAATCTTTTCTTTTCTCTCTGATGTGGTAAACACTGATACGGTTGGGTAATGGAGCCGAGTATCGTTCTCTTTGCAACTGATGTGTTGCCGACGAAAATGATGCCTTCCCATCTCCAATTGGATTTCTCTGCGTGAAACTAAACAGATATATGGAGCGAAACCTAAAGAACCGCAAATAATGTGCAACAGGGAAATAGCTTTCCCTTCAACACGAATCACTAACGTGAAATCAAAGTAAATACTATCTGGAAATGTGGTTTCATGTCGAATTCAATACTATTATGATGTAAGAGAAGACAAATACATCTTACTTAATAATCTATCTCTTTTATTTATAGTCTCTGTATAATTTTACTTTTTTACATAACAGTATTGACTAATTTTCACCTCCTCCTTTATGTTGGGAGTTCTCAAAAGCTATAATAATGTTAGTTCACCGCTTATATCACCTTAATAAGCACCGTATAATTTTTACTTTTTTTTTACAGTAATTGCTCTAAAATTAATTTTAAGCCAAAATATATATTAGTACAAAAACTTCATAGCTGGTGTGACAAAAAGAATAATTGTAGATTCAAGTTTATTACGAGTTGAACTAGTTTTTGCAAAATTTCACTCACAAAATATGCAACAGGACCCGAGATATTAGCTGCCAAAATTTCACAATTTAATATTGAGAAAGCCACTTGAATCATAATATTAGAGACCAGTGCCTCTAATGATGCTTTCGAAATTTTTTAACCGTTACAAATTTAGCTCAATCCCACTAGGTAAGGTAAATGCTGAGAAACTGTGATAAAGCATTTCTTGCTTACAGGAAGTATATGATTAGCATATTTAAATATTAACCATTCCTTTAAAAATTTTATAAACAATGCAAACATCAAAATGTACACGTAAGGAGTTTTGTTCAAAATACAACATTTATATTGCGATGTAATTAAGAAGACTACCGTAATAAGAAATGCAGTTACTGAAAGGGAAAAAAATTAGAAATGGGAAATAAGTTTCTGGCACTCAATAACCATCTGATCATCTCAGCAAACAATTCGATAATTCATCTTAGATACTTCAACTGATATTTCGTCTTTAATTTAACATTAAGACTTCTTCAGAGGTTTGTACATCACGAAATCATAAAAGAGAATAAACATAATTGAATCTTGCCTTATAAACTGCTGTGAATGTTTTAATAGGGATAAGTCCCTAAAAGTTAATGGTGCTTCTTTAGGTTTATTTAGAGAAACATTAATGAAAAACAAAAAAAATAAATAACATTTTAAAGTTTAAATAATGAATCCTCACTCCTCCGATTTTTTGTATTTAAAACTTTTTATATTTTATTTATTGTATTATTTAAATTTCTATATTATTTCTAAATAATATTTAAATTTCTATATTATGACAAGGTTTGACATGTTTTTTTTTTGTTAGTATTATTGTAACAAAAGTCTGTTATACTTTACTATGTTATTATTACTTTTAAATTTAGAGAATATTTATTCTCTTTTATGATTTCGTGATGTACTGATCTCTGAAGAAATCTTACTGCTAAATTAAAGACGAAAAATCAGTTGAAGTATCTAAGATGATTTATTTTTTTCTTTAATGTATGCTTATACCTAATGATACAGGAGTAATTTGAATTCGATAATTCATTTTTTTTTTTGCACACACTTTCTAGGATATCATTGTCTAGAGTCGAAATGTTCTAAGGATTCATTGCTTTCATTTTTTCTTCTTTTAATATCCTATACCAGTGATGTCAGTAATGCTCTTGTTTGATGCCAGAATTACAAAATATTTATGCAATTGCTACCGTTAAATGTTTAATAAGTTCGTTTTTGTTAATGCAGAATAATTTGTGGTGATGACATTTTTGTAATCACATCTCCCGAAAGGCACAAACAAGATACAAATTTCAATTGTTTATTTAAACAACTTTCCGGTTTTCTTTGCAGCTGTTATATTTTATGCCATTGTAGTTTTTTTCTTTTTACAATAGTAAAATTTAGTAAATATTTAGTACAATAGTAAATAGAATTGCATCTCTATTTTAAAACATCCAGTGAGGATGTATTGAAAAACATTGATGAGAAAATTCAATATTTAATAAATACTGATTTAATAATGATTCTCTGGATTTTAAATAAAATTCTAAAAAGAAAATTTAACATCTAGCCAATATACAATCCAACTGAAGTAAGAAAATATTACTGCACTTGAATAAGAGCAAGATATCTTTTATCCCAATACAGTAATACCTTGAGATACGAATGCCCCAACATACGATTTTTTTGATATAAGACGAAAATTTTCATATAATTTACGCCTCGAAATACGAAGATATTTTTGAGATACGAATAGCTAGTACAGCTAGATGTTGTGGATCTGGTGCAGAAGCATGCAGAAGAACTCACGACGGAGGAGCTGAAGAAGTTACAAGAAATGACGCACTCAGAGGTGATGAAGGAACTCAGCAGTGAGGAGAGGGTCGAGAAAGAGAATGGGGCTATCTTCACGTGAAATTCGTGATATCCTTGCTAAGTGGCAAGAAGTGTCCGATTTTGTTGAAAAGAGACACCCGGAGAAATTGTCTACAGAGAGAGCCAGTGCATTGTTCAATGACACGTGCCTTGCGCATTTTAGAAACATTCTAAAAAGGAGATCTCTCTTGATCATTTCCTTTGGAAAAGACCACGTCTTAGTGGCGATACACCCACTGCAACTGAGGCCAAAAGGGCCAGACGTGAGAGTGGCAGTGATAGTGATTAGTCTTAGTGTAAGTAAAAAAATATAGTACATTTATATCATGCATACAATAAATATTGTATTTATCTTATATTAAATCTATATTTGGTTGGTATTTAAAGCATGTTAATTATTTTTGGGGGGTAAATTCCTATCACTGGAACAAATTAATTCTATTTCCATTAATTTCTATGGGAAAAAATTGATTTGATATACGATTTTTTTGATATACGACGATCGTTACGGAACGAATTAAATTCGTATGTCAAGGTACCACTGTATCAAAAATTAACATTGTAAGAAGTTGACTCTAATGTTTGGATTGTGGACTATGACAAGAGATTTTTGGCAAAAGATTTTTTTATTGTTTTCTATGATCTAAACGTAAAATAAATAAACTATATTTGTGGTGCTTTTTTTTGAAGCTACTCGAAAATTGTTGTACTATTTTGTTTTTTCCTGTACATATATTTTATCACTTTTAAGGAATTACTTGGTAACAACCTTTAATTTACATTTTCAAATTAAAACTGAAAATTTTAGTAGCAAAACAAAGAAGAATTGACGAAATAAATGACGATCCATTTTTAAAAGATAGTTTTCTTTTTTCAAATTTCTTAGGTACTAGTTCCTTTTCCTTTAATAAACATATCATGGAAGTGACAGATCTCACTCAGTTTTAAGGAAAGTCATTAAAGAACATTAAAATGTTCGCTGGGTCTGAGTTTGTTTCCAAATAAATGCTCTGGAAAAGCAATCAACTAGTCTGAATCAAAGAGAGTATAATGATTAAAACAAAAACTAACGTAGGAAAAAAAATAGACGCGTTTCTTAACTATACACACAAAAGTTAAATGTTGCAATTTAATATGTCAATTAGTTTACATATAATCGCAAAGTAGTGATGATCGTAGTCTTAACAATCGCCTCGGCAACGTGGCGATGCTGCTCAAGGATTCTGAAACAGGAGGATATTAATCCATTATTCGCGAGCAAGACTGATTTGATCGTTTTATTCTTCTATTTCTTCTGCATTCAGTTAACTCTTAGATGCACTAACATTTTAATTGTTTGAATTATGACCTTAGCATTAGAATATAACAGAATTTAGTCAGTAGAAAATAATGGACATTATTTATTGGTAGGCTTTATAATCTCCAAAAACTTTAATGATTCAAAGTTTTCAGTCTTAAGTATTTGAGACCTATGAACCTATCACCATTTCAGAAAATCTAGTTTCATACAGTAATAAAACAGTGCTATTGTAACTATTCGTTTTACAAGAAATCTGTATGAAAGTAGCAAATGCCCGATCTGCATAATCCTCGATTAACCATACTTGTTTATGCAAGCCTGTAATACTTTTAACTTGATAACTTTCAGTTATCATAACTTTCAGTTATCATGATCAGTGAAAGAGCCGACAAACACATTCTGGCAGTTACATCATTAACTAAACACTATATCCCAGCGATTCTCAAGCTGTGGGGCGCGCCTCCCTAGGGGGGTGTGATAAAACTAAAGGGGGGGGGG
>JAFIDM010009631.1:16053187-16085775 GCA_023159025.1 Thereuonema tuberculata | reverse complement strand
GCGAGTATATCGAGAAAAAATCTTATTAAAAAACTAGGTTTGGAGCTTTTTTTTTTTGGTTGAACAGATTCAATTTATTTGCGTCCTTCTTTTCAGTTTAGAAAAAAATTATTGTAGGGGGGTGGGGGGCGCGATGAGAATTGTGATTGAAAATTAGGTCGCAAGTACTAAAAGGTTGAGAAACACTGCTATATCCTTCAGCACAGAGTTGGCAACTCGAAATCAATCGTTGCAAAGATTACACTGGACTAAAAAAGAAAACAATCCTGCTTTTTTATTAATACATCTGGATCTATAGGGTGTTAAAGAGCACACTTTATTCCATATTTTTCTAGAAACCACAGGGTACAGGTTGTTAGCGTAAAAATTTCCATTACCAAATAGTACCCAAAGAATCGAATGGTGGCATTGTTGATTTGTCCGGTAGAAACCGGAAGTGGGGGTAATCAGGATCAACTTTGGAATTTCAAATTGGAACATAGGTCATGTGTGGCATTGGATAAAACTTTTTTTCGCTAATGTTCCTTGTTTAGTCACAATTCAGGAAGGAAAATGATGGAGCTTCTCATAGCAATACTCGTAGGAACAACTGCAGCTTTTGATAATAATGACATTTCTAATGGTTGATTCCTTTCAACAATTACTCTGCCTTGTACGTTTTGAACATTGATTTAACTATTGTCAATTTCATTTTTGTCAATAGTTGCAATTGTGACTAAACAAGGAACGTTAGAGAATTTTTTTTTAGTAAAAGTTGTTTCTTTTCAAAAGATCTATCCAACGATATCAAATATCCTATTCTCTAATTTGAAATTCTAAAGTTGACCCCGATTACCCTCACTTTGGGTTTCTATCGGACATCGACAATGCCACCATTCAATTCTTTGGTTACTTTTTTGTAATGAAAATTTTCATGGGAACAACCTGTACCCTGTGGTTTTCGAGAAAAACAGGGGATACGGGTTCTCTTGAACATCCTGTATATAATATGAACGCCCTAAATCCGAAATTGCTTTCAATTTTACTTTATCGGGCAAGGTTTATCAACAACATTAAGACAAAAGTAATGATGAAATTAAATTTTAACTAAAAATTAAAGCTATTAAATACACACTCATTTCTATAATTTTGCTGAGGCAAAGCAGTTCCTAAATGTATTTAATTTAGGCTTAAATATGAAACAAAAAGTGTAGAAATACAGCAGTAGTTTCAACGCAATGTCGCCGCTCAGGTCAACAAACCCATCGCCTACCTGCAAGAGCAGATACCACATCCTCCTACCAAAATGCTCCTTTCTAAAACAGCCTCTAGTGATGGGAAAGACAACTCTGAAATATATACTATAATTTATTTTAATTGTTTGCTTATAAAAGAATAGTGAAAACTTATTTTGTATAGCAACGATTTCTGAAAAACTGATAAATTTCATGGGGTTAGGAAATCAGAAAATTTCAATAGTTTACCGACGCAAAAATCGTGTAGATTAGTGTAATCAATTTAAATTCCTCTTAGGCCAAAACGTACAAAATGATTTTCAAATGAACTTTAAAGTAAAGATTATATATAAAGATTTATTTTACTTTAGGAATTACAATAGTGTCAATGTTTATATCTGCATTTCATCTTCATAATTTCGCATTGGCTACAATAAAGCTCTAGCAACGATAAATCCATTCAACATTTGAAATCGCATAACTATTGCAAAGTAAAATTCTGATAAAACAGATAAATTTCTTTAATAAAAGTCTCTTTTTCTCCATGATAATCTTCATGTTAATTATATTATTTCTTTTGTTACATATACAGAAAAATTTCAACACTATTCATATCACAGGTTGGATTTTAATTTATTGAAAGAATTTATTAATTTATTAGGAGTTAAATTTTACCCATTTTCAACTTCCTTTTTTTAATTTCTTTGAAACAGAAAAATACACACATAGAAAAAATACCCACAGGACATTGCTTCTACATGAGCAAAATTAGTATAAAAATGAAAAATATCTCCAACAGAGAATTTGAATTTATGTTTGGTCTGAATATTTTATTTTATGTTTGGTCTGACGTTTCATTTGAATTATTTATAAGTACTTTAAGTTAGATAATTATCAATTAATAATTTAAACTTTTTTGACATCAATATAACTTAAAAAAATTAATTTAATGACATCTATTGTGTATAAATTTCATCTTTATTTAATCAAAAATAAACAATAAGTTCTAAATCTTGAACCTTCTGCTATTTAATTAATGTTAAATATTATTTAAGCAATGTGAAGCAATACAGACGAGATTCTTGCTGCAATATAATACTTACACTTTCATGTTACTCATAATATTCCTCATATGATTTTATTTCTGTGCATTTCAACGAAGATCTTCCAACTTAAACACTGCTATTTCATCACTTGTCTAATTGGTATCGTGTTTCAGGGAATATTTGAGAATTAGCCCAATCAAAATCAACGAAATCAAATCATAAAATTAAACCGAAATAAAATGAAGCCTTTCAAACCTCAGGTAAAATAATCTGTGTCTCGTAGATGGAGATTATCTATGGTTAGCTGTGCTCGTTGCCTTCACCTCGGAGCCCTAATTGAGGCCGCATCACACACACACAGAACATTAATGTCCGCGAAATCGATTCGAAATGCAGACTATGAAAGTGGGAACGGAAGGCCGTAATGAGATTACGGTAACTGTGTAAACACCACCGGATACCAGTTATCCTCTGATCCCCACTTGCCCTGTCTCGCATCTCGCCGACAAACTAAATGGAGAAAGATTGGAGTACATAAATCATTCGAGTTTCCCCCAGTCGTAACTGCGTTGAAAGTTATTATATTTACAACTTAATAACAGCTGTACATTCACGAAACTTTGATTCACCAGAACTAAAGCAGAAAAACGAGAACATAAATTTCAACCTAAGTGAAATGGGAATGAAATATAAACATATTACTATTTAGAATACAGTAACAAACTTACAAGAAATGCAATTAACGTAGATGTAACAGCATTTTATCCAGAGTAATGCCTAATAAAACTAATGTTTTTACAATTTACGTTTTTTCTCAAAAAAACAAATAAATGAAAGAACTCTGAGAATAAAATATTCCAAAAAGATTAAAGGGAAATGTAAGGAAATGTGATATTATATTCCTCAAAAGATGGAAACTTCTAGATCATTATTTAGTTGGTTGGGTTTAATATTGAAGAACATCTAGATAGATAGAAAACACAAGTCACTCTATAAAGAAATTATCCGAATATCTGCATAAAAAAGGCCAACAAGAAAAGAATTATAATTACATTACAGCCTTTAACGTCTCCATTTTTTACAGAATAATCAAAAGAATGACAAATGCTGTTTTTTCTTATGGCAAAACATTCACAAATTATGTTGTAACCAATATTAAATTAACAGATAACATTTAATTAAACATTATATTTCTGCTGTTGTTAAGTTTCTATTATGTAACATTATTTCCTTTCTTTAAACTAAGAAATATTCGAGGATCTTCTTATTTTATCTGGTAACCTCTGTAGAATCTCTGTAAAACACTTCTTTGTGTCAGACAGTCAAATCTAAATAATTAATTCTTAAGTTATTATTTAAATAATACATCTCAGAGGATTAAAGTTCTGTTGTCATTATTATAGTACTGGCGCAATATATTACGTCTGTCCTAAGTTATTGTTATGATGATTAACTGAAATTCTTTCTATTAAGTTTTGAACAGATTAAATTGTTGTGTATTTCATAGATACCTATAAAGACAGTTGCCAGTTCATAGTTTACAAATTCTTTAAGGAAGTCCTGGATTTTAATTCTTAAAAATGCAATTTAGAATAAAGGCATGATACGTAATAAATGGAACATTTTCATTATCTTTGTGATCGAATTCGCCCTGTTTGAGCTAAACTTCTTTTCGCCTCTTCAAGAAATAATACTATCACAACTAAGTCGCACCTAAGGCTCTCTTATCTGCAGCTAATAAACAGTTAACTGCGGAAGAGTCAATTACTAGAAACGCAGAGAAAGGTAATGACGGAGTAACCACTATTGGGTTTGGGTCTGTCCCAAGAGATGGAAGGGATGAGATGATACCCACTGGGAGGCCCAACATTGCACGTACACACTCTTATCGCGTTGCAAGTTGAATAAACAACGTGCTATTGTGGATTTGCACCAATTTTTGTTTTAATTATTTTTAACACAACTACAGAAAGGATCCTTGGGATACATCAAGAAAAAGCAAATAGAAAAATAGAAAATATTTTATGAAAATACTAGAATTTAAACGTTCTCCTTTTAGGAAATATTTACGAACTCTTTTCAAAATTATTTCGATCCTAATAGATCAAGTTTAGTTCCATTTATGGAAAAGGGGAAAATGTCATTAACCTCAGGCCCTATTGAACTCGTTTTCTTCTTTTTATGAAATCTGTGCTATCACTTAATCAAAAAGACTTTTTTTAACGATTATATAGTCTTACCACTGAAAAATCGATGATTTCAGATACATAATAATTTATTTTTTAATAGTTTAATTTTCATTTTATTAACCAAAGTTAATAAAAAAAAACAGATTACCTAACTAGTTAAACACTAGTTAAATAAAGTTAAATAAAGAGTTATATTAACTCTTTTTACTATGCTTTATTAATTCACTGTCTGGTTTCCGGATCAAATCTTGTAATTTTTAAGTTTAAGTTTCACTGTACGATTATATTATGATATATTAATACATTTTGTATTCATATATTCCTTCAAGATAATACGTCCTTCTGTGCGCCATTACTAATGAGACCGGTCGCTAGGCGGTGGCATATACTGCATACAGCATATATACTGGGTGGGCATAAAATAACGTGAGGTGTTCAGAGCCCTCCAGCGAGGAATGTATTGGATGAATCGTAACAACATTCGGTGGACATACAGAGCATGCAGTTTCGATTTCTAAAAAACATGAGGTTTCGATTTCAAAAAAAAAAAAAAAATAGTACCAAAAGTCGCCAACAGGGGAAAATGTGGCCCTGCAAAGGTTGTAGTACGTAGGAGTAATGAACGAGTAATTGCCAAACGAGACAGCACACATCATGTTTCCCAACAATATAGACAACGTTTATTGGCAATTACAAATAAGGTTCCATATGATCACCATTGTGATGTTCCACGAGCTGCATGCGGTGCTCAACATGTTGCAACATATCGGAATGGATTTCTAGCACCTGTAATGTAATTCGATCTTTCAACGTCGGGATATCGGGGACATATCCTTGATACACAATGATTTTAAGAACTCCCCAAAGCCAAAAGTCACAAGGATTGAAATCAGGTGACCTCGGTGGTCATGTTGTGGGAAATGCACAACTAATGGTTCTGGTGTCAGAGAAATGTTGACGCAACACACGCTGTACCTGATATCCGAAACTGGTCGAATCGAGACATCCTCTTTGCTACAGTTGTGGAACGACAAAGTTCTTTAGCATATCGGAATACCGTGCAGCATTGACAGAACAGGTCACTGGTCCACTTCGGTGAGTTTCCTCGTAAAAATAAGGACCGATGATAAAACGATGACGTAAAGCCGCACCATACTATGACTTTCGGCGAGTGGATAGGCATCTGCAGACCCAAATGTGGATTAGTGCAGCCGTAATGCGGAAGTTGCGTATGTTAATATCACCGTTCAAATAAAAGTGAGCTTCGTCACTCCATAAAATCCGCCACGGCCATGCTCAATCAACTTGCGCGCTAAGAATCTTAATGTAAATTCAGTGCGGGTGGTCGCATCGCCAGGGCGCAATTCTTGAACAAGACAGATTTTGTAGGGGTAAAACTTCAACATCTGATGCAAGATTTTCCGCACCGTTGAGTATGGGATATCAGTTTTTGTCGGGATATTGCCCGTGCACTGCTGGTACCCTGCACATTCGTCATCTCCTGTTCCCCAACAGCAATTGCAACTTCTTCAACGTGTTGGTGACTGATAGCTTTGCGTCCCCGGCCTGGTTGCACTGCTAGAGCTCCAGTAGTTTCAAAGCTTTGAATCATTTTTCGTAGATTTGTTATGCTCATCGGTCCTCGTCGTAGCGTCTTCAACCGCCGAAATTCTCGAAGGGCAGCACTGGCATTCTCGTCCCGCTGATAATACAGCTACACTAACAATGCACGGTCACGTAAGGTAAGAGCCATCGTAGCGCAGTTCGTCGCCGAGTGATGTGTGAATTCTCCAAGACTTTCTTTTTATCATGATCGCTCTACATGTAACGCGGTTATGCAAATTAATACGTTAACAGTTCCCCTGTTGGCGACTTTTGGACCTTTTTTTTTTTGAGAAAAACCGCTGTTCCACTCTGTATGTCCACCGAATGTTGTTACGATTCGTCCAATACATTCCTCCCTACAGGACTCTGAACACCTCACGTTATTTTATGCTCACGTTATTTCATATATATTTAGCCTACGTTATTTTATATATACATGAGGATATACGTGAGGATATTATATATATCCTCAGTTATTTTATATATACGTTATATACATCAATTAAAAATCGATTTAATTTTGGATTAAAAAAACGGCAATTCACTTACTAATTTTGATAGTAGCCTACCACATTAATGTCAATAGAGTCGATTATGAGAACATGATTCCTGTATTTTAAAAACAATGCGCAGACTAATTATGTACATGAGCGAATTTTCATCACAAGTTTGGCAATCGGCTAAATCAGTATGAAACTAAACAGATTCCTTAAAGGGAGCGAATTCCATTGAAATTTCAGTTTGCTGGGATAATTAAAAACTTTGTGTTTCATGATCACAACACAGAGAGACGTTTGAAAATATGGATCTACAAATATGCTTATTTCCACTTAAAATCCAAACCAACTGGGAAAGGATGTTTGCTGCACGATTAATACCAAAGAATGTAGGACGAAGATATAGAAACTAATTTTGGCTTAGATTAGTCCTAGTCGAGATGAGAGCTGGTCAATGACATACAAAGCAGGGAAAAGGGATCAGCAAATAAAATATCTGAAACCACTATAATTCTTTTAAAAATAGAAAGCTTTTTAATTTTCTAAAAAAAATGAAAGGGCATTGGGTGGGGGGGTTGTATGTTGAATTAGATTTAAATAATGTTCTCATAAATTTCTATGTATGACGTAAAGCTAGTAGCTACTCACGGATATTACATTACATTTTGCTAATATACAAATGCATACATGTCATTTTGCGAATATACACATAAATCTTTATCAAATCAAAGAAATGAACAATATTCAGACTCTCTAGAACTGGAATGTCGAACATTTTAATGCCTCTTAAATACAAAATATATTTTATTTATGTTAATTAGTCAATAAGAAATTTATAAGTTGTATTGCATTAGATATGAATAATAGATTAGATATTTTTATTTAAGTGAATTAAAAGCTTATTGGCAGATTTTAATCGAAGTGAAAAGCTACTTTATTCAGTTTTGTAATTTTAGGTCTGTAATTCCATCTGTGGATATTTCAAGTAATTTCCTACTCAATAAAAAAAAGGGTCGATTTTCATTTCATTTACTTCGACTAATAATGCTAAAAAACTTTTTAAAAAGACATGGGGTTGATATATATATATAGCACAAAAGGAAAACAAGAAAAGAAAATTATATAGTGGAGGCATAGTTTCAAACCAGTTTAGTTTAAACAATTTAAGGTCTTTCAAGTTTCTATTCAGATTCTTATTACAACAAAAATCTCATTTCTCCAATGTTTCTTCCGGCTAAAATAGTGTGAGGTAGAATTTTGTTTTTCCATTGTCATTTAATTTTCTCATTATGAGTTCCGGCATCTGAGCCGGATAATTTCCGGCTACTGAAAGACCGACCGGATATTCCGGGATACTTTCTGTTCGAATATCCTGAGGACACCAATTTCTTAATGAAAGTCTACTTAAAAATAATGGTTGTTTATTAGTTTAAAGGATTTCATTTATTTTCGGCTTTTTTTTTTATTCTCGACTTGAACGAAAAAAAAAATTACCACTTTAATTTGACTCTGCTCCAACTGGAGTGAGAAGCGTTCCATGTGTTAGGTAAGATTGTTTTCAATTTCTAAAACGGAAAAGGCGCGTTCTGGTGTTTCAGTGATATTTAGCCTAGCACAAACATCGATTATGGAAGCACTTGACTGTTTAGAGAAGAGACAGCTGTTACTTGAAGTGGATCTCGTAAATTCCACCTCCTGCACCACTCTTCTACATATTTCGTCTACTTACTTGACACTTTCCATTTCAGCCAAACCGGTAATGTCGGTTACGGCCTGTAGTATGATGTGAAATCTTCGTTTCGCCGAAAAAAAAAAGTGAGAGAAAAGATGAAGTAGACGTGACTTCCGAAACATCGCCCGCTCACACATTAGACTGGAAATGACAAAGAGTGTCGTGTTGGTGCATGATTTAAAAGAAACATTCATCGCACGAAGATAGACACTGTAATGCTTAAATTTACTTCTTTAATGGTGCTGAGACTTTAATTCCATTAAAGTGCTCGTAATTTTCTTTCACAAAGTAAAAATGAAATTCGCCACATATTTTATGGGCCGTCGCACGTAAAACTAATGTAAATCCAAAAATAGCATTATTCAGTCGTATTTTAAACTGCATTAGATAATGTTATTTCACGCTCAGAATGAGGTTGTAAGTTACAATTCTAGAAAACAGATTTTAATGGTTCCTAGGCAGTGAGTAGAAATGAAGAAGTGAAATTCGTTCTTAAAACAGCAACCAACTCAGAAAATATATAAATCGTCGTCTAATCAGTCAAGACAGTCCTTCAGACAAGCATATTTCCAACGAACTAACAACAAAAGAGCAAAACACGATTTCAACATCAATCGTAGGTTAGTCTCCGAAAACTGCAGGAAAATTGGTTCTACTCCAAAAAAGATAGTAAGGGTCAAAGACTTGTGTCTTTAATAGAAATCTCGTCAAGACTGACACAAAAAGAAAATTCACTATGTGGAAACGAGGTATTATTTTGGTATTATTTTTTATTCTATTTTTCTAGGATAGTGAGACTCAATATAGGGGAGTTTAACTTGAAATTGAAACATGAAAAAAAAAAAGGATAAAGAAAATGCACATTTGATTCAGGACTTGAGTTAACATCAACGGGAATCTGCGACCACTGTTTCATCCTTATTAGGACTCATCAGCCAGATTTACCCTTATTGACGTTCAACTAGAAGCTGTGAAAGGATATTGGGATTGTTCCCATTCCTGGAATTATAACCCCACATCAACAAACAATAAGATAATCACTGTAACCAGTACAGTATTTTTAACTAGTACAGTATCGAAGCCTCGACCAGCTAACGCTAGGCACAAAAGGCGTGAATCAAATGTAGGAGTGAATTAAATCGAAAACCTACATTTTCTTTATCCCTTTTTTTTCATGCTTCCATTTGTGCACGTTAAACTCTCCCACATTAAGATCCCCGTTGGTTGTTTTGTCCCTTTATTAAATGTCTTTTGTGTCTAGCGTTAGCCTAAACTGATCACCCGACCCCTACACTTCATCTTTTGGAAGCCCATATTTACATCTCCACTGCTCTGAAAACCTTTCTATGAGAAGTTTTTAACTACAAAAATTACAATGTTATGTATTTTTTTTACGATACTTTCATGGTTTCCAAAAAAACCCCCAGCAAATTCTGATGGTCGTATCATGCGATGATTTTATAATTGTTGGAAATTTCATTGCAAATGACTTGCTTGTAAATAGGTCAAAATTATCTATAGAACATTTTCCGATTGCCATCAAGCTCACAATTTTCCAATACTGTCATATTGATAAATATTAAACTACAACAGTAATATCGGGTTTAAATTAATAAATGTAAGCCAATTATTTATATTGGTTAAATTGAAGATTTAAAATTTCAGTACACTATATTCTAATGTAGCAAATAGTTGTCGTTTGTCTTTAGTTTCTTGATATGATTCATTAGCAAAATACCTATCAAAATTATCTGCTTTGTATTTAAAGAAAATTAATAACTTAAAAACGTTACAATTGAATAGTGTTCGCAATAGAATAACAGCTTCTAACTAAACTTGTCAGAATGTAAAATGAACAGGATGCAGTATTCATATTGCAAGATTGAAAAATAGTTACCTCAAAACCAATAAGGGGCCGTCCATTAATGACGTGAGGTGTTTTTTCAAAAATTTGGACCCCCCCCCCCCCCCCCCCCCTCGGTGGGATTTGGTGAGATTTTGCCGGACCCCCCCTCCCCCTTTTGACCTCACGTAATTAATGAACGACCCCTAACAGGAATTTTAATCATTTCTACGAAATGTAAATTTTTTTATTAGAGCGATAGCGACGATTTTCGGCGACTCCTGTATTAGTTTTTTTCCGCCCCTACAGATACAATTTCTATCAAAATCAACTGTAAGATAACATTTGGCATCTATAACTGCAATTTTAGTTTTCGAAAATAAATAATTTTTCTTTATCGCAATTGTGATTGTCGTAGGACCTCATACACATTTCAACTTAAAATCAGTTTCTAAAGTTGTTTTTGTTCCTAGTCCTGTTTTCTCTTCGCTTAATGAGGATCTTATTAACGTTGGACCAAAGCAATAATATCCTATGTTATATAATATCTGCTACCATCTTTTCCTGATTTTGAGTCTAACGTCAATGTTTTGGTGGAGAGGAGGGAAACGAAATATTTTAGCAGAATTACTTCTATTGATGCCGGCATTATTATATGAATTTTAAGGAAGTTTGTCCAATTCGTAAAAATATTTGTAGCATCTATTTTCAATTTGTAAAGTTAATAGTTAAAATGTAAATGTATTCTCGTAACAACTATTTGAAACAATAGAATTATACAATAAATTTTTATCATAATTCTTACGGATAAAAGGGGATATGTACCAATTCTTATAAATAGAGTTAATTCCATGGCATGCTATCGACTTAATATCTCTAGGTTGTGACAAAGCAATGTACAAGACCTACAACACTATAACAATGTTGCATTATTAAGTTGTTGAATTGATATAAAGCAGTGTTTCTGTGAACACACTTTTGCCCTTTTCTCAACTTTTAATTGCAGCGATTTATCTACTTTCACTCACCCAACCCATTCCACTCGCGAATTCTCACTTACAAATCATTACAGCAATTCATTTACATTTCTCATTTCCTAATCTTTCTCATTGTCACTAAAACCTTTCCCTTAATCCTATTACCTTACAGAATCTTTTAATAATCCTATTAACCATTTACTGAATATATTCATTAAAGCATGTGCTGGTAATTACGTAAGAATAGACAAGAAAGGTTAACTTTCCTTTTGTTCACAGTCTCTTACCCCCTTCCCTGCCCCATGCTTCCTAAAAATTATCGTCTAACAATTACATAGCATCGTTTTCCACAAAAAGACAATCATCAAACATATCAATTACTCAAACAAATACTTCAAATAACTCATTTATGTTATCTCCATATAAAAAGCAAAAGTGCACATATATTGAGGGTGTATGTTTCTTTGTATATCAATGCCCTAATTTATCCAAGAAACCAAAAGCTGAATTCAATATATATCGGAAAATCTGCGACTTGGGGTATTGTATACAGAGGGAGAGGTTGGTTGGCGTTGTAATCTCTTCGCAATGCATCCGAAAATAGAAGAAATCCAGCATTTTGGATGTTTTTTTTTTTGAACGGCTACAAACGGTCATAATCCCCCCCCCTTCCCCCATTCCAAATTCCTGGAATACCCAGAATAACGGGGTATTTTTTTATTTGTAATTTTCATATATTGTTTAATGAAAACCTACAAAAAAAAAAAAAAAAAAAAAAAGGTTAAAGTTGGTTTTTAGCTTGGTTTACAAAATGTCATTCCTGCAATTTATTTGATTTTAATAATGAAAATTTCCTAATGATTAATTTTGTTGTCAATTGATTAACTGTGCATATTTCAAGTTTTTTATGTACTAATGACAATTTTAAATCATTAACTATTTCTTCATTTCTTCTTGAAGTTATTCTCTGCTTTAGTTCTAACGAATTTTTAGTAATTATTTTAACATATTTTTGCTTTAACTGTCTCTAATTTAGACATTTCATATATCTGGAAATAATTATTTTAAAAATTTTTCTAATATATCTACAGTTACTTTCACCAAAGAAAAACACAAGGAAAAGACCATCACTCTTAATTATGTCTGGAAATCCACGTGACAGAAGTTATTCAAAACATGAATTAAGTAAAATTGGTACTTATAATACAACGTTTACATCTGAATCTACAATAATATAAATTATTATATAAGTTATAATATGCAATAAATAAACTACATTATTTTTACATTCATTCACGAATAGTTTACAACAATTCAGTTTTTAGACGGTAGATGTCCCTGAGATACCAGGAAGGATTAATCCATTAGTAATTGCCACGCCCATTTTGTAATCTTGTGTGACGGGAACTGTAGTGAAATTTATTATTCGTAGCAACATACTTTCATTCATGCCCCCATCTCAATTTCTTCTTGATATAGAAATGATAATTTCTATTTTTTCTTTCAAAGTTGTACATTAATTTTGGTAAAAAAATTAAACCAATTATTGGATGTATTTATTATTTCTTTTTTTTTTTTTTTTTTTTTTTTACAAATGCCCGGGCTTGTAGACTAATCGTCTTTCTTTAGGCCAACAACAATGGGCGAGATATGATGCCTTTAACCGACAAATCGTTGCCCAGGGTACGCCATAGGAAGCAGCATCAAGTGATACCCGCTGGAACGAACAGAAACAGAAGAAGAAAGAAACATCCATGCCACGACCGGGATTCGAACCCGGGTACCGGCACATTGGCCGCAACGGCAGACCGCACGGCTATTTATTATTTCTAATGTTGTGTATTTTTCACTTGATATGGATATTCCAAGATTAATATTTATTAATCGTGTATTCTTTCTACCTTTATAGATAATTAATGTTTTTAATTTTGTATTGTCATCAGTCATGCTGCATTACAATGTTTGAGTTCTTATACCTAACAATTAAAACATGTATGATGGTGGTTTGTGCGATAAGCGGACTGATTGTTGTGAAGGTAGTTGATTGCTGAAAATTAATGAAGATGGTCGCGATAAAAGATGGTTCGAATGTGAAAGTCAAGAAAAAGATATCTTCACAATGACTGTATTTAATGCAGTGTATCAGATTTTCGGAACCAGATTATGGATCATGAGTTTATCCATAATCATTTTACTCCATTCCCTAAGTAAAGATGTTCAAATCTGAACAGCCATGAGAATGGCGTCAAGGGACTGTGTTAGGCCTAGGTAACCGTTTTTACCCATTGCATTATATCCGTCAAGAGAAGTCCGGAATATCTAGTCAACGTCTCGACTTAATTTATTCAGCACATCGTAGCGTTCGGCATAAATGATGATGTATCTGTGTGAACGACATTGACAAAGGATTCGCATTGTGTAAGCGGCCATTTTGTGTTTGTTCCAAGAGTTCCAAAGGATAATTCACGTGGAACGATCACGTCAGTGCTTGTGTTAAATAGTGTTTCAGGTATTCAGTAGTGAATGCCTGATATCAACGGCCGTAATCCTAATATCAAGTATTTGTATCATTGACGTTTTATTCTTCTTCATCCGGAATAGTCCGTATGAAATGCGTCGTATTTCTTCAATTTTCTTCATAGGCGGTTAAGTTGGCTGTGTTCAGTTAACTCCTCACCAATTTAAGCAAGGTAACTTTTCAAGTGAAGGTTCACATTAATGTCAGTATAAATGTGTTTATACCCAAAGTTGGGTATGTTATTGTTACAGAAATGTTCTAGCCGTAAGTTTGTTTTTTAACAGTTATCTATATATTATCATCAGAATATTTTTTATTCCAACCTATTGTTTAACAGGAATAAATTTTTCTGACATAGTATAATTCCTAATTGTTGTTTAATTCATTGCGCATTCATTTTTATTAAGCTCTGTCCATTAAGACCGCTCGTCCATGCCGGAACGGCATCACCATCTCAATTTAATAAGACTGAAAAAACTTTTCATGATTTTTATTATTTTTGTTTGGTTGCTTCGCCTTTTCCATTGAGTGTCAGATCAAAAAGGGCCTCATGTTAGCTTTCGTGAAATATACTCTTGCTTTTATTATAAAATGATCCGTTTTTCTAGTTTTGTCCTTTATCTTATCACGAACTACAATCAAATCCTGACGACACAAACGAACTTCAGATTTGAATTTCTATCAAAATGCATATGGTAATCTACAAAAAGTAACCAGCGAATTTGTGAACAAAACCCTCCTGTTTACCGTAAAACTGATCAGATGTTCAAAAATTTAACTTTAATCTTTTCTGTATAAAAGTTACAATTTTTCTTAAAAAATAAAAACATGCCATTATTCTTGTTTCGAATGTAATTTTCAAATTTTAAATTTATTAGATAAGGCTGTGTTCAATTTAAAATTAAAGTTGACATAATGATTCACTAAGCCTATTAAGGCTTATAAATATTAAACAGGATGTAAAATGTTTTTTATATTTATATGAAGTTATGAAACTGCAGACATGGAGTTAAGCTTATTGACTCATTAAAATCTTAAAAACAACGTGGGCCTGTTTAATTGCTAAACTTCAAGCCCCCGGTTTTTAGTCTCAAAGCAAGTCTTTCACTGCAAAAAAGAAACCAAAAATTCGATACGGAAACGTTAGCAAAATACTGCTTGAGATATCAGAAAGACAAACGTTAAAGTCACAAACAATGACAAATATTTTGCTAAGGTAACTATTGCTAGGTGTGACTGGCTAATTAGAAACAACGACACATTAACGTAAATGTAATTATTAAATTTTTTTAATTTCTTCTTAATTTATCTTTATTATACATTTGCACTTCACTAATCGTGATAAATGATTTCAATATTAGGTTTACTATTATCTAATAAGGATAACAATACTGCAATGAATACACATTTATCATTAATACTGCAGCGTCATTACCACATCAAAATGTTAATTAGATTTCCAACAGAGAGAATTGGAAATTCGGCTTTCCGGTTTTCTAAAATAACTCGGAAATTCGTAAAGAAAATTTTTGCCTTTTTGAGAAATCATTTATAACGTGTATTACTGAAAAAGAATAATAATCAAATAAGATGAAAGAGAAAAATAACTAAAGGAATAAACAAATAAAATAGAAGCAGAGATAATTGAATTTCCTGCAGAAGTTCCGCTCAGCTAATTAGAAGCCAATCAAATTAGTTCTTTGAAAAGAACGAGCCTTTGAATCTCCTCTTTCGACAAAGCCACGTCCCGCCGAGATGAAATAAATGCTATTCATATTCATGATATTTCAATTTATTTTTCGGAAAACAAGACATAACATTTTTATTGAGCGAATAGCTGTTAGGCGTTGCGCAGTAAAACTTACTGATCGTTGTCGACTTAACACTGGAAGTTAATAATTCTTACAATTATTTCCACTCATGGAGTTAAAACTTTTTTAAGATATGAGAATACAAAATTCATCATTTCAACAGTAAAATACATTTGTAGAACTTGAAAAGTGGTGAGATTTCATTGAACTATTAATAAATATCGGTGAAATTAAATTGTTAAAAATAATTTAGAGATATGGAATACTTCGAAAGCTATCATCCAAGATTCATCATTAGGTGAATATAAAGATTAAATGAAGAGTCTTTGAAAAGAGGGAGTCATAGTGAAATATTTTTAATGTTTTATTAAAATCTCCTTTTTATATCTGCGTGGTAGCAGTTTATTATAGATTTGGTCAAACGTTTACAATGCCCATTAAAATTAGTCGGAGGAAAAAAAAAAAAAAAGAGGATTAAGACAAGAAAAGTTTAAAATCCAATTTTAAGTAGAATTATGCATGTCCGTCCGTCCGTCTATCATGTGGTAATCAAAATCAATATAAAGCTTTGAATGTGGAAATTTTAGAGGTTGGAAATTACAAGGAAGATTCTACAGATTTTGCTACATATGAGACCAAATAAGTAAAGGACTACGTTTATCTTGGTCACAGATGAACATACAACTCAAAAACTGCTTGTCTTACAAAGCTGATACTTTCTTAAGACATTCTAAATGATCAAAATCAATAGGAAAGTTCTTATTAGAGCTACGAGAGAAAAACCATCAATGAAAATGAATAATTTTGTTTTTAAACAATGTTTTGCATGTTCTTACCATGGTATTCAAAAATTGGCGCGACAACCATTTATTTTTAACATTTATATCAGGTTCGCTAATGATAAGATTTGAAATATTCTCAGTCTCTCTCCAGTTACATCAATTTAATTTCAATTGATACTAATTCAATTGTTAAGTAATTCTTTCTTGAGTAGTCCTACGAAACATTTCAAAAGCTATTGAGCTATTCATTGTATATTTTTTTTTGCTGGTCAGCTAAGATCACTTCCAGACTTGCGCACTTTAGGCTAAAGCTGAGTGGAAGAGTGAAATTAGGAGATGCCTTTTATCCGTTTATATCAAAACATTGTTTTACTTCACTGAAATCTCATTTGATTCCAGTAAAATGATGAAAAAGAACTGTACATGGATGTAGGTCATTCACCTGGGGAGTAAAAAATAGTTTTATTTGGCCCTGCTTGCTATAATGGAGCTAAGCCTGGAATTCTTGGAATTGCACTTTAAGGCAAAATAATTATTTGAAAAAAATATTTTTTTTAATACATCACGTTTTTAAGACGGACTAAAAAGTATAAACAATTTTTCCTAGCCCCATACAGATAGTCTTGAAACTTTGTGATTGTAAATTTTTAACAGCTATGAAAATATCTGTTAAATTTAAAACGAAAAACGTGAGGCGCATACAATAGATAATTGAGATGGTATGGATGGAGTGCATAATATCTTGCACCCCACGTTTTTCGTTTTAAATCTTACAAGTATTTTCATAGCTACGAGTATTAAAAACTTACAATCACAATTTGTTTTACTTTTTAGTCCGTCTTAAAAACGCGGTATATTAAAAAAAATATTTTTTTAAAATAATTATTTTCTGCTTTTTAGTCATGTGTGTATGAAATTTTTCAATCGATTTTAAACATTTTGATGAGATTATAACAGAGACATGTAATAAATTTCAGGTTTATTTCAGTTTCTCTTCTCTTGTCGTTTTTGCTTCTCCTTCTGTAGGCGTCGCATGCGTTGGGTGGCTGTCTCCTTGACGAAGAAATTGTCATTAATGCACTATTCGCTATTAATAATAATAATAATATTATTATTATTATTAAACCGTGGTAAAAAAATTAAGCAGATTGATATAGTCTATTATTACAGCTTGTCGGCAACTCAGCGCTCTGCCGCACCGACCTGTCATCGTGATAGCTCCAGCGCCACGCGGCCATTTGCAAAAACACTGACAGCACCGTCGGCAACGCAGCACCGCACCGACGTCATCCGAAGAACTAACGAACAGACAATGTTAATGTTAAGAAAGCGAGTTAATATTGCATTGTCATCCAGTTCTCAGCTATGTTTAAAGTTTCAAGTCTCCAGCTCATCGGGAAGTTAGTTTAAAATCAATTGCAAAATTTGTACCGAACAAACAACGAACAGACAAGAAAGCGAGCTAATAAAAACTTGTTAATAATAATAAAATAGATGACAAATGATTCCAGGCTTTACAGGAAATCAGAAGTCACAAAAACCATTTATTCCAAACCGTGTTGCAAGGTGCACAGCAATGTTTTCTAATTCACGCCCTGCCGGCAGCAATAGCAAGTAGTCTAATTTATCTTCGTTTTCTTACTATTCAGAGGATATTGGTTCAAACTCACTGTCGTGTAAGACTTATATGCGGTAGCTGTGGCTAATAACAATCTGCTGAAGTCTTGATGCCTTAATCTTTAACTATATAACTGAAATCGACATAAGGTGGGTCGATCAGAGTTTGTTTTTCACAATGGGTATATATAGTACATGTGATACCAATGGCATTTTGATATCCGTAATACTGTAACAGATAGCATAGCAATTATAACAAAAATAAACAAAGTCTAAAGTGAAATAGAATTTATTCAAAATTCTAAAAATATAATGACTCTTCCACTAAATTAAAGAAAATTTTAAGACAGTGAACCATGAGTCACTTGAAATTTTGATTCTCTTTAACTGTTTAAAAATGTCCCACCCGAACCTTCTAAGTACACCATCCGAAATATGAGGATGTTATCTCCTTTACTTCTATCAAGGGTTAGCATACAACTGAAGAAGTTTGCCAAGCGGTGTTTAGAATGTTCATCGCTTTCTTATCAACATTATCCTCCAAAACGATATGAATCCTCCAAAACAAGCATCTGTTTCAGAAAAGTAAGTAAAAATCTAACAAATGTCCTCAGTAGAAAAAGATGAGAGGAATGAGGATATAAGACACTGATCCATTCTTCCTATTTATTTGTCTTCAATTACGTTCCTGAGATCGTTGTTCATCAATTTGTTGCTATTGATCAAGAGGAACCTTTAAACAGGAAAGACTAAGTTTCAGAAAATTGCGATAGCTTCTATCAACCTTGAGTATCCGAAACGAAGTGTTACAACTTTAACGTCTGTACATTGGTGATTATCTGATGTCGATATAACATTTCTACAGGACTAAAAATGTATTCCTTCTTGAGGTAACTGAACTGAAAATTAATAATTGAATCTCTCTTAAAATCCTTGTCTATCAAATCACGGAAGCTAAACAATGATGTTTAGTAGATTGCAACCATCTAGCTACACTGTGTATTCTGTTGAAGTTGCAACCATATGAATATAAGAATTGTCATGGAGATCAAACAGAACGGATGATTAAGTAAAATTTAATTCTACAGCGATATTTCTATGCAGGTTCCTGGATCGTTACTGAAGTATTGAGTCTAAGCCGACTGTGAGGAACATATTTCAATGTATTCACAGCCTGGAGACAGATCAGATTAGGAAAATATCTCTTATTCAGTTAGATTATCATCTCCATGTAATCACTATATGCTAATCCAATGCAGTAGTTGCAAGTGAATCTATTTTTTCGATGAATTCTAATATGGTTTATTTTGCTATGCTATTCCACATGAATAATAAGTTTCATAACCGTTTCTCTCTATCACAATTCACGTGAGATCAGTATGTATGAAATCTACAATAATCATCTATCACTAAGTTCTCTTGTTTCTGTACACACGGAAAACAGAGAAGCTGCCTTTACAGTTGGCCACACTTGCACACGAATCTATGGAGCATGGTAGGACATTCGGAAAAGACAGACAGGACTCAAACGTTATTGTAGCTTTGACATTACTAAGAAAGCAATTATCAATGACATTTTTTTTCGTTTCAATTCACCATTTCAGAAGGAGAGCATATTTAAGTATGTATGAATTTTATTCTTTTATTTGGACAGAGGAATATATTCCATATGAAGGGCATTATGCATCGCTCATCCTGTATTTTAATACTTTCATTTTGCTTGGAGTTCTCTGCACAAAGCCTCTACAATTTCCAATTGGTACGTCTAATCCTTCTACCTCTAATCTTTCAAATTTAATTTCCACTGAAGAATGAGAGCGTTTATATATTAAAAGTTGTATTTTTATAAATGTCTGGATTTAAATTGCATTGAAGTTTAATATTTGAGTTACAACCTGCAATTTTACTGCCAAATAATAACAGCTTTAAACTGCATTAATGCAAGAAAAGAAAGTCGCATCTTCGTATTCATCCCAAAAATCAATACCTTTTCGCTTTTAAAAAAACTTTCCCAATTTGCAAAAAAAAGAAAAAAACTCCATTTCCTCAGCTGTAAACTTTAGCGTTCACAGACGCGCACTCAATTTCCGGGCTGTGTTTGAGTCAATCCCAACAGCGGTTTCAATGTTCCACAATCAATTCAATTCTCCCTTTCCATCGTTTGTTCAATGAAATTTACGCACAGGAAGCGTTCTAATGACATTCTCATCAAAGATGTTCAAATGGACAAACTTCTTCGCAAATCCAATCAACTGAGCTCACTTCAAGTTGTTAAGAACTTGGCTTGACTATTTCTAACTGAAAAAATGTTCTTCATTTTAAAATTATAAAGATAATAGATTGCATTAAATATAATAAAAATCATTTATATGTATTACACCATATTAAAAATTAACGACTTCCAACTTTGCAACTTTACCTATAAACTGAAAAAAAAAATTAATGCTCATCTCTCTCTAATTCAAATTTATCAATATAACTTTCAAGCTACCAAACATAATGAGTAAAGTTATTCTAATAAAAGTTATTTAGATTAAATTAAAAATGAAAACTTGAAAACTTTTTTTTTTTGCAAACATCTTAATTAATAATCAAGTTTATATAAATTAAGAACAAGAAGGAAAGCAAATTAAATGTCAATATAAATTAATGAGATCATTAATAATAATAAACGTTGAAAAATAAAATAAATATTCAGATATAGCTCAATGTTTTTCTCCAATAAATTGATTATATTCAGTTATTCTAATAAGTATTTTAATTTAACTTTCTTTTATTTTTTTAAAATTATATTGATTTTATATTTTTAGCGATCCATTTGGGAGCTATTGTGATAGCGACCAAAAAATCGGTGCTATTGCGTTTGTCCTGTCCGTCCGTCCGTGTCTGTCCATCCCTAACAACTCCCGAACGGAAGGTCGGATCGACCAACGGATTTTACAATCGTGTTCAGAGACCCAAACGACGTAGAAATGGGGTATTTTAAGGGGCCAACGCCCCCCCATGTTCGAGATATTTGGCATTGTTTTCATTGAATTTCCGCTGTTAGCTTAAATGTTAGAAATGCAACCATTTCATTTTAGTTGTCAGCTATACTTGTTGCTTAAGGTCTCGGACTCGTATAACAACTTTCGGACAACTGAAGATTGTCGGTTCAAACCCATATACAGTAAAACCCCGTTATTACGCTCGTCAAGGGACTATGACCTACAAGCGTAATAAGCGGGATAGCGCTATAGACGGGTAATGATTTATGAGATGGGGAAAGATTTGGACATCATTTTACAGGCAACATACATGATTCTGCAATAGATATAGTGCAAATATGAGCTTATTTCTTATTAAAAAGATCTTTGATTGTGGTTTGCCGTGTGTGTGTGCTACTGTTATGAAGTAGGACATTTTCAATGCGGTTCAGGTAACTATTAACGTCAATTGATACATCACTAGGAACAATACTAATATATTTTCGGAGCAGATTTAGTGCACACTACTTTTTTACGTTTGCAACAACCCTTCGTTGCATCGGTAATTGCATCCCTGTTTTTCTTTATTGTTCGCAGACTGGACGAGGGAATTCCTAGAGATTCTGCGAAATCTTCTGACTTCTGTAGAATTCTCATCGTACTTACGGAGAATTTGCAATTTTTCACTTATAGAAAGGGATTTCCGCTTCGACATTTTGCACAACTGTATCACAGACCCGCAACTTCACAGAGTTCAAAGATTCCCTCCTACCAGGGAAAAAAAAAGAATCTTTACAGTGTTACATTTCTTTTCGATACAAAATTTCCGATGTAAAAAAAAGCGCTACAAGCGGGATTTGAAGCGTTATAAGAGGGTAAAAGTATACAGAGTTACATAGAAAATTCCAGGGACCGTATGAAAGGAGCGTAAAGAACGGGATAGTGCTATAAGCGGGAGTGTAATAACGGGGTTTTACTGTATTTTACTTTTTTTTTCTCTTAATCTTTTTTTTTCTCAATGTCCGTGTGGTTTGTTTTTTGTTTGTCTTATTTTCCTTTAAGAGTTTTTTTTATTTTTTCCTAATTATTTTTCCTTACGTTATTGTACTTCCTTTTTTTTTATTATTTTAAAATTTTTTATATTATTAATGGTCGTCCTTAAATTTATGCTTAAACACAAAATTATATTCACGTGTTTTTATCTCAATCATTCAAAGCAAATATTTTTGAGGAAAAATAAGTAATTACATAATTAATTATTTCATCACTACATTTAAAGTTGTTTAATGAAAATCTTTTTCACATAAAGAATAATGCGCTCCATTGGAAATTATTCTTTCGATTGAATTTACTGAATGACTACAGCACAGTATCGAGACTAAAGAAATTCAAATCGTAAATAATAAAGAACACTGGTTCATGAAACCAGCTTTATACTGGTTGAATCACAACATGTATATCACCCATTTTCTCGGAAACCACAGGGTACAGGCTGTTCGCGTGAAAATTTTCATTACCAAATGGTACCAAAGAATCGAATGGTGGCATTGTTGATGTCTGGTAGAAACCGGAAGTGATGATCATCGTGGTCAGCTTTGAAATTCCAAAGTTGATTCCGATTACCCTAGTACTTCCGGTTTCTAATGGATATCAACAATGCCACCATTCGATTCTTTGGTACTATTTGATAATGAAAATTTCCACGAGAACAACCCATACCCGATGGTTTTCGAGAAAAACGGGTGATACGGGATCTGTGATTCACCCTCTTATACTTCATTAATGTAAGTCGTTTTGGCTTTAGGTTAAAAAAAATACTATTTTACCAAATATTTGAGGTCATACGAAATTATAATCACTCAAGAAGTGGCACTATAAGAAGATGGAGAAATCAAGATTTTCTTTTTGAAAATCTCATCTTCTTCTCCTCACCCTTACTTTTTTAACTAGAGATGAATACGTAGAAGAAGGGAGGAACTTCTTTATATCACCTCATGAAAAATCATATCTGAGAGAGATTCATATATAGGAAATGTCAGAGTCTTCTGCTTAAATACTCAGATCCATGGTAAGTTATTTAAATCATCTCCTCCCCCAGATACCACTTATAACAAAAAGCAAATTTATGTTCGATCAGATAGACAATATCTTATATTTTATAGTACCACAATCTAATTTTGAATTTCACTCTACCTATACCTATTTTTTTTTTAACAAAATATTTGAAAATGTTATAACATTTAATCAGGAATAATGAAATAATGTATGCCTTTGCAAATTCTGACAATCGCAAACAATCAATAATTTGAAGAGTTGTGTTAGATTTTTATTCTCATAATCTTCCTTAAAAAGATTTTTAAAATATTTTATAAGTAGGTTTCTTTAATATGTGCTAAATCACTGCTGCAAGAACAAATAACCTACTTAATAGTAAAAAAAAAATTATTCATTAAAATAAGAAAAACAGGAGAGTTTATCCAGTGAACCACGCACGGTCGTCTTTAGCTGCAATATTTAAGACTGCAGAATGAAGATGAACTCGAGATTCGAAACTGTTTTGTCCGTTCATATTTTAGTAAATCTTAAGAAGCTTTATGTTCCCTCTTTATAAAATTTCAACTTTACGATGAAGTGATGGTGACTCACATTCAGTAGTAATCAAACTTCGAATTTTGATCTGTTTCCAGGCTAGCGATATGCCGTACGATACGTAACATCAATGGTGAGCTGTACAGTACAGATATACACTGCTGGACAATTGCTAAGGACTGATGACATTATCATCCCTAGCAATCACAAAATGGAAGAAACCCACATGTCGACCATTGGAATAAGTTCAGGATGAAGAAAGAAGAGTTGTGCATAGGCAAATTTTGCATTGCCACGCCTGTGCATCACCTGACAGCGCTGATAAGAGATTTGTAGGATTGGACGCGTAGTGGACAGTTGTTGTTCGAAGGGAAAGTTTTACTGGAAAATCTTAATTGACGAACTTGAAATTTTCGGCAAGTCTTCCCGATATCATTTAAATGATTTTACGCGTGGTCGTATTATTGGAAAGATCGAAGAAGAGCGACAAATAACAGATGTTGCCAGGGAGTTCGGCATCGTCCACAGCGTTGTTTCACGGCTGTGGAAAGCATTTACAACAATTGGAATGCGTAGCAGACGTCACGGGGGAGATCGTGTTAGAAGTACGACGCCTGCAAAAGACAGGTACCTTGCCCTAACGGCAAAACGGAACCAGCATACCACAGCTCAGCAAGTGGCAAATGAGTTTCTTGCTGCCACAGGACAGCGGATCTCCCGAAAAACTGCAGCCAGATGCTTGGGACAAGGAGGACTATATGCCCGGAGACCTGTTGTCTGTGTCCTATTGTCCAGACTGCAGCGTACTGCCCAATTTGCAATGGTGTCGTGAGTATCGCAACTGGACCGAAGAGGAATGGGCTTCCGTAGTAATCTCAGATGACTGTAGGTTTGGTGGTGTCAGATGAGACTAGTAATTTGCAATAATTGTTTGTTAATTTATTTAATCAGTGATAGTAGATATGTATTTTTCTTTACAGTAGTTCATATCATATTCGAAAAAAAAATTTCTTACGATGGGTTAACCTGAACTTAACCCCATCGCAAAGCAAGGAGCATCTGTATATTGTTTAACTTTTACTTATTCAAAAATTCCAAAAAAATCAGAATTTGTGTTTGATATGACTTCCATTTATCCAGTTCTAAAATTAAGTGACACTTTTTAAAAATTAAAGAAAACTTCTTTGTAAAGAAAATAAATTAATGGGCATGTGTAAAAATTTGTGACAAAAAATGCCTAACCTCAACTTTGTCACGCATTCTGAGCTATTATTAGGGTCAAATCTGGCTAATGAAGCCTAATGAGGCTGAAACAGCTGTCCCAGATTCCTGAGAAGATAGCTCAGATTGCGAAAACATTTGTTTATTTTTTTAACATTTTTAATTTTTGTCACAAAAATTTCTTTGTATTAGTTAATTACCAAAGGATATGTCGTTTTACTAATACTCCCCGTTTTATGTAGATGCTTTGAATTTCATTTTCAATTCTTCTTGAAGCCACCGTTTCCTAGATTATAAAATTGAATTTTGTTTGTAACTGATTACTTTACAGTTACATGAAAACTTCAAATTTTGGAATGGAGTTATAAAATATTCTATATATTACAATCAAATTTAACGTGAGCAAATACAATATATACAATATTTATAAGCATCTCTGTTTTCTTAAACAAAAAAAAAAATTGTTTACTTTTATTGTGTATATGTTTCTGCGTTTTTGTTTTCTTATTGTATATATTCTTTATATTATTCAATTAGCAGATTTTAAAATTATTATTCATTACATCTAGCAAAATTAACTGAGAAAGTTCAATGTATTGTCGAATGCAATAGTACGGAAAGCTTTTTTAAATAAAAACGTTTTTTTACAGGTTTTTTTTTCCCTTCTCCCTTATCTTCTGGATCTTCTTTCATGGAAAGTTTGGCGGCTCTAGCTCTTACAGGGATCGAATTTATATAGAACAAACATACTTGTCTAATAATTAAATAATAATTATAAGGTTGTTTTTATTTATCTTCAATTATTATTTAAACTGAATTACTAATTAGAAGAATTACGCTGTCTTTTCATATTCTCGGAAATTATCTTCCAACCAGTCTTTAAACCTATAGAATATTCGTTTGGTTTAAGGCTAACTTGATGTTACCATTTCTCATAAATTTAACAAATAAGTATCACTTCTCTGAATTATGGTAATTTGTCTCAATTGAGAGCAGTCATAAACTTGTAGTTATCTGGAGTGCACTCCATTCCAATTGAATACTCCTTTCGACCTTTCAACAGGCCAATTCATTCTCCAAAGATCATAAAACAAGACAATTTGTAAACTTACGATCGTAAACTAAGCACAATCCAAGTCGTGACCTCCACCTTCGGTCCTGATCACTTGCAAATCACCAAGACTATAAAATTTCTTGAATAACTCTTAGACGTTAAGTAAACACGAGCCAAATCGATTTTCTGCTCAATCTATTTCCCAAGTTAAAGCGAATATAGATTTCAAGTCTGCGAAATTTTAATAGATATTTAAGACAGGCCCCATTTCAGTCCATAAAGAGGGAAAAAATTAATATTTTAATCAATGCAGTAATAAAGCCTGAAAATAAGCCTTTAAAACGTTTTCTATCATTAACATCAAAATCCAATGAAAAAAAAAAGTTTACAGAAAATACACTTTTTAATAAGAATATTAATTGCCAAAGCAAAGTACTGAATAAAAAATGCAAGATTACTATAAGGTCTTAGTTTGCACTGAAATTTATTCTTCGTCCAGTAATGGCTTTGTGGATTTAATGCTCCAGTTGCTGGAATAGAGAAAGTTTAATCTCGTCCGTTGGCAGCCGATGAGGTTCACAAAACTGCCACGAATGTCGCTGTTTTAAAGATCAAGATATCCTGACTTAACACCAATAGACTTCTTTTGGTAGAGATGTGATGAAGGCTCGTGTATGTGGTTTTTCTGAGACTAACGATTTTATGCCATTATGAATTCGATTATTTGGAAAAAAAGAAATAAAAACAACCTTAATAACTTGCCACAATTCTACAAACAAAGTTCAATTAAAAATATTCTAGACTTATAAAATAAATTTTATAATTGGAAAATTATATTATGATTCTAGGGTGTATTTATCAATCTGAAAATGATTTGAGCCGTTTATTATGAAAGTGACCTAAGTCCATTTTTAATTATTTTTTTTTTTTTTTTGTTAACTGTAGTAACGTGGATTTTGTACGTACGTTACTACAGTTAACAAAAAAAAAATTAAAAATGGACTTAGGTCACTTTCAAAATAAACGACTAATTTGTACTTCATATTATCTTATGATAATAGCATTCTTCCTAATTTACTTAAGTAAAATAAAATATAAACTTCCTCGTAATAATTTATTATTATAAATTCAAAACTAAGTGAATGCTTTTTTTTAAAAAAAAAAAACATACCTAAGGCTACGAGATTTAAAGTTGTGAATCACTAACAATCTCAATATTAGTTTTAGTAAATTTAGTATACGTTTATTAATATTTTTAAAAGTAAACGAATGAATGTTGAATAATATAAAGGCCCTTTTTTATTATTTTGGAATTCTTTCATCTATGTAATTTAGAATCCATTTAAAAAAAACAAAACATGTAGAATTAGGAACTAAGGAAAAATATCCTAATTATCCTTATAAGTATAATCCTTATAAATCCTTATAAATAAATAATAATTTATAAAATTATAAAGCTACTAAGCTGGAAGATGTAGCTATTTTGATTTAAGCAATTAGTTATTTGTTTTTAACGCCATTCTTCTTCAGCATTAGAAAGAGATTGACAGGGAGAGGATTCATCTGTTTGGACCATTATATAATTTTTACCTAATTTTCAGTGTAGAACCAACGCAGTGTCGAAAGCGAGAAACTATTATCCAGCGAATATTATCATAGGACGTATAGTATTTAATAAATAGTAGGGTATAATCCTCTTTTTTCTTTTTTTTTTTTTTTTTAATTTCGTCTCACACTTTCATAGCACACTTAGTAAATATACTTCATATTTAAATCTATTACAAATAATAAATAATTTCGCAATTCCACATAAAAATATGAAAGAAGACAATCAGGTTAAGAAAGAATTCATGAGCTTAATTTCTTGCCATTTTTTTTGAAAATATTAATATTGAAGATTTGTTTTCTTTATTTACTATTACATTAAAATTACTACACACTTTTTGTGTATTGATGTGTCGTCTAAACACTTTCCTATTCAAATACCGGTAATAAATTGATATTTTGTTTGCAATTGTAGATTTTGTCATTGATAAGATTCTACAATTTCATTAATAGATGCCTTTTTACATTTTTAAAACAAAAGATGATTCAGGAGGAAATCAATTATTTGAATATCTATAAAAGAATTAAGGATTTACAAAAATCAATAGCGTAGGCCTATGTAACTTTAACAAAACAAGTAATCTGATTAAGACTCAAATTTTCGGTCGTTTTAATTTTAAAACTATTCTCCGCAATTTGCATTTTAAATTACAGGACTGTTTGCTTACGTTTGTTAAATGTAAATGTTTTCATTAAAATTGGCTTCTCAGAATAGTAAACGACCTCTAACGGAATAATCCTAAAGGGTTCAGTCATAGAAAACAGAAAAAGGAAAACTCTTGTATAATTAATTATCCTCAAGCACTTGATGTTCTAACGGTTACTATTATCAATTAAGCAAATTGATAGAAAGCTTATGAAATACTAAGAAGATAGTAGCTGGTGTTGTCCTGGAAAAAAAGTATCAAAAACATAGAAAATTTATTGGCTTACACATGAAGCGAGGTACAGTAACCTCATTACCTAAGGTAAGCTAATCCAGATGCTATCTATCAAAATTTCTCATATTGATGTATTAAAAAAACAATATATCAAAATTCTGATCTCAAACAAAGAATTAAGCTGAAACATGTCCTGCTATCAAGCTATTAATGTAACTGAACTAGTCTAATACTGTAAAAGTTTCATAAAAATAGATTAGCTAGTTTTAAAATGTACCACGGAATGACAATCTCAAATATATATTAGATAAGAAAGCAAAAGATTGAGAGAGCTTAGGTTTTCTTAGTTGCCTAAATCGCCAGCCTATTATGTAGCTTATAAAGAAACAATCCTTGGAGTTAAGTGGTGATAAGCAGCAATTAGTCCTTCCACTGAAGCTCTTTTTGCCATTTATTGACTTTTCCAGAAACTTGTCACGATGGAAGTCGTTAAGAGGTAGTGAAAGCAGGTAGAGAGTGTGGGACTTCAATACGAAACTTATTACCAAGCTGATCGTATCTCAGATCTTACTTAGGCGTTCCTAAGAGCTGCAAAAGTCTTTTATTCACGCTGTTTGGTCCTCGAAAACAACTTGAGAACGCCAGGTCAGTGTTTGGAATGTTCTCCGCAGATCTAAAACAAAAGGAAGATTGGCATTGCAGCAGGTTTTTATTTTTAAGATTCAAGGCAACGGAAAGAACTCTTAACTTAGCACTAATAACAAATTTTAGATTCGATTTATGCGAAAGCGGGTTTTTCTTTCTTGATAGTTTTCTTTTTTTTTTTTCTTAATTATTTTAGCTATTACATAAAAACAATTTTTCTTGTCAGTGACTGTCTATCAACGTTTCCCAATTAACTTTTACTCAACACTTTAATTTTTCTCCAAAAACATTTTTAAACAAGCATGTATTTTTTTTTTCGTTGGTTAAATAATATTGTAATTATTAATCAATCAATGTTAACAGATCGTAACTTATAATAGCTTAGATGAATCTGAATGCAGCAAATTACTGAGTAACACAAGATGAAGCGTTTTAAATTAATTAATAATATTTACTGGGCCTTTAGAAAAATATACCCAGATTAAGAACTTGGATTATTCGTCTAGATAATTCAGACAAAAAAGTTCCGATAAAGTTTAACTTTAAGAATGACAAATCTTCTTCAGCAAGAGAAAAGGATTCCTTGATAAAGGGAATGAATTCAATTACAGCTCACTCTAATATTTTGTTGGTAAATTCCTTTCTTAATATTTTCTAGATCCTAGTATAGCTCGTCTTGTTGCTTCTCTTGGCATTGCTCAAAATGGTACGAATGACTCCATCTTGGATTCTGCATCGTCTGCTATCTTGTACTTGTCCCATTAAACTAACTTGGCACATTTATCAACTTCTTTTAGCTTGGAGAGGGAGAAGCTGTAACTCTGACTATTAATGACTATTTCTTATTGACTAACTATGGACGGAATGATAACTTCTGCAACTAGTCTAGCCATCATTCTAGCCACTCTGTCCGTGCAGCAATGCTTTTTGTAGCATTATGTTTCTATAATACTATGATGACATGCATTCTTATATTATTAAATCACTTCCCTATTCAGAAACATTTACTTTCCATGTATTCCATTGTAAAATAACTGATGATATGAATTATGGATGAACTACAGGCAATACTTCTTCGTATTATCCACAGAAGGTGAAACATTTTGGGAAAAATTGGCAAAAAACGTAACCTTAAAAATAAATAAATAAATAAATAAATAAAATAAAGTCAGTCATCTTACAAAGGTAAAATTTGAATGGTAGATAAAACGGCGAGTTTGAAAGCAACTGGGCCTATAGGGAAACAAAACCAAATACTTCTTCCCAAAACTAACTTTGTCGCTGTACACAAATATGACTTCCATAGAAGCCCTTAAGTTTATTAAAAATTTAGACAATTCACTGTTTTTCAAACAACTTGCAGATTTTACCATCTGATATCCCAATATTTTATACCAAGCGAAGTTTTAGTTTCTTTTTAATTCGCTTATTTTAGGAAATGAAAGTTTCTAGAAACTTTCAGCCAAATAGTGACTTGTCAATGGCCCATAATTTAAGTCAAATCCAAGAAATACTAATAATGTGTAATAAAAAAATACCAATCAATTTTACGCTGTCGTAATCCTTTGTCCATCAATCCTCCTTGGCATTTAATAAAGACAGGTGCACCGGGCAAATGGAATTCTCATTTGGCATCCAGTCTTTTTTTTCTCTATATCTTCCAAGTGTTTATTTCGGGAATTAATTAAAATGCCGCATCTTCCGGCAGCACGGCAGCCCAAGTCGAATCTCATTAATCGAGGGCGGAGCTGCGTTCAGAAATTCGATTCATTTATCAGAGAAACTTAGATGCACAAGTCACTGTTCCCCAGATTAAATTACTCAGGGCGTTTCCTGCTCTGTCGGGAGCAGTAATGCGAAGAAGATCAGAATCAATTTATTAATCAACAACAACTTAGGTGAGAAATTGCTTCATATAATTCATTTTCATTACGGTTTATTTTTAATATTTTAATCTTCATTGTTGTTCCAATTCACAACAAATATTTCTTATTCAGCGAAGAATAGCTCAGTAATTTACTTTTATCTGTTCAATAAATCAAGTATTTAATTGCAAATTATGCAAACAATAAACAAATGAAAACTGCTGTTTGCAAACTCTGTCAAGTCACAATACAGACACTAAGTTCATTACAGGTGACTGAATTAGAAACTTCATTAAACTTTTCCAAAGGAAAACAAATTTCAACTAATATTAAACTTAAAGTTCTCTATCATTAATAACCAAATTTAAACAAAAACTCAACCAATAATACTATTTAATTCAAAACATTAAATGTATAGTTTTCAATCAGTATCTTGACATGGTTTCTTCGCTCCCCAATCAGACAACCCTTTTTGCCTCTCTCCGCGATTAAGTGGATCAGAGGTAGCCAACAATTACATTTCAAGCTCCAATTTTTTTACGAAAGAGTTGACACTCTGGATATGACTCTGGTACCTTTATTCAACTCTTATGTAAAACATATGCTAATATAGATAAGTTAGCATTTTTTCCATGATTTAATATAGAAAAAAAAAATCAAGTAAGTATCAAAAGTGTTTTGAACAGTTATGAAACGAATGTAAAACAAAAGTGTTTCTTTCCTACTTTGATTCATTGAATTCCTTTTCTGAAAACTGATATAAATAGGTTTTTGGTTATTACTTTATGCATGAGATAGGCTTACTTTTTTTAGGCTTGTTAGAACTATTATTTTGATAACCGGAAGTACACAGCATCACTTCTAATCATCCAATGCAACTTTTGACCCGTGGATTGGCCATTCCCGAATTAAGAACAGAGAAATGGTCTTCAAAGGGAGCAAATTATTTAAATTGCAATCGTTTCTTTCTAAAATGCCCATAAAAAAACAAAGATAACTTTTACACTTTAATGATATTAATTGGGAAGAGGAACAATTGTTAAATCATATATTAGGTTTTAAAAAACAAACAAATTTATTTCTTATTTAATAAAACTGAGCAACATTAAAAACTTCCTCAAATGAATTTGGATTAAGAGGAGAAATCTACTTAATTCTCAAGGGATCCTGTTTTGTTCCAGGAATGCGTTGGGGAAAAAAAAGCATGATCCATCACACCTACAGCTAATTGATGCCTTATTATTTAACAAATTTTATTAATTTAAGTGTTTGATATAATGTCCGCTAATCTTTAAGTATGAGATAGGAATATTTTTTTAAACTTTTTTTTAAATTCTTTAATAAACTATTCTATAGAATTTATTTTCTTTTTTTCCCAAATGCCATCATCTAATTCATAATTTCCATTCGTAATTTTGTTTCTAATACAAATGCTTCGGTAACCAGTTAACGTGCATTAATGACAGCGTTGCTTCTATTATGACATCTTTCAGTTTATACCTGTGCATATATCAGCTAAAATACTGATATGTATAGATACATCGTATTGGCTCAACTATAAGACCAGTATTTGTTTTTTTTGTTTTTTTTTTTTGTTTATTTTAATTACACCTGACTCACCTGAAAGCTTATGCCATTTACATTCATGGACTAAGAAAACAAAATCTTACATACAGTTCGTCTAACTTAGGAAGGGGCCATTAATTACGTGAGGTGTTTTTTAAAAAATTTGGACCCCCCCTCCCCCTTGGTGAGATTTGGTGAGATGTAGTGGGACCCCCCCCCCTCCCTCAGGTGAGATTTCAAAAAGTCAAAAAATCAAAAAAGTTCAAAAAGTCAATATTACAAAATGTTGTAAAGTATTATAATACGTATATTCTCTGAATGAAAAAGTTGACGTGAGATTTTCGTTGACCCCCCCCTCCCCCTTG
>JAFIDM010009631.1:16014457-16028207 GCA_023159025.1 Thereuonema tuberculata | reverse complement strand
AAATTTTTAACTTGATACTGATTAGTAATCAAATTCAACCAAATTCTTTTTTTTATCCAAAAAAAAAAAAAAAAAAAAGTTTCCATATATGTCTATATCTGTCACGATTGCAATAATATTAACAATTCAAGCATCCCAACACTCCACCTGGTGGCCATATAGCGAAATACTACTTTAGGGAAATGACAGCGATTTTTGTGTTTATAAGTACTGTAAGTTCTGTAAAAAAACCTACTGTAAATTCATAGAAAATTAAGTTCTTTGCTTGAAAAGCATCATAGATATCGTTTTAATATTTATTGTTTAAATAAATGACAATTTCATTTCAAAATCAAAAATCCAAAACTTCGTTATTTCTTACCATGCGACGGCAAGACATAACAACGATTGTAGAAATGGCAATTAATTATTTTGGATAATAATTTATTAACAGCATAAATACAAACAATTGAATCATATACCTAATTCAGAACTGAAATAATAAATTTAATCACTTTGAAATTACGTTGCCTTCCTGAATATCTGCGATTAATGAAAAACAACAAATTCACAAAGAAAGATCACTAAAGACATTTCTAAAATGTTAACTCCTTTATTTTTTAAAGAAAGAAACAAATAATTTTTGGTAACATATTTTATTAATATTAAAATAATTTTAAACTCTTAATTGTGTGATTTAATAATTAATGTTAAACGACGATCTTGAACAAAATAAGAAAATTAAATCAGATAAATATACAGTAAAACCCCGTTATTACGCTCGTCAAGGGACCGTGACCTTCAAGCGTAATAAGCGGGATAGCGCTATAAACGGGGAATGATTTATATGATGGGGAAACATTTAGACACCATTTTACAGGAAAGATACTTGATTCTGAAATAGATATAGTGCAAATGTGAGCTTATTTCCTATTAAAAAAATCTTTGATTGTGGTTTGCCGTGTGTATATGCTACTGTTATAAATTATGACATTTTCAATGCGGTTCAAGAAACTATTAACATCAATTGATATTCCACTAGGAGCAATACAAATATATTTTCGGAGCAGTTTTAGTGCACTGCCCGCTATTTCACGCGCCTTTTCTTGAATGATTGGGTCACTTAATGGCACTGATGCATCACGGGACTGATGAATCCATTCAATTAGAATTTCCTCGGCATCTTCACATTTTCCACACTACTTTTTTACGTTTGCAACCATCCTTCGCTGAATTGATAATTCCATTCTTATTTTTTATTATTGTTCTCAGACTGGATCAGGGAATTCTTAGATTCTGCGAAAACCTTCTGATTTAGTGTAGAATTCTCGTCGTACTTACGAAGAATTTGCAATTTTTCACTTATAGAAAGGGATTTCCGCTTCGACATTTTGCACTAACTTACTGTATCACAGACCCGCACTTCAAAGAGTTCAAAGATTCCCTCCTACCAGGGAAAGAAAAGAATCGTTACAGTGTTACATTTCTTTTCGATACAAAATTTCCGATATAAAAAAGCGCTACAAGCGGGATTTGAAGCGTTATAAGAGGGTAAAAGTATACAGAGTTATATAGAAAATTCCAGGGACCGCATGAAAGGAGCGTAAAGAACGGGATAGTGCTATAAGCGGGAGCGTAATAACGGGGTTTTACTGTAATATCAAAATAAAAAAAAAAATCTTTAAATAAATCGAAGAATTAAATGGCCTTGTAAAATTAAACAATCATTTTGAAAAGAACTGATAAGTAATTTAAATAAAAAAATACTGAAAAATAAATCCAATCATAATAATTTAGTAAAAGATTGATTTTTAAGTAAAACTTTGAAAGATTAATTGATCTAATCTTTATGATTAAAATACTTTTGTGAAATAAATAATAACAGATTAAGAAATAAACATCCGTAAATCAATTCATTTAGAATGTTACTGTTTGCATTACTTTCAGCCTAGATTTACAAATCATAAGGGACAAAATTATTTGATCTAGGTGATGGTAGTAATAATTATAAAATAAAAACACTATTTATGTTTTATTCTGAGAATGTAGGCATTTATTCCGATACAAACTGTCCAATTTGTAATATACGTTGCCAATATCACTGCATTTTTTTTTTTCTTTTTGAAAATTTATGTCAACTGAGACTTTTATTTTGATTGTATTATGACACTCATGTGAACAACAGTTGTGAACTAAATAAATAGTGAAAACTACACTTTAACCACCTTCATTTATCGAAGGAGTCTCTTAAAGGTCGCACTGAATCATGGGAAGCCATGATGGGCAGCCCTGACTTGCCACTAGTCGCTTGCATGGCTCATAGAAATCATAGCAAAGATACGACAATGCTTTGAGTTCAAAAATGTTTTAAAAAAAATCTGAAATCTAGAAAGCAGGATGTTTCGGCTTAGAATGAAATCTTTTCAACTGTGTGAATCTTTAACCTATATTCGCAACATATTAGGTTCTGTTATTTGGTTTTTATCCCTATCTTTATTCTCAGTAGTGCTTGATACTTCCTTTGGAACGAACTTTGATCGTTCAAGCAAACTGTAATGGTTCTCATCCTAAGCAGTGAATGTAATAAAATTTCATTTCTGCTTTCTCAATATCCTTATATTCTTCTCTGATCGAATATTTTATTTTTATATTTTGATGTCAAAAGTCTGACATCAATGAAAATAATAAGAAATGCAATAAAAACGAAGAAGCTGAAATAACGAAAACGGAAATCCTTACAATGCTATAAAATACATTCTACCATCTTTTCTTCCTTTAACAGATCAGGAAATTAAATTATTAAAATACTCTACACATTAGAAGATAAACCAAATCTCAATCAAAATCAGAACCAAAAAGCATTTCTGCTCTTTTGTAACGACATTAAAATCAGATTGTATTTCTCTTTTAATAATAATATTTCTAACCAGGCTATTCGCCACAAAATTCTCTGCAGCAGGCTTCATTGTGTAAAATCGAAACACATCGAGGTAAGCTTAATTTCAAATGGTTTTGCACGATCTTTTACTATAAATACTAACCCTCATCTGGCTAACTACGATCTTGAGATAACAATATGGACCAAGTCGCGAATCGCGCCACTCCTCCACTCCTAGCCTATTAACAGCTGCCTGCAGCGCGGGTGAAAATTTTGACATTTTGTAAGTCTTCACAAAGTGTCACCAGACGCCTCATTACGAACCGTTTTTCTTAAGAATATTTCTTAAACATCTGTCTTCTGTTTGTCTAATAAACCTTCCGTGTCTTCGGCGTATTACAATAAGTCAGGATGAGATTAGACTGACTGAGTTTCTGAATAGCCTAAAGCTATGTGGGCTGACTGAAAAACGCCTAAGAAATATCAGGTTGAATAGAAAATGCAAGATGATCTTTCCATTTGTCAGGATTATTGCAAAATGACGGTGCCCTTTACACTGAGCCGGATTTTCCAGTTCGTCTTCGTCAGATACATTGATGCCCACCCATATCTCGGCCACTGCCACTCTGCCTAGTATTCTGATACTTTTGGAACACTTCAACTATTGCACTCTGCGAGTAGTCTATAACAATAACATCTTTCTTGTTACTGTCAATACCTTTTGACTGGTATTCAATAATCATTAACCTCCCCAAATAAGATTTCAAACGTTTATTACAATTTCGGAAGCATTACTTAACAAAGACACTTGATAGGCAAAGATATTAGCTAAAGAATTGTTGGGACGATATCAAAAAGCAAAACATTACAAAATGTCATTATTTCTTTGTTTTTTTTAATTAAGTTACATTAGTTTTATCAGTTCGTTTTATAAGCCACATATCGGTCACTTGGTTCCGACCGACGTATTCTAATCGATATTCAAGATATAGAGTCCAAACTGGCCGAACATAGAACCGTAAAAACCGTAAAAAAACTTATAGATCATCTACGCTAAAAACCCTAGATGGAATACAATGAACCCACCACAACTACCACCAAAAACCAATTTATAAAAGTGAAAAAAAAAGAAAAAGCCTTGTTCTTAAGCATTTCTTCAGCTGCAGTCTGATAGCAACACATTCTCACCATTTCCTCTCATCTCCTCTTGTGTTGATGCAAAAAATATAATTTATTTCATGTATGTGAAAGATTTTAAATGTTTATTTGTAGCTTAAGTCTTTTTGTGATGAAGAAACAAATATGATAAAGATTCATTTTTATTAATGATAAATAATAGAAATAAATAGCAATATGCATTTCCAGCTTGTGAAGAAAAATCTTAGTGTTATTCTATTGAATAAGTTTTAATGAAATACGAATTTTGACGGAGAAAGGTCACTGTCTATTTCAAAGATTGCATTAACACACTTCAATCAATTCACAGTTGATATTACAATTAGTACCAGCATTATCAAATGAAATTTTTTAGTTATTTACATGTTTAAATAAAAGAGAAATAAAAAAACAAGTGAATACAATTTTGTGTTAAAGCATAAATAAATTTAAATAATACTTCCGTGTCTTCGGAGTACTATAATAAGCCAGGATGAAATTAGACGGACTGATAGTACTTTCTTAATAGACTAAAGCTGTGTGGGCTGATTGCAAAACGCCTAAGAAATGTCAGGATGAATAGAAAATATAAGATAATTTTTAATTTGTCAGGTTCATTGCAAAATGACAGCGCCCTTTAAAAAGAGCCGGATTTTCGACAGAGCCTACGACATATATACTTACCAGATGTAGTGTATATTAAAAGCAACTTTAATTTGTATAAATATTACAAGTTTTTAGGAAATGAGGGTTTATATATGGAGGGTTCAGAGTTAAATTTAAATACAGAAATTACGGTGTCGTAAAACAACACTAGAATCAAAAATTTTGTTTTGCTCATTAATCTTGTTACATATGAAATACTTCATATAAAATACATATTGAAACACTTCAATAGACAAAATCGAACATTCATATAATTCAAAATCATTCAAATTAACATTGTAGCAACTTGAGTGCAATCCAAAACAGATGACCGACGAAAAAAAAGGTTTTTATTTTTAACAGATCATTCGCGTTAAACAACTGACAAAATTTTATGAAACATTATCTATTTGCTGAATATTGGAATAGAGAAGAAATAGAAAAGAGAAATGAAATGGTAGAAATCTGCGACTAAGAATCTCAGCATTTCACAATAACAACTGCAAAGGAATTAACAGCATAAAATGTTTCATTGTTATATCTCCTACTTTTTATTTATTTATTTTTCTTTTGATAAATAAAACAGGAAATTAAAAACTTTGCTCCCCTGCCTTGTGAGAAGCAAAGCTTAAAAAGAAAAATTGGTGATAAATTATAGAAATGTAATTTGAAAATTTGGAATTTATTTAAATTTCAGCTCAGATTCATTAAAGCACTAACTAATAAAATAGAAAAGTTCATTTTACCTAGAAGGCCAACATTGACATATCCTCGTTAACAGTGAAAACCACGCATCTTGAATTGGTTTGCCGATTTATCTGCCTATTTATCGATGTTAACGAGGGTGTAAAGCGAAGCCAAGTCAAACAGCGAGTTTTTAATCAGGCACGAGTTTAATGAAACAATAATTCAACATACGGCTGTATTCTCTTGATATTAGAGCATATAATTTTAGTCTCAAGTAATTGTTTTGAGAATGTTACAAAATGGCTGCCGATGATGTCGAATAAGTTATCGTAGATTTCTTCCATTAAAAAATCTAATCCAACAGTGTATGGGAATGTGTAAACAAAAGAGCCATGAATGCCTATCCAATACCAAAGCAATAGCTACACAATTTCATCAGCATGTTAAAGAGTGATTGTACCACGGATTCATTGAAGACTTTTCCATACAATGGGAATTTGCTTAGTGTTAGATTGACATTATAATTAGCTTTACTGATTCATTACAATTCTGTCAGTTATAACAACACACTTCAATTCATAAGAATTAAAAAATTGAAAAAGCAAGGCGCTTCAAAGATGTTGATTGATGACCGTGAACGAATGTTTGGCTACTATCAGCGAAAGATTTGGCTCGTCTGAAAGAGCAGGAAATGACTTTCTGACCTGCCATGTGATGAAGGAAATAGGAAACTACTACTGTTGAGTGAGAGCCAATATTTTTTTTTTTTTTTTTTGTAGAATTAAAGAAAGAGTACGAAGAATTTAATTCTAAAAAACAAAACAATTTAATTCACTGAAGAAAACTTCTGCTTATTTTTCTTTTTACCCAAAATACTTTAATTGTCAACAAATAGGATTTCCAATAACTGCTGATGCTGGTATAGTGCAGCAATATTCTTCAAAGTTAATCGATTGAATCATTGGAAGATTTCTGAATCATAATTAACAACTTCTTGTAGCCTGCCATCTGTCACTGTAAAAGTTACTGTAAATGCTCTAGTTTTTGGTAACAAATGTGTGTGATAGTTATTTTATTACTGCGAAAATTTAAATTATCACTAATCATGAGAAATTTGTCAAAATTTTCAAAACGCAAATAGACTGATTTTTTTTTTAATTTCTTATTATTCTTAAATATCACTAAAAGGACAATACACAGCATAAATAATACAAATTTGAAATTTCAGATGGCGTTTCGACTCGTGCTACGGTCGTTTTCAATGAAAAAAGGACTTTACCATTGAAAAAGACCCATAGCAAGGGTCGAAACGGTGTCTCGAATTTTAAATTTATGTTATTTATGCTTGTGTGTTGGCTTAAAAAAATAAATCTTTACGAAACTTTTTAGCACACGTTAAAGTGTGTTAATATTTTTAATTATTCTCTTGGTATTAAGAGAAGCGTCATTTTAGCTAGTGTTTATAACAATATTCGCCTTTATAGGCAACTAGCTGACAGACGCATTCTTCACATGGGTTACAAAAAACATGTCCTGATGTGGATCAGAAACAAATTGAAATTGTGACATCACTTCAAAAAACTTTCCTAGTTCGTACAAAAATCACGTGATGAGTACAAAGCAATGTTATTTTAATATCGAGATCAGAGAATATAAGACTTCCCACCTCCTTCTCGACAACCCTCTCACATTAAGCCATTCCCAGTTGGTAAACAATCACGTGATATATACAAAAATATTGTGTATTCTTATTGTGCAACCCGAAAACCCTGTAGAAGTATCGTTCAACAGTAAAAATATTTAAATTCTAGTTTTTCCCACCAGGTTATTATATGGCGCTATTATGCACAACAATAGTTTAGTTCCAATTGTCGCCACCAGGTTGCTATGGGGTTCTTTTATGAATAATAATAATATTTGTTCCAATTGTTCCACAACAATAATTGTATATTTACCATTGTCGTCACCAGCTCTTACGGGGAGCTATTTTACCCCGTTTCAGGGTGAGTGGGGGTGGGTCAAGGTTCCAAGGTATCCTATATTTTCCGCAGGATATGCAAAATTTTGTTTATATCAATCAAAAGGTGTAAAATTGTAGAGATAACATACAAACATACAAAGTTTGAATTTTATGCATGTTAAGATAGTCCTGTGTATTATAAAAGTTCCAAGCACAGGTTATGAATCATTCTAGATATTGAACATTTTATTCTTCATGTTATTGGTATTCGGAAACCATTTCCCTTATTTTACACTTTCCCTCCATTTACACCATTTTTTCCTTTGAAAAGTGTAAAAGAGGGGTTTCACTGTGTTATTAAATGTTTTATTAAGCAATGGCAACTCATTCGTGAAATTAAAAAACAAAACTAGTTTATCAAGTTACAAACTCATCTTATCATTTTCTGTAAAATACATGTCTATTTTCTTAAATTTATGTCTGTATAAGATTTTTGCAGAAATTTCAAGGACTATATTATTACTTTGAGCTATTGACTCAGTCAATAAGTGAAACCGGTAGAACAGTCCCTGAAATTTCGAGACACTGATATTTCGAATAAGGTATTTATTTAAAGTATTAGTGAACTCTCCACCGGTTCTTGCCATTCAATATAAAAATAATTCACTGTATCCAATATAAAAGTAAATCTTGTCTAAACTATCTGTTTTTTGATGAAATAACTTTATTCTGTATCAACATTTTCAAATTAAATATGGGATAGTAAAATACATTTAAATATTGTATCTATTTATACTTTGAATTCCTTAAATGTCGATAAAAAAAATAACTGATTGTTAAGTGTTTTTATCAGTTATCTAGTTGGATTTATGGTATATGAGTTCTCTCGTTGTCTAAAACTTAGACGAGAATTTAATATTACATTCATTATAGATTCCTTAGTTGTCTTTAGTGATGGTAAAGAAGCGGTTTCATGAATACATTTAGTAAATCTACCTTCAATCAGAAGATATTTGAAATATATACACAAATTGACAAAGTAATTTTCAACTTGATTTGACGGCTGATCTAAAAAACTAAAAAAAAAAAAAAAAGACTGTACTCGAAAATTACTGAAACCATTCTGCCATTTGATGGTGTCAGAAGCCTTTGCTAGAACTTCTAGTTTGAAATTAAAATAGAGATCAGAGAATGTAAGATTTCCCAGCCCTTTCTGCCCTTCTCCATATCCCTATCTCTTCAAACCTTCCCCAGTTGGGAAAAAAGCACTCGATTATTACAAAGTAATGTTATATTCTGATTTTAAAAAAATACTTTAACGTATATTATTTAAAATTTGATAGGATAAATTTTTATTGGTTTTTACAGTGTGCTTATCCTATATTCTGATTTTGTAACCTGAAAACCTCGTAAATGAGAAAAATAAAATAATGACATAATGTGAAATATATTTTTTTTTTACACTTGAAGGTATTACTGATGGACCGCTATAATGACAACTGTTATAATGGCAACCTTTCCGTGCAGTTTCTCATTACGGTTTCAGTAAGTAATAATACAGTATGGCCCAAAACAAACGACACTGAACCGTTTTGAACAGAAAATGCTGCAACCGAAAGAATAATCAACGGTGGTTGTTGACAAATATAGGCTATGTTCAACTGTGATCTCCTTGGCGCTCTGAGCAGTACTGGTAGCGGTTTCGCAGGTTGTACATGGTGTACCGGAAGAGAGGTTGTTCCATTCCCCTAAGAGTTGTCATAATCTTTTGTCGCAGCTCAGCAATGTTTGCCGGAGGTTGTCTTTGACAAAGCATTTCCTTCAGCATTCCCCATAGGTATGCATCAGGTGGAGTTAAATCAGGGGAATGTGAAGGATATGGAATGTTTGCTCCACAGGGATATCACGTAGTTTCCGAAGGTGTCATGAAGTAGCTGAAGTGATTCCCTCGCTGTACGACACGTAGCCCCATCCTGTTGAAACTACGAATGAATACGTAGGTGTCGTGCTCGGCAGAAACGTTGGAGGTTCCTGAGAAACTGCGGGATTACCTGTTCTCTATAACGCACCTGATTTACAGTCACCGGTCTGTTGGTCATCCTAAATGAAGTACGGACAAATGATGCTGTTTCCAGAGGCCGCACACCATATCGTCACCCGTTCACAGTGGAGTGTTGTTTCAATAATGTCTGGTCGGGCGAAACCAAGAAATCGGGTTGTTTGTTTATTGATACATATAGCCATCCAGATGAACACGACACTCCTCAAAAACAAACATTAGCCAAAAATCCGAGTTCGTCATACACCATTGCTAAAATGGAAGCACAGTACACGACTCTTTCTTCTTTATCTTTCTTCTTTATCGAAGGTTTCAATGGTTGGCCAGTCTGTATTTTGTATTGAAACCCACCAATGGTTTCAAACATACGTCGAACTGATGTTCGACCCATGTCCAGTTTAACTGCCGTTCGTCGGAGACTTCGTTGTGCCGACTGCAACACTTGCTCAAAAAGTCGGCCGTGATTTTCATTTGTTGTTACTGTTACGGTACGGCCGGTGCAACCTTTCCGCTGTGTGAGTACACCTTCGGTTCGACGGAATTTATCGACGACGAATAGCATAGCCTTGTTCGTGGGTGCTGGACGGTTAAAACGTTCCCGAAATTCCGTAGCAACGTCTATTGCCACGGCCTGTTCCGTATAATCGAGAATAGTGCTCCACAATAAAAACTTTCTCTTCGGTAGTTGATACCATTTTAACAGCAACACTGATTAATCTCACATCCACAATCATTTCTGTTCCGAATACAACAATCACCTATGTGTTCATCTAGCAGTGCCACCTTTCATGTGGTCAAATTGTTCAGTATCTTTTTTGTTTTCGGCCGTACTGTACCTTGAAGTATTTCTGATTTTGTCGTTACTATATTATTTTTGTCATTTAGCAATCATAAAACAAAATAGTTTAGCACAAAATAATTTTATGTCTGAATGATTTTTTTGTTTTTTAACCTTTTTTCTTAAATTTTTATTGAGAGTGTTCTTAATTCCTCGCCCACCTCGAGATAGGTTTGATACGAAAGCGGAATTTTAGCATTTTGGTTGGGGGGGGGGGGAACAAAACATCTAATCACTTGCAAACCTTAAAGTATTTTAAATTACTATTGAAGGTAACTTGTAGATAATTTAATTCATGAGAAATGTGTTGGTTAAAAGTAAATAATGCTTGTCGACTTATATTTATTTTTTTCCTCAAAATATTGGGGGGAGGGAGCAACTGACCCTCTTTCCCACTGCCCCCCAAATTCCGCCTACGGTTTGATGTGATCCCAGGTTGTTGGCGATGTTGTCTCTACCGTTTATGTCATCAAGATTGGACTCGCCTGCCTGTCTATGTTACAACCTGCCTTTTATCTGGTTTGTTATTTCCCAGATTTTATTGTGTGTGGTGGCCTTCAATTTAATTGTATTAAGAAAATTATTTATTTCAAAATAATAAAAAAAAGAAAAGAAAAGAAGATAAGTAAAAAAAAAAAAAACAGGAAAAAAAATTACTGCCACCAAGCAGATTTGAACCCATACCTTTTACTTGAAAATTATACAAAAGTGTGAAGGGAATTAAATTAGGGGGAGGGGGAGATAGGTCCAGGATTCACTTACAGCCTGTTATTTCCTCAGGGTCCTAAAGAGAATTCTGCGAAGTTTGGTCCTTATAGGTCAAAGAGTCTAGGAGTGTCTAGCGAACAAACAAATAAACTTCCTGTTATGTGCAGGGTTATTCTTTAATTAGATATGAGAGAAGTTGTGCTAATGCACCTTGAATTTCGATTAATGGAACTGCTGTGTCTGATAATGAGATAGTGAAGAAATGACAATCGGATAAATGATCTCGATAAAAGATACAGAAGATTATTATCGAAATAATCATGACAAAGGAAATAATGGAGATCGTGTCTTGTGTTAGGGGCAGAGTGGACCTAGGGGTAGAGTGGACCGTTGACTTTAGTTCCTCGTGTAGACGCTAGAATGCCCCAAAAGTCGGCAAGAAGGTTGGCGCCATTGAGGCGCTGCTACCACAAAAGCGTCAGTGAATTCGGCTTATTGGTGACAGTGAGGTGATCGATTGTTTTGTTTTTGTTCAGGTAAGTAAATGTTTAGTGTTGTTTTTACTTTAATATTGCCGTTCAGCCATGCATTGAATAACATAACCGTAATATTCATATTGAAGGCGGTAATCTAAAGATCATTTTAAGCTGTAGTAAGAATTGAATACTTAAAGTAGTCGAAAGTTACAATTGAAGGAAACGCCAAAATGGCGATGGGGCAGAGTGGACCGAACGACACGGGGCACATTGGACCAGCGGTCCACTCTGCCCCACTGTTTTTACAATAAAATATTATATTAATATATTTATATTTTATATATATATTAGGCACTATATATTATATTTTTTTCTGTATATATTTATTAGGCCTATTATATTATATTATTATTTTAATTATTTTTTTTATGTAGGCTATTATATATTGTGTGTAGCCTATATGATATAGAAATGGCCCGAAAGTACAAGCGAACTACAGAATTTGCAAGCTGCTCGGAAGATACGATGAAGGCAGCTGTATTAGAATACAGCTTGAACAGTTTTTGAAATTATGTTTCTGTTATCCTCTCGTTACAAGTACTGAATTAAATTTATGTTAATCGCTCTGCTGAATTGAGATTGATTGAACTAATACCGTATTTACTCGCATAATTTCCCCACCCCCGTTTTGTGGATTACAAAATTCAATTTTTATTTTTATCGCATAATTTCCCCACCTCTACTTCAACGCATTTCCAACATGACCTTGACTGGCGGTCAACTCACGACGACGCTACAATGTACCGTTACTATCGCATTTCTCTATCCCACGCTACTTTAGGGGAAGATTCCACCCCCACCCCGGTCAGTACAAGAGCAGACTCCTTCTGAATCAGTACAACAATTTCGAGTGTTTTGTGAAAACGTGAAGTTCGGCGAATAAAGTTAAGTTCTCTATTAGCAGGCAGCTGATGCTGACGTCATGCAGTGAGCAGCTATAAAGATGGTGGGCTGCGCTGCGTGAGTTACGAAATTACGTCATAGTCGCACACACGCTTCCGTGCATGCCTATTGCTTAACTGTACTTTGAAGAAAAAACAAATGTTGAGATGTGATTTCTTATATTTTAAATGTTGCGTGTTAATAAAATTGTTGTTCATTACATTTCTTGCTTTAAAAATCAATATTTAACATGGTTTTAATACACTTTCACCATATTTTTTTTCCTCAAATTGAAAAACATCGCGTAATTTCCCCACCCCCTTTTTTTGTCAAAATATTGAGGAAAAAAAAGGGGAAGTTATGCGAGTAAATACGGTATATAATGATTTTATTTATTTACTGAACTTTTATTTCACTTCCTTCTTTATATATAGATAGATTATTGTGGGAATCATATCGCTGCTTACATGTATCGAAATTTTTGGTGGCTACCTTATTACTTCAACGTTCGCTTAACTTAATATTTCTTTCTTATCATTAGGATTTTATCTAAGAATTCAATAAATGATCCTATTTGTAATGAAAAATGAGATCGACAAGCAAAAAATTAGAATTAAATGGAAATTAAATGTATTTAATAGTTATAAAGTAAATCTGTGATTAAATCTTCCCATTTAAAGAACCTGTCATGAAACAAGGTGAAGTAGTAGTACATACATTTAAGTTACTTATTTACAGTTGACTGCATGAAAATAAATCCCTACTGTTATAATCTTAAGATTTTTTTGCTCCGAGAACACATCCTCTCTTTCATTACTTTTAGTCCTATTGGAAAGTGTGGAATTTTGCAAACTTTGCGAAGTCAAGATTTTCATGAGCCCGTCTCGCATAAATTGCGACCACATTTTACTAGCAATAACACTTAAACTGTTAGTTTGTCACGCTTCTATTGTAGCAATAATTTTATAAGAATTTCTTCAAAATAACTAGGAAAAGCGCCTCACAATATAAAGAGAAAAAAATCAAAATTATCTTCTACCTCCAATTTCCTTACTTGTTTTAATGTAATTACGGAATGAGTTGTCAATGGTCATCATGGGCTATGAAAACACAAATGCGTAAGGAGACGGAAACTTGGCTGTGATAGGAATACAACCTGCCATCGTTCGTTATACTTCATTCGTGAAGTAGGGATATGTAAGAAATAGGATGCAAATAAAACTAAACCAAGGATGAACAATGCCCCGTTAAACTGTACACTTAGGAATTGAAAATCCATTTTAGGAATCGTCCATGCATCAGAGCTGTACGCTGAGAAATCTGACTTAAGGCAACAATAATCATAAGGGAATTCACAAAAACTGTTAGACATTTCATATAAAATGCTACTTTATTACAAAAAAACAAATATATACTCTCCTGA
>JAFIDM010009631.1:15988467-16014057 GCA_023159025.1 Thereuonema tuberculata | reverse complement strand
TCGAAATGTTGAATGTGAAGCAGCGACCGCCATTTTCTCTCCTATTTGAATGTTAGCAAACGGCCAGGAAAGGAAAATCTATAATCTCCGTTGCATTCTGGGAGTTTCAACTCTAGCCGCAAGCATTATAACTATTGAAATGGCAACTATCAATATTTTCTGCATAAGTAAAATACAAAGGAATTTTACATTTTGATTTTAATCCACAGAAAGTAATACAAAACACGAAATTTTACGTAGATTACAAGTGCTCTAGATTCTGGGCTTTCGAAAAATAAATAAAACTGTAGAGATTGCAATTACATCTTTTAATTTTGAGTCACACATACAAACATTATTTGAGGAAGTTAATAAAGGTCAGATTACATAATGAAAAAAAAAATTAAGATTCGGGGTTTGTGGGAAGTACACAGATTGAGCCTTGGAGTTCTAATACCCTTTCCTCTTCTTTTATTTTGCTTAATGAATAGCGTAACGAAAGAACAACGTTAAACTGCCATTTTATAAAACTAATAATTATAATAACCAACAACTTTCGTATAATTGCAATATCGTTCTCTGGCCAATATTTCCATCTAATGGATGGACGACGTCTGGTCTATTCTTTCGATACCTGAATTGAGAAGACTTTATTTCCGAAACAATAATAAATTACTATTACTAATAACCTTACTATTAAAGAAATTTTATAGCTTTCTAACAAAAAAGGATATTTGGAAATGCAAGATTCTGATTTGTCTTAGAAGGCAAACAAATTCTTTGGTTACTAAGAGAAGAAACTCAAAATCAGCAAATCCGAAGTTTTTCTCTTCATATTCTTCTTTGACGACACAACAGAAATAATTTTCATTAAGAAATATTAACTTTCAAAAGGATTTCTTCTGATTTTTAATGTTTGGGAAGCGAACTGCATTAAGAACAAAATCACCTGTTATCACACAATGAAATACAAGGAACTATTCTTTTTATTTTGAATATCGTCAATTCAGGGAACATCAAAATAAGAGCTACAGATCCTCTACCATGAAGATAATATTTCTGAAAAAAAAAATTTAAATATGGAATAAAACCTTCAGCTTAAAATCAAGAATAAAAAAATTAAAATAGCTAAAAAGAAAAAAAAAAGTGTCGAAAAGATTATTTTAGCTAGTAAAAGTAAGGAGCTCTGGGCGCGAAATGCATTTAAATTAAAGCTCTATAACAATAATAACTCAACTAATTATCCAAGGAAGCTAAACCTCTAGTGGTAGGTTTAAGTTATTAAAAATAAGATCCTATTGTTTGATACAAATTAGGACCTGCTGTTATAAGATGCTTCTACAGTTTTATTATCATGGTAATAAATAATAATCTTGAAAACATGAAATTATCTATTTTCTGTTTAAACTTCTATTACTTACAACTTGAGTAATTGATATAGAATTCAAATTCTAATGAATAACTAAACTTGTATAGGCTTCGGAAAGTAAATCACGATAATATATCAGTAGAATGCTGGCAAATTATATTTACAAATCTTATTCCAGAATGTACGTGATTTTTCAAATGTTTTGTTTATTTTACCATTTGCCCATTCATGACTACAAATATGGTAAAAGAGGATATGACTGGAAGCATTCCTCTTAATACTAACAAGGCTTTAGAAGACTTGATAGTGGGCATTTCGGAACCTGAATCCACGAACTTCTCGGTCGAGAAGTAGCGCTTAAGAGAAATAGTGAAGTTTATAACAAAGCACCAATGTTAATTAAAATATCAAATAAGATTATTAAATAAGAAGGAAAGCAGTTAATACATCCTATATTGTTGCCAGTAAGCATTTTATGCTTCAAACTTACCTGCACTGATCATATTAAGGATAGAACAAACCTCATTAAATTTAAATTCGTTACATAATTCTGCATAAAGGCATTAACGCCATTCCCATAATGCTTCGACGGATTAAACTGAGTGCTCGGAACGAAGAGAAGACAGAACTGCTATGGCCAAGCATTGTGGTGTTGGATAAGACATCCTAAGCCTTTCGTTTCGACAGAATATACTTCCTTTTATAGTCGTTAGGTTCTTTTAGGAGCCTCCTTTAAAGTCCATTTGTGAGGCGAGGGAACACTTCGGATCGCTTTTATGAGCCTCTATTTCCGACCTGCCGCAGGCAAGAGCTCTCGACCGTTGGCCCAGGAGTCTGACATTGCCGCTCACACACGAGTGGAAGTTGACTCCTCGATCAGCGTTGCTTTGTTTTCCAACGATAATTTTGTTAAAGTAACTTAGAATACAAACTATTTTCAAAAACTATATAATAGAAATAGTTGCGATTTTAAAGTAATTGTGAATTCCGTTTGGCATACGTTCAAACTTTTTAATTTTACATTCTTGGTACTCGTATAAAACGAAATGTTCAATCATGTTGCCAAGTTTTTCACGAATTCTACTTGTTTTCTTTCACTAAGTCAAAATAAAAAATAAGAACATTATTTTCTTCCAATGCAAAAGTCAGTCGTATAATAAATTAGATTTTTTTTTTTTTTTTTTTTTATTAAAAAATATTTTTGAGACTATAGTGAGACCTGCAAGCAGTATTCATTATCAGAAGCCCAATTCATCATTCTGCACGTAACTGTCAACGTTAGACATATTGTACCTTAATTTGTTGAAACTGTAGGGTAAATATTTTTCCCGTTAGAATATTAAGTACAATTTCATCTTACTTGTGAAACACAAACAAAAATCAAGTATCAAGGCATTCCAATATTTCGAATAAACGGATGCTAAGAGTAATTGTTGAAACAGATCACCGGATAATTTAATATGTTGGATTTAAGTTAACAATCTATCTTTTATATTTGTAACCTGAAAATAAAAAGGCATGCGGAAGACTTCCATTTACCAGCACAAAATGACTCACTTTGAACTGCGAGAGACTCACAGAAAACGCAGACATTGATGGCAACCAAGAAATATACGATAATGGAATTCTGTACAACAATATTGGCAATCAATATTTTGCGAGTGATAATATTCAGTTATAATAGGCCACAGATTTGAAATCATATCAATTCTTCAATGCTCTCCGTTTTGAATTATAGTTCATTTAAAAATATTTTTAATTACTGCTGGTAGGTTAAACATGATTTAATAGAAGAAAAGTTCGCATCTACCACGATAATGAAATTTATAAACACTATTTATTACCGCGATGATCTAAATGCAGGAGAGAATATGTCTATTACTTTGTCAATCACCTAACAATCTCAAGAAATTTAAATGGACTATGGAAAAAATTAATTACATTTTTCAAATTATACCATAAAAAAAAACGCACTTGAAGCTTTGTTTGTTCCAAATTGCTTTCTGGCACTTTGATGACAAGCATCACAGAATATGTTGAAGGAATGTCAGTCGAGGATGTAATAGCGCATTAGCAATGGCTTCAATGAACACTAAATTCCCAGAAAATCAATTGCCAGGGCGAGGACACTACACTTTCCGCATTCATGACTCAATTTATCATCAAACAGAAGGATTGTGTTCTGCAGTCAAAGGTGTAGATAACTACGCTCCTGTTTACGTTATTAGATGAAGACCATTTTAAAGCATTTATCTTTAAAACAAACATTTACTCATCTTACTGAATTACAATTGTTTGACTTAGTGAACAAAATTCAACAAACAACTGGAGGAAGCATAATGGGAAAAATTTTAATCATTTTTTTGAGAAGGACATATAATTGGCTGATTATTTTTAAAAGTAATGAAAGTTTTAAAAGTAATGAAGTTACCCAACAGAAAATATTTGTCTTAGAAATAAATAATTAATGAAATATAAGAAAAACTACAAAGAAAAGTTGAAAGTTGGCATAAGAATGTCTTTAAACCTTCAGAAAGAGTTCGCATAAATCACATAAATAATGCACATAAATCTTATCATTCGTTCCATTTACTTTGAAGTAGGTAGGGTCTTAATAAACCACAACATCTCTTTACCATAAAATTTTATCTTTTTAGCACTGTTTCTGAATCATAATTATTGTGGATTTTTAGGGCAAACTATACAAACATAATATTATCAACAAATATAATAATGTTTTGTTTTGTTATTTTGTTCCTAATTCCTTAACTATGAACCCAATATGTATACTAACCATCACAAGAAGGATTGCATTTGACAGCATAATTATGATTAAACTTTCAGCGTCGTGGGATAAATAATTACAATGATCGTAGACTGATGAGACAAGTTCTTAGTTTTTTTCTGATATTTTCTCTTGGATTCATATTGAGAGATGTTACAAACCTGTAATTTTCATTGAATGCCAAGCTTACCATTTGAGTGTAACTGCTAAAAAATTTTGGCGGAAAAGCAAAGTTTAAAAACAAAGAAACAAACATTACTTGAAGACAGCAATTTTTGATTCTGATTTTAAGAACTGCTACCTGTAACCCAGTAATATAGGAAAAATCAAACTGAAAAATTGTATACTTATATTATTTTATTGATTTTTTTTCGAATGTTTTAACTTACGACTTATCTATTGACATATCAATGCACATTTTATTGCATTTCTTAATTTCTCGGGATATACATAAATGTTAAAAATTATTACATACATAAAGTTATTCTAAGAAGTAGCCGATAATAAAAAAAACAAATATATATAATGACGAATGATACAGTACATGGGCAGAACTTCAATCTTTATATTGCTTAGCCTTATTCGATTCGACTAACACACAAATACAAATAACGTTTTAAAGTAGTTAAGAATTCTTTAGAAGAACTTAAACGAGGCAATTCTAAATGAGTAGTAGGTCTTCAGACTGTTTCATAATCATTTTCATCAGTTTTTTACATATGAATGTCAGCTAATGATCGATAAACACAGAAAAAAATCTGTGCAAAAATTCTGAAAAAAAGTTACTTGCTAGTAGAAGAATTTGGGACAAAGTTTTCAAGAAAAGATGTCCTTTCAGAAATAATACGTATAAATTAGAATATTTCAAAAAGTCCTTCATTACACATTTTGACTTTAAAAAACAACCATATTAAAAAATAGTCTTCAGAGCAGGTTTAGGCCTACCTGTCACAATGATGTTTAATTGACTGTCTGCAATCTGTTAAGTCTATTAATTAAGCATACAGCTTACAAAAACTGTTTTGAAAAGTTTGAAGTGTTTTGTTTTTCTCATTTGCATTGATAACCGCTCAACTATGCATGTATTACAAATTTCACTCATATCAATATCCTAATAACGGCATTAAAGCTTATTAATGTTTGGTGGGGATTAGCGGGGTGAAATGAGGGAATTCTCCATCTCCCTTCGTCAAACCTGCATGTTAATCGATATTCATTTGTGTAAGTTTCTATTATATCATACCAGAATGTAACGGCTTTTTGAAAGACAAGCCATAGTGAATATTTTTGATCATTTAAGAAATCGACCTCTTAATTCCAATTCCGGTCTCAACTATTGAATACTGTACTTCTAAATCAAAGATCGTTGTTAAGTGATTGGGAATTTAAATATGTAGAGTAAATAATAAATCGTGTCTCCGCTTTACGCTCCACAGACCCTACTTTCTGGGAAAAAAAAAATTGTTATGAAAAAAACCCTGAAATAACTTCTACAAAGCGTGTTACAGTGGTCTACTGGTGAAAGCGCTGCAATGAAGCGTATACTGGATTGAACTACACAGCATGTATTTTGTGTTTTTGTTTTTTAAATAAATTACTTTGTTTATTTATTTTCTGTTTTATTTATTTTCTGTTTTATTTAATTACGTTTTGGTAGTATAAGATCGAATTAGAAATTGCCGAGTTACTCAAAATAAAGAAATATTCTAATAAATAAAATTAATGATTGCAACATTATTGTTATCATTATAATTGCAATTTATCCAACTATTTCAATATTTATTAGGTATTAATCCATATATTTAAATTTAATCATTATACACAAACCTTATTCTTCAATAACCGGTGATTTCTGATCAGATTCCATTGAATATCGTAGGATGGTCAACTTTTAAAAATAAGGGAAGCAGCAATAGGCTACTATAACACCAATCAATCTCATAAAACTATCGTCTAAATATTTCTTGGTTTTATAATATCCGATACATAACGACAGATTCTTATTCATTTACTTTATTGTCCACCACCATTTCAAAAACAATGTAATATTGTCCAGATTTATCATTATTTTCAGGAAGAATGTAATAACTCTATACACAAATAATTACATTAATTATTTAACTATTATTAAAAAATTGTAAGAGTACAACGAAACATTAAGAAAATAAAAAGCATCATCGATAGAAAAAATAAAATTCAAACTTGCAGTAGATGATTATTGTAAATGTTCTGTAAATAAATACAAAATACTATACAATAAATACTTTATTTGTTTAGCAATTAAAAATTTGTAAATAATATCTTCATTTTTTTTCTATTTACAGTAAGTATCTCGAAACTTTTTAATAATTAAAACATTTTCATAACTGGCAAACACAAATAAATACTTTAAAATTCTAATTTAAAAAAGAAATATTGAAGTTTAACAAATGCTTATTATTAAAAGATTGTATTGTCCCCAAACTATTTTAATAAAAAATAGATGTACTATATTTCAAAATATTTGAAATATAGTACATCTATTGTACTATTGTATAGCTTGAGTCATAAATCACAGAATGTCACCGGAATCTATTGTTGAGTTTATAATACCCGATAATACATATTGCTCCAAAATTTAAACTAGAAGTCTATATGTATAAAGACTAATACTAAAATGTTAGAGTACATTTAGTTTTAGTCTTTCTATTACGTAATCCCCATCCGTAACATTTATGGTTAAGGAGTGAATTAATTTCCGAAATTTTTTCATCGAGCTGTAACATATGCAACTATATACAGTAAAACCCCGCTAATCCGGCATCCGATAATCCGGCACATTCAATAATCCGGCATCGGTCTAAGGGGTTTTTTTTTACACTGAATAAACCTTCCGGGCGCGTTCGGCAGAGTTCGCGGGCAATCGGCTGAGGTCGGGCGTACTCGGCAGTGCACTGTATGTGCTGTATTAAAATATAATAGCCTACTACATAAAAATATATTTTGTTGTTTTACTTTTAACATTTTCCATCACTACCGACATCAGAGAAATCACAATAAAACACGAAACAATGGCCCGATACCTATTAATAGCCCTTTTGACTCTCTATTTTAGCGGTATTTCCGCTATCCTCGCAATAACGGCTATTTTTAGACGGCGCTCAGTAATCCGGAATTTTCGGTAATCCGGCACTGCCGAAGTCCCGAACGTGCCGGATTAGCGAGTGTCTATTGTACTGTGATGTAACATTCAACATACCCTCTCCGAAATAAAATCATAAATATGCTAGTGACTATATCTATTTTCAATCTGAACTAAAAATCAATATCATGATCCTATAAAAATTCTTTCCCACAAAATAAGAAAGATTAACTTACCGTGAAGAGCTTTCAAATAGGCTTTTCCTGCAGTTATCAGTTGTCTTGCGCTGGGATTAAACTTCTCCAAAATATTCTAAAAAAAAAAAAAAAGATAATTTACATATTAAATTTCACGAAGAGTACATTTCAGAGGAAAAAAAAAAAGTTAAAATGTATTTTAAAACCACACAAAAAAAAAGTTAACGAAGAAGGGTACGACTTATTAACTTTTATTATAATTACTTTTTTGAAGAATCCTCCTAATAAATACTGTTGTAGTGAATTTATATATCACATTGTGTAGCATTGATTAGGAGACATTTGTACAACGCATTTCCGATACAACGCTCATTTCGCTATATCAAGTGAATGATACTAAGAATTATGCGGTCTCGCATATCTTTTTTTCCAGTTTCATGTTTTTAAAATTTTCGTAACGTTCACATTGTTGTCAAAATTAAATTTAATGATTCAGAATGGTTTGTAATGTTAAGACACACTAACCTTTTATAGAGTAGTTCTTACCTATTTTAATGAAAAATATTCTTACACTTTATAAATACAAAGAAATATAGGAAAAACTGTGAGAAAAGTGAATGGTTTACGAAAAACTGAATAATGTAAAGAAAATAACCTACTTTTTGTTCTTCTAATATTCCTTTTTTATTTCAGAATCAGAATATCTCGACATTATTTCTTGTGCAATGAATCTTAGTAAAAATAGACACTAATTGATCTTATATTTTCATTAATAGACTTAAACTACCTGTATCTGTTCTTACTTCCTATAGTAATGTTTCGTCCTTTTTTTTTTAGCCCACATTGGAAAACTGTTAAAACAAGAATATTTTTAATAGTGTGTTAATTATCAACTAGTTTTTTTTTTTGTTATATTTTTTTTAACCTTAAGGCTTCTTAATCTAAAAGTTATATTAGGAGGTGATAATTCATAGCCAGAATGTGTAGAATTTTGAGTTTCTAGGACGAACTGTTTCCTCTTTTGATGACTAAAAATTACATTTTTTTTATTTCTTTATTCTAATCGTATTTTGTTTACATTGTATATTAAGGAGTGTTAAAACTGCTAAAATACCCTTTCAGTTTGGCAGGAGATCATGAAAAATTGTACATTTTTTCCATAATAAAAAAAAAATCCATGAAAAGCCTGGGTGTCGTAACATTGATATTGATATTATAATCTAGAAAATTTACATTTACATTTAATATTGAAAAAAAAGTAGAAGAAATCTGACAAATTCTATTGCCTTCGTATTCAACAATTCTGCACGAAGCTCTCAAGTTTCTGTTAATGCTGTAATCTAACATTTTTTCCTGGAATTCAAATGGAAAGAGAAAAAGACGAGAGAAGGTTTGTACAATTCGTCGGAATCCATTATGATTTATCGGTTTTACTTTGGCGTACAGGGTTCAACCGAAACAACGTTCCCAGAGTTTCTGTAAATTACAAAGTGCCAGGAAGTCTCGAGTCAAATTTAGATTTGCTTTAGAAAAATATTCAATTATTTTCCTTCAAATTCTAACAGCAATTGACCCACTACTTCAAGATATTCATTGATAATTACAGTCGGACCTCTATTTAACGAAGTCGCTAAATCCCCCCAAAAAGTTCATTATATGGAAAATTCGTTAAATAGAGATTCACCTTTTATTATTCAATATTATTAAAAAAATTAATAATTTTAATGACATAAAGCATATATTACCGCATGCGTATTTAAATTTTACTAATAAAGTCTGTTAATCTTGTCTGAGTTTTTTTTTTTTTTGAAAAAGTGTTTTTGCTCATAGTACGTCTCGCATCTTTGCAATGCACCAAAAACACCTTCAGTATTTTCTTTAAATTGTAATCCGCGTCGGATTGTTTTAAATGATCATACGAAGGTTTTTTGATTTCTGCATCATGATCATTTACATTTTCATCATCTTCATCGGAATTCATTGCTGTATTGTTTTTATTTTTCACACTGTCCAAAATATCCGATTCAGTTAGTGTTTCCGAGGTCTCAACTTCAAAATCAAGTGAAAGATAATCATCAATCAGCACATCATCGTTAATTTCTTCTTTTTCCCTCAGCTGTATCCACATTTCTTTTCTTTCCTCTAGGGGAATATTAATAATAAAAACATTTCAAGGAGGAAAAAAATAGATACCACGAAAAAGTTCGTTAAATAGAAAATGCACTTCGCTATTTGGAGGTTATTTTACGAAGAAATTAGCAAAATGTTCTTGGTTCCAAAGAAAAGTTCGCAAAATAGAGAAATTCGCAAAATAGAGGCTCGTTAAATAGAGGTCCGACTGTAGTAAAAAAAAATAATTTTCTTAACAATCGGAAATAAATGTTAGATGAAAATTCAATTTATTAATGATTAATTATTTCATCAAACTATTATTGCAGAATTAAACCGAGGTGAGGACTCTTCCCAGTAGAGAGGCCATAAAGTGCAAAAAGCAGTTTTTCTTAGTATATTCAAGGCATTAGCGGTCCCGATGACTAACTTGAATATCATGAACATTGGTAACGTGGTTATTGGGATCTTTTTAATTATCTGATATCAACATCGAAAAGCAGTTTTTCGGCGATTATTCTTTACCCACGGCCAATCTCTAATTTGTTTTTTGTTTTTAAACTTCGATCTCAGTTCCTAGGTAAATACATGGTACATTATCTTGAATAACCGTTGATACTATCAAAGATACGCTGGTATTCATTTTTAAGTAAGGCGTTAAAAAGCGGTTTTTCGGCAATTATTCTTCAAGAACTGATTTTCTTTTTTTTTAAACCCTGTTAACTTTACAAATATTTATTCGGTCGTATCGTTGTTGAGATTTCGTGTGTCATCCATTTCTTTAGATTTTTTTTTAGATAAAGATTTCAACGATAGCTTCAAGACAACCTCGAACTTTGATTTTTCTGTATCGATCCTACTGCACATTACTTACAGTCCAAATAAGTTATTAAGTCGTCGGTAGAAAAAAAAATTACTACTATTTTATATGAGCGTATGTTTAATGTCAAAAGTGCGATCTAATAAATATCTCGTTCTCACAGTTAGAATCGTTATCAAATGTTATTAAATCTCTTTGATTCTAATTATTATTTCTAATTATAAACATGTTTCAGATTAAACCGATAACGGATTAAACAATCTTATTATTGGAAATATATTTTTGTTTTTTATTTTTCCGATTTTCTAATCAATTAATTGATCTGAAATAGCCCATTTATTGACTATTATAGATTTGCTAATAGTCAATTGGTACAACTTTAGTAAATCCAATATTTATAACACTATTCTTCGTAATCATTTTAAAAATAGTTCGATTTTGAATTTATTCAAGAAAATTTACTTAATGATGTGATGGCTTTGAAATAATCATTCAGATAGTTTATTAAGAAATATTTTACCTGAATGTGGATATAACAAAATTTTTATATTGAGGCGCACACATTTTGAAAAACTAGACACACAAGAAAAATACGAAAGACGTTTCGCTAGCATTGTTGTTGTGTGTTTTTAATGTGTTTATGTGTTGTTGTTTTTTTAATGTATATCTGCTTTAAATAAATTTTTAGTAAAGAATATTTCAGTTTTATATTAAGTTAATGAATACAAAACTGAAACATTCTTTACTAAAAATTAATTTAATTGAAACAAATTATTGTAATAGATCAATTGTTAGAATTTCTCTATGTATTTAGCCTTGTAATTCATTTAAATATTATTGAAGAACTCGTACTTTTCCTTCCCAATATTTATTTTTATCTATTTTTACCCGTTATCGGTGTTTTGGTAAGAAGTTAAAATGTACTTAAATTTTAAAATTAATATTATTATTTTTTTCATGAAATTTGAATAGTTTTTGAAGAATCTGCTTTGCTTTCTTAAAACATCGTAACATCAAAGGCTGAGCACCTTGTAACAGTTTGTTACTATGATTTGCATACTAGTTTCCAGTTGCAACATGGATGACTGGTACGACAGTAGTTGGCAGTTCGACTGACAGCTTTAGTTCTTAGCCTGCCACCCTCTTCCCCACACCATGGATGTTCACCTGCAAGCTTTCAATTCAATTACAGCTGGCTACTTTATATTCAACTTTTGCATAAGAGTATTTTATGAAGAGTTTTTTGTGTGAAAAATATTTGAGTAAACAGAGAACGTACAACCAAGACTTTTCAACTGAAACAACACCCTCACATTCTTCCAAAGATAAAATTGTAATGCCGGAATATTACACGAATCTAAATTCATACAACGTTTAAAAAGCTTATCGTTAAAAATCATGCCCTATCTCAAAATGTTGTCTGATTTAAATACGTCAATTCAATATAGAAAAATAAAAGTTTACTTACAGTAAATTAACTTGGTAAGTGATTACACATCATTACTTGCTTATTAAGAAATATTTCTGTAGTTATGGAATGTGTTATATCTAAAACTTCGATTTCCTTATAATCACATTTTACTTTTTTCTTCGAAACTGTTGACTTTATGACTTATTAAATTTTATCTCATCATAAGTCCAAAAATTTAACTCCCTTTTAATTTAACGAATTATCAGTATGAAAAATTACTCTTTTTTTTTGTATTTGTTTACTGGAAAGTTTTGTTAAATCGTTTTCTAGATCGTTCTACTCATTTTGTAGTGTTGGTCATCAATATTTGTCACATTTTATCTCGTTGTTTTAAAGTTCTGTTTCTCTTAATTCACCTTATTTTTCCACAAACATATGTACGTAAAATAAAATGTAAAATTTCACATGTAACTCCCATATGAGCATTTTTAAATCGGAAATAGACAGAAAACGTAGTGCGATTTCTATTTACTCCAGATTTACTTTCCTGATTTGAGATCGCATAATCGAGACCTTCTGTAAAATAGATTTAAGATAACTCATGAAAGCTATCATAAAATAATATTGTTAAATGGAACATGGAAAAACCAAAACTATGAAGTTCTTTAGCAATCTTTTTTCCGATGGTTTTCAGCTAACGTCATTTCGAATTCGCTTAAATTGAGAAACGCGTAAATAGCGATCAGACTTTATGTCTTTATTAGATTAGATTGCATTCGTTCTTCAGTCTTCAACGATCAAATTGGTATCAATGATAGACTTGATTTAAATTGTTAATTTTCTGTCCACCGATAGATTTTTAGAACGAGTAACTTACACTGACAAGGAGACTGTGCTGTGCTGTCTGTGCTGAAGAAGTTTTCATTCTTCATTGTTGATTTTTTATTTATTTTTTGGTTTTTGTTGGTTTTTTCCTATCTTGATTTTCGTTTTCTTTTTCCTCATCTATCTATCTATCTATACTATTAAAAACCCGTAGAGTTTGTGTGTTTGAACGCGCTAATCTCAGGAACTACCAGTCAGATTTGAAAAATTCTTTTTGCGTTAGATAGCCCGTTTATTGAGGAAGGTTATAGGCTATATAACATCACGCTACGACCAATAGGAGCGGAACAGTAAACATAAACGTCAATCAACGGGTGCGGCGGCGACGGGGCGGCTTGGCTGCACGACGAGAACCGAACAATACCGAGAAGGGGCGAATTTAACTCGGGTGACACCGCGGGGCACAGCTCGTATTAATATACTTTTTATTTATTATTTTTGTTCTTTTTGGCTTAATTTAGTAATTCGACTAGAAATTTTAAATATTATTCCCTTTAATAAGAATGTAAAGATATAACTTTTCTGACTATTATTTGTATAAATGATCAAATATCATTTAATTATTTCTTCTTTTTATTTCTTCATTGTTTTCCTTCATCCTTTGTTTCCCTTTTTTATTACGCTAATATATTTTCTTATTACTTATATTATTCATATAACCCTAAAAAAATACGATTAGAATATGTAAATGATTATCCCTGTATTTTTTTTTTTTTTCATTTTTGTTTGTTAAAGGATAAAGAAAAAACGGAAGCAAAAGAAGAAGAAAAAGAAGAAAGTAAATGATATTTGATCATTTATGTAAATAATAAAGTAATATTTTAAAGTAATATCTTCTAATTAAAGGGAATTGTCTGAGCTACCGCCGACAATAACATGGAACTTCCAGATTTCTAGCATTTAAGCTATTATAAGAAATCCAATGAAAATAACGTCAAACATTTCGAAATCTTTGGGAATTGACCCCCAAACCCATATACCGTCGGACCTCGATATAAGGTCACTTGGGACCTCGCGAAAGTGACCTTATAAGCGGGTTGACCTTATAACCGATTCATACGCATTTGTCAATAAAAAAGCATTATATAAATACAGTATAATTCTTTGTAAAATTTAATACGTACAAAAATATCAGCTTATTAGGTTATAATTTTTTAATTTAGTTGAACCAATTAAAATTAATGAAATCAGAAAGAAATTATTTTTTAAAAATTTTAATTCGGAATAAAGTTATATTCAAATAGTACTAGTATGCTGAAGCAAAGTACTGATGTACAACTGATCTTACTTAAAATAATCCATAATACAGGACTGTCGCGATTTTGGTTTCATCTTTTGTACAATGTTTTCTAAGTTTCGTAGTTTCTGAAAATGTTCTTCAGCTCCCTCATGATTCGTAAAAAAAATGTCTTACGACATTTAATGCTCTGAGCGCTTCTGCTTGTGTCACCGCTTCACTTTCAGTATCACTGTCGTTATCCTTACTTACTCTTATATCCTTACTCTACTGCACTGGAATCTAAAACTTGCGAAACAATTTCGGAAATCGAAGCTTGAGAAGTGGTAACAATTTCATCATCAATTCTAACATATTCACTTTCCCCTTCTACAGCACAGCCGCGATTTCTGAGATCTTGTATTAACACAGGTAAAGGAATATCGTCTTCATCATCTTTTTTCCTAGAATTTGAGGGGATGAAGTGCTTTGTGAAAAAGCTGTCCCTCCGTCAGTAGGAGAAATGACGCCGATAAAAGATCGTACCAACGGAAAAGTTCTTGGAATTGAATCAGTGTGGCACTGAAATCACAGACAAAAGTGACGTTATATGCGATTACGGTATTGAAGACCTGACCATATATCCAATAATCCATATCACAGAATTCCTATTCATTGAACCGGGACTTTAGAAAAGTGACCTTATATGCGGGTGACCTTATATCGAAGTCCGACTGTATATTTTTGACGTATTTCGTCTGTACTTTCATCTCCCAAAAGGCATCGAAATCCGTGATGTACAGATATTGATTGTTACTGTATACATTGCTTACTAGGGACGGTGGATCCCAGTTGCTTTCCTCAGTGCTGATAACAGCCAGACAGAAAATTCGAGAAAGACATACCTTGAGCTGAATCCCCAATTCTTTAAAGGTTGGGAGAAGAAAAGAACCGTAACTTATATTGGATCATTCTACTGCCACTGGGAGGCTTGTCAGTAAGTAGGGAAGTGAAATGTTGTAAGAAATATACCTCCAAAAGTTTTTGTGCGACTTATCTTCGGTGAATGTATGAAAAAAATAATAAGTTCAAGACAGAAACAGACGTACGAAAAGGCTCCATCACATGAATTTACCGGAGAAGTACAAATTGGTAATCTGAATTCTATGAAAAGTATAAAATACTCAATATTTCTTCGTTGTCTCACATCTACGCTGTACACATTCTTCTCATAATACTGATACTGGAGAAACTTTCAGATTAAAGCAAATTCAGGTTATGTAGTGGAAGGAGAAACTTCATTTCATCAAATTTTATAATTTTATTTAGGATTTTTTTTTAACCATTAATGTATGAAGGGCCGTGTAGTTACCGGACTCTTTGAAAGGCCGTGGGCGAGCCAATCAATTTCCGTTTGGAAACTGTAGGGAAACATTAAAAGAGCAGTCACTGATTGACATTAACCATTTGGTGAATCCTTTTGGCTCAGTTCCAAATTGAAATCAGAACAGATTGGGATCAATTTAATCACAGCAACAACAACAAAAGATATTTAAAGCACTTAAATAGATACACGTTTTCAAAATCAAGGAAGAAATAAAATAAAATTTATATTTATGTTTTAGAATTCTTCCTTGATATAAAAATATTTTCAAAAATAATCGATAGGGTGGTCTGCTTCTTCTCTCTAAATCTGTAACTTTATGTATTTTTATTGATTTTAATTAAATCTTAAAATTTATAGGCAAAACAGTGGTCTTCCCAAGCGTATTAAATAAACATTAAAAATTCACAATAATCTCTCCACTTTCGACGGCCTAAGTTCGAATTCCCGGGGTTTCCAAAGTATTTTCGTGAAATTTAAGAAACAAAAACCAAGAAAATAGAAAAAAAAAAGTCACTCGAGTCTCACCAAATTATTTTTTTATCGATTTTTTATTAGAGGGAATAAAATCCAAAAATTGTTGTAAGTTGAAAATGAAGAAAGAAAAATAATTTTTTTCTAAAGTTTTAAGTACCTAAATTTAATTTGGTTTTTATTTTTATGAAAAAAAAAATTTCCGGAAGAAATATTAATGAAAGACGATACAGTATTCCAATCAGAGCCGTCGCGATCGGGGCGATCGCCCTGGGCGCCGCGGCTAGGGGGGCGCCTTGGCAGCCACATAAATAAAAAAATTTGGAAATTCTGGTTTGTTTTTTTTTTGTTGAATTGGAAATTTGTGGGCGCCGCGGCAACGGCAAAAATAAAAAAATTTGGAAATTCCGGTTTTTTTTTTTTTGGTTGTAGATTTTTGGGATGGGGGGGGGGGCGCAAATATCAAGTGTAGGGCGCCTGACGAAATCTTGCCCCGGGCGCCAACAAACCACGCGACGGCCCTTATTCCAACAAGCAGAGACTCGTCGTTCATAAGTGATCAAAGACAGACGGTACACGGACTTAGGACTTAAAATAATTTTAATGGCGAAACATGAAATTACATTGCAATACTAAAAATAACACTAACATCAATATTATTTTTAAGTATTTATTACTTCTTTTTCGATTTAAAGCAGACATTTTGAACTTGCCAAGCGATCGTCAGCTATGTAAGGCCTCAAACCTTTCGTTCAAGCTCTAGACAACCATTTTTGCCATGAAGAACCTTTCCAAAATTTTAATTAAATCTGAAGTACCTAAATGGCAGGATCTCTTGTCTACATCAGCCAACACATAGGACCATATCAATCAACCAAATAAAAATGTCACAAAAAAGCATAGGGAGCCGCAAATCGGTCCTCAAAGAGTTCAACTATCACAAAACCAGTACTGAAATCCAATTTAAATGTGTTAAGCAATTACATAAAATTTAAATCAAGGTGTTACATTTCCCAAAATATCCATTTTAATCAAACAAACTTTATTTTATAAAACAATTATACGTGAGCCTGTTTTATTAAGCTTTATTTCTTCTCTCTTTACCAGCTTTCAATAATATTTATTGGAGGGCGATTTTTTTTCTTTATGGACAACGGTACCATTCGATAAGGAATATTTACAAAAATTCTGCTTAAAATTTAAAACATTTTAAAATTTAAATTTTTTTATAATTTGCCATCAAATATTAGCAATAGTTATAAATCTTCAAACTTTTTAAATTAAAATGTCAAGGTCTCAATTTAAAAATAGGCCAATTAGAAGTGTATTCGCCAATAAAATGAAACGTCCAGACGGCATGTTGTTTGTTTATAACTTTAATGTTAGTACTTTATTTTTTGCTCGATACGCTTAATTTCCTTATGACACAGCAACGTGTCACCATTGAACACAGACAACTTTTAATATTCAGAAAATGTGGAGCCCGTTTTGAAGAACTGTTTCTTTGTATTAGTGAACGACTTTTGTAATACTCAAGTTTCTGTATTCAATTTGCACAAACTTGCCATGTCAGTGGTCAGAATCAAATATTGTACCTTCAGCGTTAAAATATTTGAGAACAACTGCTTTAGAGTATCAGAAAACAATCTAATGCGCATGCTTAATGGAGTTCCCATCCATGGTGACCGAAGTCAAAAGAAGCTCTTTTGCTAACACTGCTCCGATACCAAATATTGATTTCTACTTTTGCCACAGGTGTGTAGTCAGTGGCTCGGAATCATCATCGACTTCGTTAAAAATATTCATTTAAATAAATGAGAAAGCAAATTTCAAAACTCGGAACTCAACTAAACCTATATCATTTAAAAGTAATTTTCATTTCTCTCTGAAATAAACTACTAAATGCTTGTATTAAGACCGGACTGAAGTATTAAGTCAAATATCATCCGGGATTTTTAAAAATTGGATTTGACTGCATTATTACTCCTACAACAAGTTATTTCTTCTTGCAATGTTTTCGTGTATGTTTTTCTTTAATATTATTATTGGCAAAAGGATCCGGCGTTGCCCGGTTCTTAGGAAACAAAGAATGAGCATGCCATCCGTTTACGCGTTACCTTTAATGATGGAGCTACTGGTTGTCGAAAACGGAAATTTTTGAGCATACGTACTGTAAATACTCTACAATCAAATCGGATAATCAATGTATGATCGAAATAGAGCAGTATTTGGCTAAATCTATCTCAGGGACTATTTAATGACCCTATCGATTTTGGATTGATAACTTAAATCGGCTCCGAATATATAGTGTATAAACAAATAACAACAGAGATTAAAAACTTGTAATAGAAGATTGTTTACAGTTAAAGATTATTAGGAACGTTTGGAGCAAAGGGAAAAAAACTTGAAATTTAAGCTCTTAAAATTGAGTAAGAATTTAGGAACAAGCGCGATTAGTAGAATTACTGTCATTTCTAAAATTTGAAAGAACTGCTACCAAATAGTTACTGGCCAAACCTGAAAATAAGAATATCATAATACAAGCAATTTCACTTAAATATTTTCGTGTGTTTCTAAATCCTTCACGAAGTAAGATATTTCCTGAAATTTCATTTGGGGCACAGAAGGTTTGATTACTGCTTATTTGCTTTTTGTTTTTTTTAATCCGAATCGAGAAGTCAATGAGAGTTTTGGGGAGAGAAGTTTAACTTTTGCATCTCTTTCCTTTTGTAGACAAATAGATAAAAAAAGATTATTTGGGGCTAATGTCCGAGCAGCTGTCCCATTTGCTCTACCCTTATCTGGCCACTTTGATTATCACCTTTAGTTATATTGTAATGCAGTTACATCTGAATAACGTGAAAAAAAATCAGAACTGCTGTGGAGAATAAAAACCAGCAATGGCATTTATCAATAATATACTATTATATGTCGGAAAATAACGGATTCAGTTTAAATTCGAAGAATACATGAACACCTTTCTACTTGGAAAAGTGAAAGAAAACTTATTATCTAGATCAACCGCTTGTCCGAATATCTCAATTAAATTTCAGTTGTATTTGATTCTTTAAGGCTTAGTTAATAAAAATTAAATTATTTTCTTATATATGTAAAAGTTTTAAATTAGAACTGATGAGGCGTTATATCTGGAACTCCTTCCAAGCAAAAGTCAATGGTTCCAGTAGGATGCCAAGGCAGGGTTATAATGTCCTCGTCATTCGACAGAAAAAAGAAGAAAATGAAAAGATGGGGTCTTTAATAAACAAAAGAATAGTTGTCCAGCAAAAAAAAAGAAGTTCAGAATGCCTTCCGTTGGGGAGAGGGTTCGCAAGCCCCACAAACCTTCGGAACACCAGTAACTTGGTTCCCACGAAATGCTTCTAAATCCTGTTCTAAAGGCCATATTCCCATGTAGTTCATGAGAATTGAATCTGTTAGGTCTCATTGTCAGACCACTCTATGTATCTTTGCAATATAATGCAGGTCGTACATCAGTTGAAGTCTAACTCAGACTTCTGCTCAAAGCAATTGATAGTTTACCTATGACTCGCGATGTGTCTCGAAGACTTAAAAACATTGTCACAGATTTAGTGGACAGACCACGAGCAACAATAGATCTGATGACATTTTGAGATAATGGAGCAATGGAGCAGAATTTCGGAGAAGCATCACTGAACCACGTAGACTCAATAGAATTTAGACATCCATTACGTTGACTCCAATTACCACAAGATAAGAAACATGGATTTAAAAACAGATGTTGCAGACATGCCGTGATGATCTGTCCGACTCCCAATAATTATCTACCGATAGTGTGAAGAACCGGGAAACGGAGCAACCATGATATCGTCATTATCTCATCCCAATCCAAAGCACAACGAAAGCTTTGGCTTTATCAGAACATCACATTCCAACAGTTTGTTGAACCAAAGACTAGGAAGTAAGGCAGGGCTTCGAATGATAACTCGTGGGTCCATGGAACTCTGCTAATCTGTAAAAATTGTATCAATGGATTAGCCTCCATTAACCCCAGGTATAAACCTCATTGAGCAAGGCAAGGATCGCTTGAAGGTAGCCATACCACAATGCAGGCAATGGAAGGAGGACGTACTAAAGCAAAAGGGACAGCAACCACAAAAGTGCGACCAAAAAAGTACGAGTCCTCTTGAATGAAAGAAACGTTGTCACTCTTTACAGAGTAGAAATAACGACATGTGATAGTGGTTTCCTTCTGTGAAGGAATAGTCTGCAATAGTAATCAAAGTAATTAGAATTCAATAATTTTTTTTAATATTATTCAATATAGTGTATTTCATTTAATTAACTAGAAAATAAATTTACTTTATTCCCCAAATTTATTTTTATTTTATTTTTAAAAATATCTTACCAAAACTCAAAACTTAGAGATTTAAAATAACAAAAAAGTACTTAAGAACATTATTAAACTTAGAATAACACAGAACGAAAATAAATATAACTTCAATATCAGTAATATTATCAACAATGTTTGGCATCACAAATCCTGTGCTTAAAAATGAGGCTACAATTGTTCAAAGGAAAGTGTTCATCGGGTGCCAAAAAAAAAGCAATTATACATCCAAGGAAAGGACGATTTCAGATTTTTTTCTTATGTTTTACGCCCTGATTACCCTTAAATACACTAACTATCAATCTTATAGTTACTGAGATTCACTGAATATCAATGTTTGAGTATCAACTTTAAATACCATTTTACAGGACACCGCCGATCTTCGGTTTTGTTTTGTTTTTCTAAAACAATGGCATATATGAAGGGCCTAACTGCAAAAGTCACATTCTCCTCTTTAGCAAATTTTTCAGGAAACATGAAAACCTCTCATTTCAATAAAACAAGGTTTTGAAACTTGCATTTTTTTTTGAAAATATAATGTAGTCAAACAATGTGGTTTGTAACGCTATTTGTTTCAAATCATACACAACACATAACTTGGAAAAATGACTTTAAAATATGGAGAATGTGATTTTTGATACTTACAGATGGAAAATGTGAGTTCTGCACTTTAATAGTTTTCAGAATATTACTTTTGACACAACGCGTTCTAGAAATTATCAGAGAAGATAATGTAACTAACGATAATATTTAGTTTGTTTAGGGTGTAAAGTTAAAATACCGGCATACTTTTGTTTCTTCAATAAACAAAGTTTTGTGCCAAAATTTTACAAACTATTCTCACAATATAGAAATAACACACACACTAAAAAAACTATAGATTGTCATCAAAACAGTTCAGTTTATTGAACAAAATCAGATGTGGAAAGTCTGCAGTTCCGCAACGTGGCATTCCTCCTCATATTCTCCTGGCACATGTACTTCAGGTCCATCCAAAACATTGACGAAAAATTTCAAAATCCTCATTAGATCGCCACTGTTCTCCGTAGTGTTTTTCCAAGAGAGAATTAACATCCCTTTCCTTTTGGTCTTTGGCAATACAGTTGCTTTTGACGATAGTCTGTGGAACTAAATTTTGCAGCTGCTTCCCTCTCTTCGTTATGCTTTTGGCACTTTCTGCAAGATCACTTTTCAAAGTGGAAGTATTGAACCAAAATGGTAGCTATATTGCTAACAGTTTTTCTGGAAAAGTAAATTCGCTTTGCAGCCTGAATACCAAAATGCAGACTAGCTGGCTTTTTCATCACTTCTTTCGTTGCTGTTTTCCAATCTTGAATAATAACATCACCATCAAGCCTTTTAACAGTATTTCAGTGGTATATTCACACGCTTCCTTAGAACTTCTCCAATATTTCTCTCAATAGGTTTAACACTTTGATCCATTATAATACTAATTATTAATAAAAAATGAGGACATCACAACAACACTTACAATTCACTCTTACCCAAACATAACCTGTTGCTGACTGTGTCACATGACTACATCACGTGACCAAAATACAGCTGCCCATTGGCTGAGTGGATAATGTGAGTTTTGCACTAGAGTCCTCAGTGGAGAATGTTAGTTTTGCTCCAAAACGTGATTTTCAACATTAAATTTATATAAGAGAATGTGAGTTTTGATGACTGAAACCTTCAGAACAAGGTACAGTTCAATGTGAACAATAATAATATATCAATAACTCATTTCCCGCCAAAAGTGGAGAATGTGACTTTTGCAGTTAGGCCCTTCATATTAACCTTCCATACATGAGATCGGTCATTAGTTGCCGAGTAATCGATCAATTTTTTACCGTGCCAGAAAAAGAGGTTGTCGGAAGATTAGTGAGCAATGCAATGCCCGGTCTGCCTTTTGTTTTTGTTTTTTTAATAATTAATCCTGATGACCCTTAATTATTGTCCAGTATCATGGATATCGGTACTGGAGTTGCTGAAATCGTGGGCGTCATTACCAATTGTCCTTTTAGGTCATCTTTTTTTTTTTTTTTTTTTATTGTAATATGATACAATTAAAGCCCTTTTAAGATATTTTTTTCTGTTAATTTATGCTTAAAAATGATTTCAGATTTTTATAAAGTGAAATCATCTATAAATGAAATAATTATTAAAAAGAAAAAAGAAGGTACACATCAAAATTGAAATTAGGAAGCTTACAAAATAGAAAAAAAAGAGAAATAATGTACAATTCAAATGTTATTTAATAACAAAATAATACTATCTAAAAACAAATAAACACGTGCTTAAATAAGAATATTAAAAGTTAAAAAAAATAATTCCTAATAGTACCTTGTCTTACAGAAACAGAAGATTATTCCTCAAAACTAGATATAACTACAGTCAGTCAGTAGCTTTTTGCGCCAAGATAGTCTGAGAGGGTATAAAATCTCTACAACATTTCAATTCGTGCAATTTTATTTACAAATTATCCATATTCTCATTGAAAATATTCGGGCAGAAGCAAAGCTTAATGTCAGTGGGCTTTCTGATCAATGTCCATTCAAAAGTATAAATAATACTATAATAGTATCTTTGAATTGCATCAATGTTTTCATTTATCTGTAGTTACAACAGATCAATTAGATTGAATACTTTCTTAGATGTTTGTTTGTTCGTTTCTTTGTTTGTTTGTAAACCATATTTTAAGTGAATCTTAATTTAGATTTCATTTAGTAATTAATAATACCTTCCAAAAATAACAATGATAATTAACAATGTATTAAGAATAATTTTATGCTAATTCCATAAAGAGAATTTACTTAAATACATTTTTAAATCTTTTAGTAAAGGATGACGATTACAAATTCGTTTTGTAAATCTTCCCTTATCTGTTCATTACGTATCACCTTTTCTTATTTTCTGAGTTGCTCTCTCTCATGCAAGAAGCACAATCACGCCTGCGAGGAAGATCTGATGGAACTATAGTAATGACTCATTTTTAAGGTATAATTTAAGTTTAAAGATAATCATAAAAAAAAAAATATATAAATATAGAATGCAATCAAATCTGGATTCGCATTCCTTTATTTCCGAATGAGAAAAAGTAGATGAAATCGAAATAGAAATTATTATCTGTTTCTATTAATACTCAGCAGTTTTTAGCCAAAAATGCCAAACCCTTAAAGAAATTTGATTTTAACTTTCGATTATCTATAAGAAACATGGTGTCCTACTAATATACCAGTCAATATTAGTCCTAACTTTCCGGCATATTGCTGGCTCTTAAGTTTTGAGAAGGTAACGCGATCAAAAAGAAAAGTCTTCAGCTTCACTCTTCCCATGTGCAATAGGGTCCGGGTGCCAGGATAGTAGATACGCTTCACATTAGGCGGCCTCAGTTCTAGACGAAATGATTAACCCCCAGTCTGAGGATAGCCAATGACACCCAGGGAGGATCCAAATGCTTTCCCAAACAAAAGGGGCTTGGAACTTCAACCTTTAGATATGTAGGCCTATGTGTGGAAGATTAATTTGATTATTTAGAAAACAACTTTACTAATCCATAATTCCAGAAATACATATTTAATCATTATTATTGTGGTTACAAATACATAAAGCGTAGCGTAAGAATGATCAGTAAAAATTCAGAAATAGGGAATTTTTGTCCTTTTGTATTTACAAGCAAAAAAAAAAACCCCGGCTCAGATCCTCTGGACTTAGGCCTCCCACTTAAGTGGGAAGATTCAGTTAACTTCCAATTGTTACACTTTATACTTTTTACGAGAGAAAAGGTTTTACACAATATAAAACTATTTTTGAGAAAAAAAAATAAATCAGATTTTACTTTTTAAAAACAAAACTATTATTTTGACTTGAAAATCAGAAGCGATCTGAAATTGAGATTAATAAATAATGCAGCCTACTCTCAATCATTACGGGCATTTAGAGATAGATACTAAATTATTAACCAATTTCTTTAAATAAGTTAAAATCAGTAGAACACATAAGAGATTCTGAAATTATTAAAACTAGGCCATCCCCGTGTACACGCGCTTGTTTTTCTATATTACATAGAATTTGGTTGAAGTAAGTTTATTATATTTAAAATATTGCAACGTTTCGGCAATTATAGTTCTAATTGTCATTTTCGAATCAGAAATAAACAGAAGGATCGGAAATAAATAAACAATCTTGAGATTCAAAAAAAAAGGTTGAATACATTCCTTATTTAATGGAGGGAATGGGAAGGACACATAAGTCAAAAAACGATATAAAACTATTATAGTTGTAGTCCCCGTGGCTAAATGGAAAAGACGTCTGACTTCAGATCCGAAGGTTGCAGGTTCGAGTCCCGTCGCGGACGTTTCAATGTAAAAATTATTTCTATTTTCCATTCTCAAAGGAAATTGCGCCAGACAGACAGAGAAATAAAAGATTTTAATAATATAGATTAGATCATTGTTTTTTAATCAAATTTAATTGATATACAGTGGTGGTCAGAATTATAAGGACAACTGAAAATTGCACAGAAAAAAATTATTTGTGAAGTAAATAAAGTGAAATGTATACATAAAATGCCTTTTTATGCTAGAAATCATTGTAGAATGCAAAACATTAGAAAATGCAAAATTTGAAAGTTTTGCCAAATTTAACAAAAAAATGTCATTGTTAAAACTGGACAAAATTATAAGGACAATGAATGTTTTGGCCTCAAACACACTAATAATTAATAATCTCCCCCTTCTTCTCAATCACTTTTATCAGTCCTGATGTCATAGAGTTTGACAGTTCCTTAAGAACGTTTTTAGAAATTTTTTTTCCAAGCTTTTTCGATGGAGGACAAAGTTCTTGCTTATTTTGATATTGAATACCATTTTTGTATACTTCGTGTGCCAGAATACCCCACAGATTTTCCATTGGATTTAGATCTGGGCTTCTGGCCGGCAAGTCAAGTAGTTTCACAAAATTAGCATCAAACCATGCTTTCGAAGTTTGAGAAACGTGTACTGAGGCATTGTCCTGCTGGAACAAAAAGTCTCCACTCGTAATTGACGGTGCTTCTGATAAAAGATTATTGGCCAATATACAAATATAACTCTCAGAATTCATTTTGCCCTGCACAAAAACTATAGTAGTAGTTCCGCCAGTTGCGAAACCTCCACAGACCAGCCACTGAGCCACCTCTAAATTTATGGTTTGCGAAAATTTCTTTTTCTTTACAGAGATCATACCAGAAGTAGCGAAAACCATCTGGTCCATCCAAATTAAACTTTTTCTCATCAGAAAAGATAACATCATCGCACGTCTTTTTCCATAGTAATGCATTTTTTGGCAAACTCCATTCTCAGTCTCTTATGAACTTTTGTAAGAGGTGGTCGTGACATAAGTTTTCCATAACGAACCTTTTTTTCTTTTTGTAAAACATGTCGAACAGTTCGAACACTGCATCGTAAGTTTAATTCCCGTTTAATTTC
>JAFIDM010009631.1:15967641-15978467 GCA_023159025.1 Thereuonema tuberculata | reverse complement strand
GATAAATAAAAACCATTAATTAATATGAACTTATAATGTATTTTAATGAAATAATATACATTTTTATACATTGTCAGAGCACTTAAAAAAATCTGTTAATGATTTTTGAACTTTTTTTTTCACCGGAATTGAATCCGGATTATCGACGCTCCGGATTTTTGATGTCCGGATTATCGACGCTCTCTACTGTATTTTTTTTTTGGGGGTAACTCTTTATTGTATTATAATAGTCTTGAGCAGTACATAATTGATCCTTTTTCTTTAATGCTATTTTCACAAGTTTAAAATATCTGTCGTTTGGAAGAAATGAATGACACGACAATAGAAATTTGTGGCCAATAACATTTACGTTGTTGTCAGCTGATTGAACAATGCTTAACCACATCAGTGCGAATGATAATGCGCATGCTCGCATTGGAGCTTAATCTCAAAGAAGAGCTTAATCTTCGTCAGTGTTGCATAATGAACTTAATTTCCAAGCAATATTTGACAAATCAATTAGAAAGTTGTTTTATTAATGATTACTCAAAATGGACTTATTATACTTTCAAAAAAACTTTTTTTGCGGTAACCTTATACAGCTAAAATTAATTTGATTAATTTATGCGGAATTCGTGGTCGATTGACTGTATGATTATAAATATAAAAAGAGGATATATATATCTTACTAAAATTACTATTAACTCATTTTTTTCCAAAAGTGGACTTATTCCACTTTCAAAAATAACGGTTCATATTTTTTCAGGAACTGTAATATCCGTGATAACCAGTCTAAATACCCTTCATGGTTTTACAAATAGAATATCTCTGACGAGTTGCTCTGCGGTTTATTAGGAAGTATTTTTATTACCACCGTTGACCTTACTTGATAAGATGTGCAGGTGTTCATTACACAGAATGACTAAACCCACTTATCAGCCAACTTCCATCTGGTTCAAATATCAAACAGCAATCAATTGGATTAAGTAAATAAGAAATAGACTTTCAGCAGACTAAAAAACAAAACAAAAACATTACAATTTTTGTTTATTAGAAAGGAATTCAGTTGATCTGTTAGATCTCAATTTTAAAATTAACCATTCTAAAACGACCTGGAAGCACCAAACATAATAAACTGTTAACCATTAGGAAAAATCATTTTGACCAAAGTTTCAAATATATTGAATTATTTATGTGTTTATAATTATATTTTACTTAAATACTGACAAGTTAAAATTAAAAAAATAAATTATCAAAGAATCCAAAAACTCCATAAGGATTTTTTTAGAACGATTCGGCATCTTTTGTTTTACAGTGAGATATTTCACTAAAAAAGGAGATCAGTAACACTTAATGCTGCAAATACACAGATTTTTAATGCATTTTTGAAAGATTTACGAAGTAATTTTTGAAACTATTATTCTCCAAGCCGAAAAATTAACGCCCAGATTTCCAATTGGGCGTTAAGTTATTAAGACAAAAGAGTTATTGCAGTGTTCTTCAAAAATATCTCTGCCGTGCACCCTCTGCGGTAAGTGTATTTCCCAAAGTTGAACCATATTGAGATTTGTGAATAGTGATTGACAATGCCATCCGAGTCCTAAAGGGTATTTAGTAATCATAAAAGATTTAGCTGAAAAGCTCAAAATTGATGGCAGTTTTCCACGTTCTGAGCATTCTGCGCCCCCTAAAAACCCGTGAACAGATGTCGACTCTTTTGTTACTTATTTGTAGTTACAGCAATGCCTTAAAAGCTGTAAAAAGTTTATGGCAAAAGCTGTAAAACCAATATAAATATTGGTTTTGTAAAAACCAATATTTACAAAACCAATATGTAAAACCAATAAGCTTTTGAAAATAGGAAAAATCGTCAAAAAGTGGAAAAACTTGGATTTCACGCAGGACACATGACTGTCGTGCAATTGCTTTCCTCCCTTTGATCCTTAAATTATGGACAAGAGTGTATATTGATTTAATTAATCAATGAATATACTTCACTTCAAGCAAATATAAATACACCAGAAATGACCAATATTTCGTCTATCCAATCCAAAGACTTTTTTCTAGGTCTCGACATAATGAAACTAAAAATATTAAAATAAATAAGAGGAGATGTCGAGACCTAGAAAAGTCTTTCGATAGATGAAATATTGGTCATTTCTGGTGTATTTATATTTGTTTGAAGTGAAGTAAAACCTCGTTAAGTCGTCACTCAAGGGACCGAAGATTTTTGACGACTTAAGCGGAGTGACGACTTAAGCGGAGTGGGCATTTTTGAAAAAAAAAACAAAACACTGAAATACAATATTTTTATGAATTGCTGTAGGATTCGGTGAGAAAAAGAAGATTTTCAGAAATCAATACATGCAAATGAATAAGTGGAAAATAATAATAAAAAAAAACCCACATTTTATACTTAACAAATTTTATTTTCTTTTACTGGCATTAAAATAATCCAACAGTGTTGATTGATGAAAGTGCTGATTACTGGTAACAATTCGAAACACTTTGTAATGAAATGGAACTCCAACTTTTATGCACAAAGTTAATCGTATCTAAAACCGAAACTTCTAGCTTTTCGTTCCTATCCAAGGCATTTTTTTGTACTTCGTTTAAAGTCAAAAATTATCCCTTGATCTAAAGGCTGAAGAAGTGCAGTTACATTTGGAGGAAGAAAAACAATTTCGATCGCTTTTAAATTTTCGGGGCTTACTCGCTATGAAATAAAATAACACTCAGTAGCGGTCAAGGAAAACGTCTACTCTTTGACAAGAGTCGCAGCGAGAAGTGTGTAATTTCCCAAGTGAATTTCCCACGTGAAAATTCCCCGTAAAGGCTAGGCTTTCTTAGAGTGAAGGGGCGGGGCTGAAAAGATAGCAGGCAAAATTGAGAATAAAGATGCTTTTCGCCATTTTTGACGGTGACGAGTTATCCGGAGTAGAATTAAATTTGGTGACGAGTAAAAGAGGGTTATTTTATATTATTGTTTATGAGACCTTGTCGGGACCAAAGGAAAACGACGACTTAAGCGGAGTAATGACTTATCCGGGTGACGACTTAACGAGGTTTTACTGTATTTAAATAGAAATGTCGATCAGTTTTAATGAATGAATATCTTATAATAAGTATTGAAAATTTATGGTGTTTTGAGAATTCAACTTTTTAAAATTCTGGCTTCAGGACTCTAATGTATGTAATGAATGTGCTTCCAAATGAACGAATAAAATACAAGACTTAAGTATTCTCCAAAGAACTCAAAGCCTACTTTCATTTTTCTTTTTCAGTAAAAATTTTTGTCTCTTTTTTTTAATTTTTTTTGAAAGTCGCCAAACGACCAAAATGGGAAGCCTACGTTTAGTGTCAAATCCAATGAAACAGAACAAATTTTTCATTCTGTTTACAAATGAACTAAATCTCCGTTAGTTACTTAAGTTGCGATTAATTGGAATCCTATCAAATCCCTAACAGCTGAAATGATTAGAACACATTGTTTCGATTCCAATGTTTTTTTGCTTTTTTTTCTCCTTTCCGCTCTAATTCTCGACAAGGTTCCACTAAGAACAGATTTCAAATAGACCTCTTCTAGTCCTCGAATATGTAGACCAAGATTGAAGAAGATCCGTCGACCGGTTCCAAAATTATTCAGGAAGTGGGTAGACAGACTGACTGCATTACATTCCTCCGAAAATAGGCTAATAAATTAAAATTCTACTGAAATATTACATATCTGATCTAACTACTAAACAAGACAAACTACCAACTCATTTTTAGCAATCCATTTGGGAGCTATTGTGATAGCGGCCAAAATCGGTAGCTGTTGCGTTTATTCTGTCCGTCCGTCCCTCCGTGACTGTCCACCCTTAACAACTCCCGAACAGAAAGTAGGATCGACAAACAGATTTCACCATTGTATTCAAACACTGTAGGAATGGGGTATTTTCAGGGGACCAACGCCCCCCCATCCCCATGTTCCAGATATTTGGAATTGTTTTCATTGGATTTCCGCTGTTAGCTAAATGTTAGCTAAATGGAACCATCTCATTTCGGTTGTCAGCTATAGCGTATTCTTAAGGTCTCGGACTTATATAATAAAGGATGTTAGTTCAAATCCGTATATCTACATTTTTTTTTTTTCAGAATCTTTTTTTTACTTAATGTCCACGTGGGTTTTGTTTTTTGTTTTTGTTTTTTGTGTTGTTTTTATTTTTTTTTCTAATTTTTTTTTTAATTTGTCCTTACGTTCATGTACCGGGTGGCCATAATTAAATAGCAGGTGTTGGGAGCGCGATAGGCAAAAAACGGCAAATTTGGAGTGTATACTATTCAGACCATGGGATTATGATTTTGCAGAAAAAAAAAAATTAGTTCCGAATGGGGTCACCAAGCGGGAAACTGGCGCAATATGGTGAACTAATCGGATATAGGAAAGAAAACAAAAGCGTACAGTTCTTATTTTTAGTTAGTTACACATACGGTTCAATATGTCGTCCTTCCACGTTGTTCAAAATCTGCATTCTATGGATCGTACATTCTACAGCGGACCGCAGCAAATCTCCAGAGATTTGTTTCACGTGAAGCAGTATTCGGTTCTTCAATGTCGCCAAACGATCAACTATACTTTCAAATAATCCCACAACCAAAAGTCACATGGCGTGAGATCAGGGGAACGTGCGGGCCACGTCGTCAGGAATGCTCGACTAATTATGTGATCGTCGGTGAAATGTTGACATAGGACTTGCTCCACTATCCTATGTGAGGGGGCGCTCCATCCTGTATGAACACAAACGTGTCAAGACATTCACGCTGTTAAAGTTCTGGAATAACGAAATTTCGCAGCATCTGTTGATATCTCACTGCAATGACAGAACATGTCACGGGTCCTGTTGGTTGCAGTTCTTCGAAAAACTACGGAACAATTATGAAGGAGGCGGTAAAGCCACACAACACTATGATCTTCAGTGGATGCAACGAGGGTTCTCAGTTGCCCAATTCCAACAGTTTATTGACAGTGCCGCTGAGATAAAAATGCACCTCATCACTCCATAGAATGTTCCAAAGCCATGCATCGTCCACTTCCATACGAACTAGAAACAGGCGAGAGAAATGCAGGCGCGTTTGCGCATCCCCTTGACCAGTTGTTGAACTTGGCTAATCCTGTAAAGGTTAAACTTGATCACTTTGCGCATGCATTTCCATACAGTTGAGTACGGCATATTCAGTTGCCTGGATACTGTCCGAACACTGATAGATCCGTGTGCAGCATTCGCTTCCACTACGGAGGTTGCAACAGTTTCAACTTCACATTTGATAGCGGTTTACGTCCGCGTCCTGCTTGCACTTGTAACAATGCGGTATTTTCAAAACGTGAGATCATGTTTCGAGAACTAGTAATAGTCATGGGACCTTTCCGTAGACCCTTCGTTGTTCGGAATAACCGTAGTGCATTGGACGCATTACTGTTATTTCGGCAATAGAACTTTACGTGCAACGCACGATACGTAAACACAGCATTGCGTATAGTAACTTTCACAGCACCGTCAAGCAGATCGAACACTCATGTTGAGGCTTATATCCACCTATCTGATGAAGTCTGTTGTCTGTCACTGGGCGGCTGAAAGTGTACAGCGCCAGTTTCCCCCCCCCCCCCTGGTGGCGACATTCGGAACTAAAAAATTTTTTTTCTGCAAAATCGTAATTTCATGGTCTTATACACAAAATTTGGCCTTATTATCAACAGAAGAGGAGATTAGAGGAAATAATGTGAATGTGTTGCTATTAGACTGCAGCTAAAGAAATTTTTAAGAACAAGGCTTTTTTTTTGTTTTTTGTTTCACTTTTTTAAATTGGTTTTTGGCTGTAGTTGTGGTGGGTTCATTGTATTCCATCTAGGGTTTTTAGCGTAGATAATGTATAAGTGTTTTTACGGTTCTACGTTCGGCCAGTTTGGACTCGAACTTGGACTCGATCTTATAAAACTAATCAAACTATTAATAGGCAAAAATTGTACGGATATTTGTGTTTGTCGTCCCAACAGCTCTACAGACACAGTATTTAAGCAAGAAACAAAATACAAGGTGGCGCTACGAACATTTCTGTGTCATCCCAACAGCATTACAGAAACAGTATTTACGCAGAAACAAAATACAAGGTGGCGCCACCAACATTTCTTTGTCTGCATCGACATTATTTCAGCGCAGGAGGTTAACTTTCGTTTAATGAGAAAGCGTAGCGCTGCTAAAATAATATATATTTATTATTTTAAGTCATGGACTACTACATACGTATTGTTTTATTAATTACACTTGATCTCACACCTTATTGACTCTTCAAGCTATTTCGAAACTAACCTCTAAATATGGATAATTACATGCTTCTAAGAGTTACCATGATCAAAATACATATTTTGTTTTATTGCTTAGTCATCATTCAAATTATACGTCGGCTGTTATGGACGTCATGGCTTTTAAAAAATGAGCTTGGAACATCGCTTTCAATCTTGTGTTTTTGAAAAATGTCACGGTATTTCAAAAATGTGGAATCTGTTTTACTTCCGTGAATATTTCACGGGTTGCCACTAGTTTAACTTAATTAAAAAAACAAACTACATAACTATAAATAATGACATTTTGTAATGTTTTGCTTTTTGATATCGTCCCAACAATTATTTTGCTAAGATCTTTGCATATCATGTGTCTTTGTTAAGCAATGCTTCCGAAATTGTAATAAACGTTTGAAATCTTATTTGGGGAGGTTAATGATTATTGAATACCAGTCAAAAGGTACTGACAGTAACAAGAAAGATGTTATTGTTATAGACTACTTGCCGAGTGCAATAGTTGAAGTGTTCCAAAAGTATCAGAATACTAGGCAGAGTGGCAGTGGCCGAGATATGGGTGGACATCAATGTATCTGACGAAGACGAACTGGAAAATCCGGCTCAGTGTAAAGGGCACCGTCATTCTGCAATAATCCTGACAAATGGAAAGATCATCTTGTATTTTCTATTCAACCTGATATTTCTTAGGCGTTTTTCAGTCAGCCCACATAGCTTTAGGCTATTCACAAACTCAGTCAGTCTAATCTCATCCTGGCTTATTGTAATACGCCGAAGACACGGAAGGTTTATTAGACAAACAGAAGACAGATGTTTAAGAAATATTCTTAAGAAAAACGGTTCGTAATGAGGCCTGGCGTCTGGTGACACTTTGTGAAGACTTACAAAGTTGTCAAAATTTTCACCCGCGCTGCAGGCAGCTGTTAATAGGCTAGGAGTGGAGGAGTGGCGCAATTCGCGACTAGGTCCATACCGTTATCTCAAGATCGCAGTTAGTCATATGAGGGTTAGTATTTGTAGTAAAAGGTTGTGCAAAACTATTTGAAATTAAGCTTATCTCGATGTGTTTAGATTTTACACAATGAAGCCTGCTGCAGAGAAGTCTCATTGCCAGGATGAAATTAGACGGACTGAGTGTACTTTCTTAATAGACTAAAGCTGTGTGGGCTGATTGCAAAACGCCTAAGAAATGTTAGGCTGCATAGCAAATGCAAGATGATTTTTCCTTTTGCAAAATGACGGCGCCCTTTAAAAAGAGCCGGATTTCCCAATTGGCCTACGACATATCCATGTTCTTGATTCTCAATTGCTCTTCATGAAACCCTCAGATAAAAAAAAAAAACTTTGAATCCGCTAACGTTGAAATTTACCAAGAGATATGTGAAATGTTATCTAAACCAGAATCGCCAGAACTCCATTGTAAGAGTAACAAAAAAGGCGCTCAATAATTTTTACACACAATCTTCAACGACGAGGTCTATACCTGAGACGTCATTGGATCATTGAAGTACATTTTCGTTTCCAACTATGACACTGAATCGTAATGGAAAACTAAAAAAATACTTGCGATGAATTCACAGCAGTGTCCTGATTTAGCAAAACCGGACTCGCCTATTTCCGTGTTTGGATATGATGTGTGGATCTTTCAGCTTTGATTTTCAGATTAACAAAAAACAAAAACAAACAAACAAGTTTCCGAACAGTTTCTATTGTTGCTATATATAAAACTTTCCCCAATTATAATTAATAATTACAATTTTTTAATAAACCTACGTCAGTCTTCATTTTTACCAAGATGGCACTCAAACTAATGACAATCTGAATGCTCATACTTATTTCTGTTTTATTTTATTTTTTATTTTATTTTAGCTTTTGGTTAGTGTTAGGGTCTTTTTGTTCTCTCGACTAAATTCCCAATTTCATTTATGACGATACCTAAGAAAAAATGGCATTTCCAGAAAAACCTCATTAAAAATAGAGCAACTACAGGAAGATTTAAGTGATTCAGAATTTGAAGAAAAGTATGTAGCACAATTTGTTATTCTTTCTCCGTCACTCTCCTTGTCTTTCTTATTTATGCGCGAATGTTCTTTAACTTTGTATGTAATTTAAATATCTAGAAAATTCTGCCAGTGTTAAGCGGTCGATCTTTTCAATGATTTATAACACAACACACTTTCCACGTAATATTTTGCTGTTATTCCCCCTACGGCTTATCTTTCCTTGAACGCCTATTTGATGAAAGCGTAACGCTCTATATTATATACCATGGGCAGTACTCATTCTTATTCGCTGTTCAATTTGATTGGTAGCAGTGTTAAATAAACTTTACCATTTATATACATCTTAAATGATGTATATAAATTAAAATTAAGATAAAAAAAGGTTTAAATTAAATAAGTAATAATTATAATATTAACTGCAAAATTTAGCAATTATCCTGATTGAGCTCATGATTTAAGCACAATGGGTGCTTGCAGTAAGGAACTTAGGAACAGGAATTTTTCATTTTTAATTCAATTCATGTAATTTTTGAAAAAATTTATATTTATTCAAAATTTTACGTTCTTAATAATAAGAAGTCCTTGGATATTCCTCTACTTTTAATATAATGCCAGTATATTCTGCACCTCGCTGGAAGAATATCTGTGACAACCCACACTATACAATTATTCATTATTAGGGCCTCGTCTTGCAATGCTAGATGTGATCCCTCGTTTCTATTTCCTGAAGATTCTGGAAATCTCATTTTGAATAATTTAAGACTATGATGTGATCTTAAAATAATATCAAAAGGGGAAGAAAAAAAAATACACAGAATTGAAAGAAAAAAAAAGTTAAGCAACTCTTTCCATTTTCGATTTCAGTTCCATACGTCATAATATTCAAGTTAATAATAACAGAGTTAGATTAATAAATGTGTAATTAATTCAAAATTATTAATTTGATTCAGAAAATGAGAAATCGAAGTGAAATCTATGTATTAAAATTTAAATTATAAGCTACATAAAATTATATCAACCTATATGAATTTATATAGATCTTCTGACTGAATAAATTAACCACAAATTGGATTTTCAAAATAAAAAAATAGAACTTTAAAGGAAATTAGAAATTTTATTTATTTTATTTATTTCCTTTATTTTTAATTTAAAATTTATTCATTTTGCTTCGTCAAACCCAATTTATCTATGAGTAACAGTTAAAATGCGGTCTAAGGAAACTATAAATCTATTTTTATTTGAAAAGAATTCATTATTTAAATTTCTAGGACATCGGTTTATTTTTCGCTTGGATACAACAGTATTTTTCACGTAATAGCGGAAACAGATTACAATGAATCGAGTTCCTGTTGCATCCAAAGAGAAAAAAAAAACAAAATAATCCGCTGACATATATCGTATTATTTTAAAGAAAGATACTGATTCAATATTTATTTTTTTTATTTTCGAATAAAAATATTTACAATTTTGCTTTTTATTAATTGCCTCTCTATTAAGTAACTACATCCACTCCTATTAATTAACTACATTATCAATTAGTTCAATACTATCAGTAACACTAAAGTTAGAAACTTTTCCAAGCTTTCCAACAATGGGATGTCCTGTTTTCATTATTAGGAAGCACAACAGACGCGAAGGAAGCTGCTATATTCACAGAGAGACGCGGTTTATTCATGACGGTTCCGCAATATTGCTTTCTCTATCTAGTGTTCGACTCCTCCCCTTCCGTTGCAGGTGGAACCAAAGGGACAGCGTTTGAAAGACCATTGCAAAATACCAAATATGCTTTGACAATAAGCAACACTAGGGGAATTCCAAGAGGAAGAGAACAAAAAAACCTAGTTGTAGGTACATACCAATTACATTGCATTTTAAACAAATCTTAGAATTGTGAAGTCCAGAAAATATTGGAAAAGTACGTCTAGTCGTAGTTAGCAGTAAGCCTGTAAAACCTGCTTTCAAGTTTTTCCCACGCTGATTTTGTTAAATTACGTCATGTTTTCCTTGTCTATTAATCATTCAATAGTAGATAAAGAGAATCGTGAAGAGAAAGTAGAGGAAAATCTGTGGGAAATCCCAGTCATTTCGAAAGAAGAATATTAAAGTCTTCCTTGAGCATATAGCTCAGAATAAAGTGAAAAACTAAACTGTTTCATTTGGAATGTCAACTTAATGCTGCGTGATATTTCAACTGATTTTTTTTTAATTATATTTTTATTCAAATATTTTTTAAGATGTTGAATTTACGAACATTGTTAGTTGAAAGTTTATTACACGTCTCATATTTTTTTTTTTTTTTTATTTGATCAGTAGAATAAAATTTTGTATCTTACAATGAATTTTTATGTGAAAAATTCTTTAAAATTAAATTTCATTGTATGTTTAGATGCATTTAAAAGGTGGGATATAAATTTAAAAAAAAACACTGCTATCAATATAAGGAAAATGTTTCTGTACACTCTTCACATCACAGGCGTTTCATTAAAAAAATGACCAGATATTAGAAATGT
>JAFIDM010009631.1:15947746-15958199 GCA_023159025.1 Thereuonema tuberculata | reverse complement strand
TTTTACGGGGTGGATTAGGGAACAGCTGTTTCACCCTTCTACGGGATTAACAGAGACGTATTTTGGCGTTTATTTAGTGGTTAGATTATTACTTATTGTTCATATATATATTCAAATTAATAGGATCTTTCTTTTAGTAGGCCAAACCTATTCCTAAAAAGATAAAAAAGTTACAGTATCCTGCTGCAGGTCTTTGGGATCGGGAAAGGTAAGGCTCTCGGCATTTCGTTACCAACGGGACAACGTTGAGGTCGGGTGGTCAGTACGACGCCCGCCTGCCTTTAACCCCGGGAAAGAACCCTGGTACCCATTTTACAGAGGGATGGGTGGATCCTAGTACTCGTCTGAAGGAGAATTCAGAGAGAGAAGCCTATTCATTAAAGCATCAGATTCCGAGAATAATTGATTTTTGAGTTATCTCGACCACAGACAGATGGGTAAATTACATTCTAAAAACTTATGGTTATGAGCTTTTTTTTTTTTGATGCTTACGAAAAGATTTTTATAAACGTTCGATCAAATCTATAAAAAACAGTTGATAATTAAGCATTTCAGGAAAGTACAAAGAAATGTACAGCTCAGTCGTATGTTCACTGTCAAGCACAAGCACCCACTCAATTTTCAGCTTGTTTATTTATGGTAAGCCTCACGAAATTAGCTTTTAAAGCAAATTGATTCTGTGAGTAATAGAGAAACAGCAGATTTGCATTTTGGCCGACTAATTTTCAAAGCGGTGTTTCCGGAAATGTTACTTGTCAAAGCCTCTAATCTAAATTATTACGAAAACAACAATTACGAAAATAAAAGTTAATGAAATCTTAAGACCGGCTTATATAACCAACCAACCAGAAATCAATTAATCACGCACGACCTCGTAACTAACCAAAAATACCATAATGTGATACCATAATGCGAATCATAGCGAAATATATAATAATATACAAATAAATAAATTTTGATTTTATTAATTACTGTATGTACTATATTTTCTCTTTTCGATACATTTTCAATACATTACAAAGTGCTTGTTTATCCTATTTCATAAAATTTATCAAATCTAACTATTGTTCCATTTCAGTTATGGCCTTTCGGTAGCATTTTCCAGCACAATACTATCAGTTACTACTAAATGCTTGACTGAGATACAGAAAATATTAAATTATAATAACATTGAATATTGAAGTAATAGAACGATAGCGCCAAATTACTTGCAGAAGTTTCGATGCAACAATAGGGTTCATACACTGTCAGGTGTCAAATACATAACAAGCATAAGTTAAGTAAGAAAACAACAAACAAACAAACAAACAAAACAAAAAAAATCCCAGACAAGATGATTCAAGACGAGATGTCATATAACACCATTCGTAGATGGAGTAGCAGACGTCGAAGTTTCAAGCTGAATGCTTGCAGAAAATTTTATGAATGCGTTCAGTTGTGTGACTTTGACGAGGATGAGAGAAACTACAAGAAATCAATACAATAGCAATTGAAGTGAATATTTCGGAGAAGATATTAAGACTTTTTTTTATAATGCCAGCGGATTATGGTGGGTTCGTATTTTCTTTTCCATTCCTTCCTGCTTAAGACTTGATCGGTTCAATGCACCAGACTCATTCGTAATAAAGTATCCAAAGTTTCCTCGGGATTATCAGAAATCTCATTTGACTTTCCTTGACTGATAATGCCAAATCTAATTATTCGATTTATCTGTTTGGATACATCCTGACAGCTTAGCTATTTTTTCTTTATTTCATGATATGAATCGTATTTAAGGGCCAGCTTAAAATATGATTACGATTAATTTGATTTTGACTTACCCTCAAAAAAAAAAAAAGAAGTAAAATAAAAGTCTGATGATTTACTAGCGTTATTGTTAATGATGACTTTCTTATGCCCAATCACTAACGAGGACCACTTTAATTATTAAAATGCGTGAAATTTACAAATCTTTGAATAGAAAATTCATTGCATTAGATTTCTGGTTTTAGTTTGAAGGTTGTCCGTCAAATGCCAACGGGAAGAACACATTGTCATCATAAATTAATTTCAAGAGTGGTTCGAGTTTATTTTAAGACATCTTCTGTTCCTAATTTCAGTAACTGCTCTGTCAAGTTAGATTATAATCTATTTCAGATACAATAAAATGCATTCTGAGAAGTTATTTGAAGTTTTCGAAATAAGAGAATCGCAAATAGTAGTTATTCTGAAAACATTTTATAAGTTCAGATATCCTTCCTTTTAATATTTTTCCTTTATTAAATGCACGCAGTACTTTATCATGCAAAGTGTTCACAATGTAATAACATCTTTCAGTATTAAAAGTCCAAAGCGTGACTGTTCGACTCATAAAAAGAGTCATCCCAAATGTCATATAACTGTGGGGTTCATCATCATGATTTCTAAATATGTATTACGACGCGATAAAATCAAACTCAAGTCTGCAGTTGGTTAATTATTTTTCATTTCTGAAGGACGTTCTGGATTAGTTGTGGGAATAAAAGCTAATGGAACGTAAACTTTAAGTCATTAGACTTGATAAGGAAGAAGGCGTTAGTGAAACATAGGGCATCTGTTTAGGGCTTCACGTTTTCGTATAAGCTCCTGGTTCCAAACTAAGGACGACGAAGATTTTTTATTTTTGGTTGGCGGATGGACGTAAAGTTTGTCAACAACATTAAAGTGGTACCAAAGATTTTTGGGAATGAATGGTGTAAGTGATATTAATAGGGCCTTGCACTTTTATATAAAGTGCTTTGCAAGTCCACGCTTGTTTAGAGTCCTTCACAACGTAAATCCATCCTAACTTAATTCCTAATTTCCTTTAACCGTGATTGTACTTTACAAAAAAAATAGGAACAAAGTAAAACAGATATGAGGAGGGTTCAGAACAAAAATTAACCAAATCACATAAAATTCAAATTGAGATTAAAAATTTAGAAGCTAACGGTTAGTTTTAGGGAAATGCTAGTTATTACTTTAATTCTTTACTGGCAGCTAACCATTTACTCATATACATACTAAGAAATATATCCATCACCTACCAACGACCCACTTGACTTAAAATGGGGGAAAATGAACTTGCTCCACTTTAACACTGAATATACTTAGTTTACTCGAAATTTGTAGAAATTCGTTGGCTTTTTTTATAATATTAAATTTCTTTTAACTTACTTTAAAACACGAAGTTCCTGAAAATTTCAAGGTTTTCTGTAAAATATCGAAGTAATTTTATCTTTATTTTTCAAATTTGTAAAAGCACTACAAAAGAATAAGAGATTATCTTAGCACCGAATGTAAATAACAATCGAAAAATAAGTTTTCGATTTGTCGAAAGTTGATGAAATCCACAATTCTTTAATAAAAAGCCCTAAATCAGTTAATTTTAATCAACTCAAAGCTTACTTCAAATGGCTATTCAATAGAAGGTCAATAGAAATTCTCTATTTTCTGTCAGAAGGATAATTGATGCACTTCTAATAATCCTAATTTGTAATAAAATACTCATTACATTCAACAATATACAGTTGAACGACAAAGTATTGTATTATTTTGTTCTTATTTATTTCATAACCTGTTTATAAAGTTTATTTAGTAGTCTAATTCAGTAAAGTAGATATCAGAGCTAGCATCTTACCTTCTAGCATCTACTTTTACAGAAAAAAGAAAAAAAAATGTTTTAGCACTTACATGGATCAACTAAGCAAACAAAAAATACTTTCTTTTCGTCGTGATAGAAGCTACTTGAGGAATGCACAGGCCACAGAAACTTATCCTACACGAATACTGAGCAGTTGTTGCCATCTTCCGCAAGATAATTACACCCTGTACATTTCGACTTAATTAAAAGGGGGAATCTGTCTTTGGATGTTGTCCTCCCCTGTCTTCAGTGCCCTCAAACGGCAAACTCATTAATGAAAATATTCGTACTAGCGTACTGCTTTGAATAAAGTCGACTTGTAATAGAGAAAAATTCAAATAGAAAGAATTAGAAAAAAAAAGTTTTCAACATTTTCCAATAGAAATAAATTACCTCATTAAAATCTGATTCATTTAAATATTTATGAAGTTCTTTTTAGGTTAACATAAATTATTATAAATATTACTATAAAAAAATGCAAATAATATTATTGGCTAAAAGAAAGTTTTCAGATGAGTTTTCACTTTTAATTAGATTGAATTTTTTTCACTTTTAAAATAAAATTAGCAAAAGAAACGCTTGTCAAATGAATATTACATTTTGCATAAATGAATGTCAAAGATTCTCCCCACAAGTGAATGCTGAAGGCATCGAGACCTTTCGAGAAAAACGAAATTAGCTTCATCAGGACTCGGCGCTTTCTGTTCTCCGATGTGAAATGAATCCCCAGATCAGTCTTAACAAACCTCTAGGCTTCGCATCAAAAAAAAAAAAGCTAAGTTATTCGTTCTATTAAAATTAGTTTTGTTTTTTCTTAAAATGAGGAGCTTTCTTTCTTTCTTTCTTTCTTTTTCTTTTTTTTTTTTTTTGCAATATTTATTTTTAAATTCTAAAGTTTTATCTCCAATAGCAAGGGCCCCGCCCGTCCCCCCTTGAGAAGCAACCTTCCAACACCCCCCTCCCCTCCTCTCCGCATCACAGGTCTTTGTTCCCTGGCCCCTGGCTGCGCCATTAAATTTTTATATGTAGATTCTTTGGTTTTTTGTTTTAATGAAACGGAGTAAACAAAACGAGCTGAGCGCATTATAGTCGATCACTATGAAAAGTTGAATATACTGCAAATATACAAAACTACAAAAGCTATCAAAGAATCTTTGTACATAAGTAGAAACCATTAATTTAGACGTTTTAAAACAAAATCAGACCTAGGTTGCTCTTTCAAGAATAATTTTCGAAAAATCTTTTCTTTTGCGCATGTTTACATGGATACCTGCTATTTAATAATTTGAATAACTGCTGGAATTATTTGATCTGTTTTAATGATTTTTATTTCCAATAAATTTCATTAAGATGCGATTTTTTTTTTAAGTGAATTGAAAATTGCTCTTTAGGAAATTATGCAACAGAAAGGAAAATTTCCGACAAGAATAAAGACTTCAAAGGGACTGTTTTATATTTTAGAAGGGTCGGACTCGGTTGAGGGTCCTGTATCCTGGACTGAACTCTAGCTAGAGAATACCATCCGAAGAACTGTTGCCAATTCTGTTATGACAAGCGTACATACCAATTCAGGCTTCAATGCCTTCGCAACTATCAACTATTAAGACTTCAATGCCTTCGCCATAGTGAATCTAAATTAAAACATCAAATATTGCTGAATATAAATTTAAAAGAAAAATCTCACACTGATAAATCGTAAGAGCAAATTCCAAGAGTGTTTCTTCTTTCAAATCACAAATCCGAAAATTATGAATTGTAAGATTTCATCATTTCTCTTTCTTCTTCAGATTCTTATCAAATCTGATAAGTGTTTATTTGTTAATTCTAGATAATGAAGTTTAAAACTGTCCCCGTTGTAGCGTCGGATACATTGACTTAAGGCACCATGACTGGATTCCGTCAAAATTGATGGAAGATGTATAGGATTTTCAAACATATTAGTTAAAAAAAGAAAATAGTTTCATTTATTTTCCTTCTGAGGGTGAAAAGGAAGTTTTGCATTTTTATTACATGTCCAGACATGAAACAAATACAATGATGATTACGGAAATTAGCATGTTTTAATTTCATAAGCAATTTATGAATTACAAAGATTAATGCTTCTATTATTCAAACTATGTTTGACTTCATTAATAACACGTTTTGTGGCCTTTATGTTTATTAAATATTAGTTTTAACACAAATGTTGACTGCAATAATCCTTTCTAATTATTCCTGTAATCAAGCATTTATTTGGTGAAACTGTGGCATGTAACATATAAAAACCAGCGGTTCTCAATCTTGCTCGCTTCGCGAATCCTTTCAACTTCATATTTTTATCGCGAATCCCCTCAATAATCCCTCAACCAAAACAAAAAAAAAAAACTAAGCTTAGTTCGTATTAATTTCAGAGACGCCATTAGAGAATTTTTACAGCGAACACCTTGAAAAGTAATTTGACAGACTTTTCACTAAGAGCCTTTTTTTAATATTAATTAAATTCCTTTCAGTTATTAAAAAAAAATGCGATGTTGCAAATCCTACCGAAAAGAGCTACGGTTGCTACGGCATAGATGCTTGTTTAGACCATACACGAGGTTTTCTTTCTCTTTCTCTATTCTTTTCATCTCTTTCGGGATGAATACGATAAATGATATAACTCTTTATATAGTTAGCTTTTCAATTTTTTTCCCTAAATCAAACCAATAATTTAGAATTCCATATTTTTTAAGAGTATAGCTACAGACTCAGATACTTTTGTTTCTAAACAGAAATTTAAATAGATACGTCATTTTGCCTTTGCATTCAAATCAACATTACAATTATCTAGTAGTGAAAAGAAGCGGTAAATAGAAACACTTTTTTAACTCTCGAAGGCAAAATAATTTTTATGGACATATATTTTCTGAAAGGTCAAAAAAGACAAGTTCAAATATATAAATAAAAATGGTTTCTCAAAAATAAGAAAAAAAAAATGTGTTTTTTTTTTTTTTTAATCCTCCGTGTGACGGACTCATACCGGAATGAAGCTAATTTGATGCCGCCGAGTGTTTCGTTGTGTTTGGAGCGATGGCTAACAAGTATGAAATGCTTTCTGAACACATCAAACACACATGAGGATGATCTGGTTTTATAATCTGTAATGTATCGACAACGATTTTTTTAAACTTAATATTATTCGTTGAAGGAAATATTACGTTTAGATAGAAAAAAAAAATAACTTTTCTAACATTAAAAAGCTTTTTTTAATTGTTTAAAATTGGAACTTAAAATATTAATATATTGATTTTAAATTAACAGCATTGTAATAATAAAATACTATTACATGTATTTATCATATGCTATAATTAATTATCTATTACCTAAATTTAAAAATGGAAAAAACAACAACATTTATTGTTGTTGATTATTGTAGGAGAAGACTATTTAAGGAGATGACGTGATTTTAAATTTCGTAGGAACAGTTGACAGTTGACGTCTAGCAGTAGAACCTACGTAGATTCACAGCTCTTTTATTTTATGCAAACAAGGAAGAGTCCGTAGGTGGATGGGGTGGAGTCCTTAAGGGTTTGGTGACCGGAACAAGCAGGACGTAGCACCTAATCTTTCATATGAAGAGTGGAGGTGGGTAACTCGGTGATTCAAGATTCCTCTTACATGGAGAGGTTGAGAGCCTCCATGAAGTTAATTTCGTTTTTCGCAAGAAACTTCCTTTCCTTAAGCACTCCCAAGTTGCTCAAGGAATCTTTGACATTCATTTAGACAGAATTTCTTTGCAAATTTTCAGTTTAAAAGTTAAAAAAACAAAAACAAACAACAGCCTAAAACCTCTCCAATAACTCTTCATAATATTTTATTTAATTTCCTTTAAATTTCTCATAAAGAGTTTATAAAGATATTTATCTTGGATAGCAATTGAAAAAAAAAAGTATTTGTCGAACTTTTAAAATTTTTAAATTTGTGGTTCGTAATTTATGTTGAAATTGCACTGTCATTCTGTTGCCTGAATTCTTTGGTATTCGTAGTTTTAGCCTTTTGAAGAATTTATCCATTTTTATTGAACGAATACACAAAATTCCCTCGACTTGCCGTACAACAAATTGGTTTTAAAACTTTTCCATTTATTTACATTTGTCGTAACTGAAATCTCTGCAATCCTAAATAAGTCTTGTGAAGTTGAAGTAAGAGAAATTCAGTCTGACACCGAAAACATTTTATCATCTCCGCTTTGACGCCGTTAAAGATGACTTTCTCATCAAGGAGTTTTTTTCTGTAAAAATAGCTCTTTTCAAATTACAGCCGTCATCTGCAAAACCTTTTTCTCTCCTCCCCAAATAGCATAGCTTATCTGATCATCACTATATTTTAATAAATAATGATCGATTTTAAAAAAAGAAATACTCTATTTATTTATTTAACTTCTCTTTCGTTCTTGAGTATTATAAGCCCAAACATTTTAGAATTAAGAAATGTGTGAATTTCAGTAAATTTAAAAGAGCAATATTATCTTTGTCCTATCCATTTACCCTATAAAAACCCTTAAGTTTACCAGATACTATTTACTGCAATACTATTCCGAAAGCATGCATGCCACTCAAATAGAAAATTATTGATCTTCTATGTTAAATTATTTAAAAATTCCATGTTCCATAGACAGTCGACGTATACCACAGCATAGACTGATTGAGATATTAAAATAAATTTTAATTAGTAATTGTATACATTGATACATTCTGTAATCATCTTTTAATTCTCTTGCGTTTACTGTACATTTACTCATATCACTTTAAAATTAGTTAGACTTGACCTATAAAGTTTTTTATGTTTCTTGCAACCTACAGTGGGTAGATACAATAATGGAAGCACTTTCCATTTATAAAATTTCTTTATTATTGTAATATGCAGCTGATCGATATGTATATTCTGACAGCATTAATGGAATGTGGAATAGAAGCATGAAGGTATGAAAACAATATTTTTTACCAGTCACCCTGTGAAATCTCTGCCAAATCTATGAGTGATAAAGATGGTGAAAATCGTGACAATCAAAAAGTTTCTATACAGGTTTAATAATATTTAAGTCAGGTGACTAAAAACACCAGAGTAGTTGCTTCACTGCATTCTCGAGTTCTTCAAACCAATTTGTAATGCATGGATGGGAGCTTTACTTGGCTGAAAGCAGAGACAGGCATTCCACCATTGCATGCACATGGTCCTGGAGAACATTCATGTATGTTTCAGCTACCGGTACCTTGCTTTGTAGTTGGAACCAGGTAGCCAAGATAATATGCTTCTGCCGGACGTCTCCATACATAAACTCTTCAGTGGGGTACAAACTGAACCAAATGATATGTTGCCAGTTGTCACGGCTATAGTTTTAATGTTCTACGCACCATTGTTTTTTTGTTTTTTGTTTTTTTTGGATTCATGTCAGCAACGAGAGGTTTATGCATGTAGCATGAGATTTAGGCAAGTTTCCAATGAAATATTCTAATTGACTTTAGATTTTCTCGACCGATACTTAACTCTGTTGTTATTTCGAATAAAGCTAGTCGGCTACCCGTCGCTTCGCTCCGGAAGCCTCCGCATATGTAACGGAAAACAACTTTTTATTTATTAAAAAAACACACACACACAAATAACATCAAGTAAACTAAAACTAAAATTTTTTAAAAGTTTTTTTTTTAACTTAATTTCTGATGTTTATCTTCTGTCAATCCAGACTGCTTTTAGAACCAGCGTGTGAATCATATATCTATGATATATTTTTATTTTTTATGGAGATTAGAATGTAGTCCTCGTGGTCTAATAGCTAAGACGTCTCACTTCGGAGCAGATGGTTTTATCTTCAATTACCGTAGTGAATTTGTAGAAATTATTTCTATTTTAAGTTGAGTTCCGTTGCAGTGTCCAAACTTGGGATTGATTTTTTGCAACAACATTATTGGAGATCCAATCTTCAATGACAAACGATGTTGAGGAATATTGCTGAGATTCAATGAGTTCAGATATTCAGGCAGATAGAGATGTTCGCGTTGTGGATTATCAGAAGTATCAATTTTATTCTCACTTAAATACTCTCTAGTCTCACCTTGTATTCTTTGACTTATCACTCGATTGATGTTATCGACAATCTCGTTCTTTGGTAAGTTCTTAACTTTGACGTGATTCCAGGTATTTGAGTTACAAATAGTGTTTTTCAGTAATCTATCTCATAAAAAGGGTGCTTCTTTCTGTCTTGACTCTGTTTTCATTACTCCAACATCTGCCGTGTACACGCGCTTATTTTTCAATATCACATAGAATTTGGTTAAGGAAGAATACTTAAAATATTGAAATATTTCGGCAATTATAGTTCTAATTGTCAGTTTCGAATTACAAGTAAACTGACGGATGGGAAATAAATAAACAATCTTGAGATTCAAAAAAAAGGTTGAATATTCCTTATTGATGGGAGGAAGGGGAAGGAGAGAGAAGTCAAAAAGCAATATGAAGAGAGTTGTAGTTCCCATGGCCTAATGGATAAGACGTCTGACTTCAGATTAGAAGGTTGCAGGTTCGGTTTCTGTCGTGGATGTTTCATTATAAACATTATTTCTATTTTCCATTCTCACAGAAAATTGCTACGGACATATAGACAGACAGACAGAGAAATAAAAGATTTTAGTAATATGGATTGATACTTTTCAGTGGTTTCTGAGTTACAATAGTTTGTTTCAGTATTCCAGCTAACAGAAGTTTTTTTACTCTCATTTTTATTGTAATTGTCACTTTTCAGTGACGTTTCAGTTACAAATATTGATGGTTTTTGAGCTGCAAATAGTGATTTAAGTC
>JAFIDM010009631.1:15921180-15939263 GCA_023159025.1 Thereuonema tuberculata | reverse complement strand
ATATATATAAATTGGCTAAGTTCGTCTGTCTGTCTGTCTCTAACTCGATATAATTAAGCTATTAAGATAGATCAAAGGTTCTCAATGGTACCATTAAATCAAAGTACTCAAATTGGATGAAAATATTAGTTCATTGTGTCATTCCATGTTGTTTCCATGAAATTTTAGTCTTGGGAACTAACCTCGTCAACTGAAATTCTAACAAAACATACGTTCAAAACCAAATAATTTTGTTACCACTGCATTCATTTTAATGAAATTTGGCATACTTACTCAGTTGTTTATGCTGATTTCGAAACTCAAAACCATTTTGGCCGTAGAAGCTTCGTTCACAAGTTATCACAATATTTAGATTACACTTACTTTATATTTCATAGTTGATAATAAAATGATTTTTCAGATTTTTTTATGCCGTCGTCCGACAGGCTTTGTTGCTAGTTTATACAATATTCAATCAATGACAAACACTAAGATGTATTTTGCCAAACTTAACGTTATAAATGAAATTGTTCCATTGTTTTTGTTTCTTCCTTTTCATTCTTTTCGTTATACAATGATCCTGACGTTTATTGAATTAACGACGACAATAATAAGAATTACAGCCTTACAAATGTATCTTTAAGCCTTGATAATAATTGCGAAATCCATAGTAACAGATTTCTGTTGAGTTTGGACTTGCAGTTTAAAAATGGTTCGTTTTCATTTTTATCAAGAAATTAGATATCATCTTAATTTTCTATTTTATTTCAATGATGAGATTAAGAATTTGGTTTCCGCCAGTCGTAGCAAAGTTCCATTTAAGAAAGCTATAAGCAAACAAAAGATGAGACAGATTCTAATTTTCTTGGTATTCATCTAATTTCAAGTATTGCCGGGTCATAATTTTTGAGTTAAGTTGAGGTAGTAAGGTTGTCCTTAAAACTGATGTAAATAAACTGAACTGATTAAGCGATTTAATTAAATTGTAATTAAAACCTTGAATATTGAATTTGAAGTATTATGGTGTTCGATAATGCAAATGCAAGCAGCAGTGTGGTTTTCATTCATTATTATCTATTACACTTATGAAATGTAAGATTTTTTGACAAGTGAATGAAAAGATAGTTGCCAAGCTATAATTGGTGACTTAAGAACTTGGAAATATACAACTTAAAAATAAAAACTAATAAGATATATGTAAATATAAAATAAAGGTTTAAAAAACATAATAAAGTATACAGTTGACTCGCGATAATCCGACAGTTACGGGACCGAGAGGTGTCGGATTATCAAAAATGTCGGATTACCAAAGGTTGATTTTTTTAAAACTGAATTTTGATTTCCAAGGCAAGAAAATTTAAGTTATTTATATACATTACTGTACGTACTACAGTACGTATACGTGTAACTAGTACAGTACGTGTTACAATGCATATTGAGTAGTGGAGAGTGGGGTAAAACCGGGACCCTAAGGCTTGAAGGCTTCCAGAAATCAGTTTTTAGCATAAAGGAACAAAATTTTGCAAAAGTATGCACTACTTATCTATTAATGAAACCACAGTTTTAAAAACATAAGTTTTTTTTTTTTTTTTTTTAATTTTTATTAATTTTTTTGTAAAAAAAGTCATTTTGCCCGGTTTTGCCCCACTAGTGGGGTAAAACCGGGTAGACATGTTATTGCTATGGGAAAATAAAATTTTTTAAAGTTTCCACAAAATTCAAGTTTCATTTAGTGACATATGTTAACTATTGTCATAAAATATAAGAATAAGTATAAAAGGACACATATTGATGAGTTGTTAGTAAATTTAACTGTCTATACCTTTAATACGAGGTAACCACACCTAACTATGAGACTTTCTATGTTTTAAAAATCAAGCGGCAAAACCGGGTACTACCCGGTTTTGCCCCTCGGTTAGTACCCGGTTTTGCCCCGCACGTACAGCTTTCATAAAAAATGGCGTCATATGACTATACAGAACGCTACAGACAATTACTTAGAATGATAATGAAGGTAATTAAATGTTGTACAAAGAGCGCAACAATCCTTTACTGTTGCAGAAACAGTAACGTAGTATAATCGGTCTAGTTTTGTTCAAAAATCCTAAGCAAAAACCACTCAAACAGAATTTTCTTCACAGGAACAAAAGAAGCGAGTCTATTGCGTTCTGGTGTAATGGCCGCTGCTTCTTCATCAAGGTGGAAGGTAGTTCCTCTGTTGTCCACGCGATTGCAGCGCTTACAGAGGCTAGAAGGGGGTACCCGGCTTGCTCCCGACTTCCCGGTTTTACCCCACTCTCCCCTACATATTTTACGGCCATTGAGGATATTAAAGAAAACTCATTAGGCATAGTTTTACAGAAATGAATACGTATGTATGTAATACTAATTTATTTCTGTATTTATGTCTTAAAAAAAGAAAATTACAGTATATAATGTAAAATATAATTTTATGTCTTAAAATAAAAAATAAAAATACGTACATATATATTTAAGGCTTAAAAAAATCTGTAATCGTTTTTTGTTTCTTCTTACGTAAAGAGTCTGTCATGGCTTTTTCTTGAATATCTTTTAACATAAAATGTTCTCGTAGTCGAGTTCCCTCTCCTCACACCAACGTATCAAAGTGTTTACAGCCGACATAACTTCATCGCAAGTGATTGTGCATTTTATCTCCGTGACCGCCTCAATCGGGTCGGTACTCGAACCAACCTGCGTCGGACTACCGAGCGTGTCGGACTGTCAAATCTCGGATTATCGCAAGTCAACTGTATTTAAATATAAAATAAAGAACTGAAATGTTGTTTGTTAGAACCTAGGTTCATTTTACCATGATTTTCATTCAATTTTTATTACTTAAATTGTATTTATCTAGAACTTTTAAACAGTTCTATTCCAATTTCTCAGTAAGATGCAGATGTGGGTTAGCATTATCTTTCTGAATGCCCTTCAAAGAATTAATTTAAAACTCAAAGTCCAGTAAAATTGTTTCTCTAAATGTCATTGCCTCTACAGGCGTAGGCAACTACCAAACTACTTTAGTGATTTATTTCAACTACCATCCAGTCGAATCGGAATAATGCATTTAACTCTTTATCATAGTATCGAAGTATTCGGTCCAATATTTTTTGTTGAGTTGCCGCAGCCATGACATTGAACTTGTTATTAAAATCTCTTCAAACCATACTGCATATATCAAATTGTATAAGAGCTAAATAATGCAATTTTATTCTTACACAGGAACTTTAAACATCTAGACAATTAATCTTTGAATTATCGTGCATTAAAATTAGATAATAAATGATTAATTATGCAACACAGACATACATATACTCTGAAGATATGCGAATTTATTTACATAATCCGAAAAAGTGTATTTCCGTTAAAATCCGGAAATCGATTTGTTATTTTTACAATTTCTCTGGACACGAGTAAGTAACAAATTATTACAACATTTTTATAGCAATTTTAAAATCTTTTAATTATAATTTTGTGTAGATTGAGTCCATGGCTTAATTAAGTTTAAAATTAAATGCATTATAAATTTCAGGCGTTAATATTTCGAGAATATTCTACCAATCCTATCATCAAAGACAATTTGACTTGGAGTGATATCTGCCCTCTTCAGATAGGTGTTCCTGATTGACAGAAAACCTATCCTGTAACCCTAAAATTTATCTAAACGTCAGACAAAGAAAGAAGATATGGTAAAAACGGGAATAGGGGGATCCTTTAGTTATTCCTGGACATTGTGAACCGCCGAGAGTTTCAGAAAAGATGGCGGCGCTGGAAGGACAAGTGTTCGTTATTAAGAAAGGTCTGACCTTACAGAGCCAATTCAGAGGTATAATTTGGAATGTTTTATCAAGAGAATGAGTATCCAACAATTAGTAAAATTCTTTCAAAATTACAATCGAAAATTGGATTCACGGGAGGCAAAAACATCATTATGAACAATTCTTCGTGTGAAACTAGGAATGAAGTACGAAAGAATTGACATGAGGCAATTTTACATCGAAAAGCCTGATATTGTAGCCCATCGACCTTGATATTGAAGGCAAATCAAACAGGTACGTTCGGAAGGGAAAACAGTTATTTATCTGGATGAGACTTGACTTGGGTTCACACCGGCAAAGGCCAACAGCGATCAGTGCGCTACCCGTGGACGGAAAATACCATTCGGCAAAGGGGAACAGCGGCTTATTTTATGCCACGCTGGAAGCAGCAGCGGATTTATGTCTAAGAGTATGCTTTTGTTTCGATCTCGGACAAATTCAGTAAATTACCATGATGAGATGAATTGCGACTGCTTCAAAGAGTGGTTTGAGAAACAATTACTGCCAAATATCATTTCTTCGGGTTGTATTAATTTGAAACGCATAGGCTTATATGCCGTTAATAACTGCTTTGAATTTGTTCATAAAGGTAGAAATCTACAAATATTTAATAAGCATTTCTTCGGATTCCAGTGATGAAAGTGATTTTGATGAAAGCTTTGAACCTCTTTCAGATTAACCTCTGTATTGGCTGTTTTTTAGAATTCACATAAATAATAAAAAAGCCCTTTTCAGGGCCACTAAATATGCGGAAGAGACCAATTTGTTTGATTCAATTGATAACATTAAAAAAAGGTGAAACACATATTTGATTACTGAAATTATGTAAATTTAAAAATAAAAATAGAATTAAAAAACAACAAACATCTTAAAAAATAAATTTATAATATAAAATTAATAATAAGATATTGATAATATAAAAAAATAATAACAATAAAATAATACAAAAATAATGTATAGACAGTTTAAAGATACAAGATTAAAAAAAAAATTGTTCTGCAGAAACATTGGATTAGTTACAACACTGGGCAATAGAAGGCACTGTACTTCGGAGAATACTTGGTAGTAGTAATCGATAACCTATGATTATCTTCTTTCCTTGATTGTCCTATAAGTCAAACTTTCTTCTGCTATTGCATTACTGAGTTTCAGCAATACGAATTATATCTAGGAAAATAGCTGTCTAACCATCATTTCACGATCGGTTTTTACAACCCCAAGTAGCGCAGTGAATGCTAATATACGGAATATTGAAAATGTGGAATACGCTGAATGTAATAAAAGTAATCATGTCTACTTAAAATGATTTGATTTTAAATTGTCTAATTTAATTTTTTTTTTTTTCATTTTCATAAAATTCAATATTTAGTTTTATATTGAAGTACCTTTATCTAATCAGTACAAACATCAAACTCACCGTTATCAAAATATATAAACACGATAATGTTTAGGAGCCTTCAAGAAATAGTTATCTTTGCTTAGATTGTAGTTTGAAATTTTTAATTTTTAATTTTGAATTTAACTTCCTTGATGCCATCACAGTGGAAAATACACGAGATTGACATAAGTAAACTTCCTTCTACATACCTTTATAGGATGTAGTAGAATCTTCCGACTATTTAACTGAATATTATTAAATAATACATTTAATTAATATACTATAAAGTACTAATAACTTCTCTGTTCTACCTATTTTTCGACCTAGAAAATTAAAATTTGCAAATGTTATAGAGAAACTACTGAACTAGCGACAAAAAATCAGACAACCATCAATTTACCAAATGAAATAAGGAGGCACAGATATTCCTAGAAAACAATTTCTTAGAAGCGAAATAATCAAATCTATTGATGGCAAAATTGAGAGTTTCTATTGATCTCTAACAATGTCATGGGTAATTCTTTTCAGTGTCATGAGTTTATTTGCTCGTATAATTATTTGATTAAAATTAATAGATTTGATACGACGTATTTGATGTAAAACAATGACACTATCAAGAATTCCAGCCATAAAAATTTTGAAAAAAGTGGATATAAATAAATCAAAAATGTACATCTGATCGAATTTGAGTATTTTTAAAAATTTAGAAAGCTGAAATTTGGGGATGTTGAGGAGAGAGCAATCAACTTGCAATCAAAAATCATGCAACGAAGAATTCTTCCTCCAAGAGGAAGCATTTAGAACTCGCAAAATAATGTTTTTTTTTTTTTTTAATTTTAATGTAATTTTGATGGCAATTAGTAGCAGGAGGTTTATGGGGTCACAGCTTACGAAGTTGATGTTTGTGATAAATTATTGATAAAAAAATGGTGTATCCCTAATCCGTAAATGCTTGGACGGAGAATATTTCCTTGGACTTTTCAGGATTTTGGAATATGGCATAGTTGTGTTGCAACAAGTAAAAATTATTTATTTTCATAAAAGGTTTTTTTTTATTTAACATAAAAAGCTTGAATACAAATGAAACAACCAAACATTATACATTTGTTTATTGACGATCTTCGGAAGGAACATCGAAAGAAGATGATAGATATAGAATTGAATCCTCCAGGAATAAAGAAGAGACACTTTTCGGCCAGCATTTTCGGAGAGAACGTTTGGCCGGCCACAAGCGGCGGCAGGTGATCCCTAAATAATATTGTGGCTGAGTTGAGGGATAGTATGAATTGACTTATATCTCCCCTGGCTCAGTCCTTGATAGAGGTGGCTGCAATCATCTGTAGCCAACCAGAGCAGTGTATTGTGCACTTTACCTCTGTTTATTATCTACCCTATTCTAGCTACATTCCGAAAAATCAATTAGAATGTACTCATGCGGTTATCAGTTAATGCTTAATGGTCTGTGTAGGAACACAAAACATTAAAGGCTTGAGAAATGACAAAAAAGGATACCCTTGAATTCCCGTTGATGGAAACCCTGCAATTCCTGGACTTTGTGATCTCAAGCATTTAGCATCACTTTATTTTTCGAATGTTTCCTCAATGTTGTGATCAATGCATCCCTCAGCGCAAAGAGAATGAAGGCGCCTATTCATTCACTATATAGGCAGGATATCAGCTTGAAAAGTTTCAGATTTCAAAATGTTACAGATTTCGGAATTCCAGAGTAGGGATGTTCAACTATATCCTTTAACATATTCAGTTCCTTTCCTTTATTTTGCTGTAACATTCCACCATTACTACTAATTTTTTCCTGATGTAGATTGCATTAATCATTAAGTTAAAAGTATATAGAGGAAAATAATTAAATTAAAAAAAAACTTTTAAAAACCACGCTTTTACCTTAGTAACGGCGCACAAAAAGACATGTTGCCTTAGCTAAATATGTATTATATTAAAATATATTAATATACATCACTATATTATTGTATATTATTGTGTATTAAGCCACAGAAGGAATTTTTACAATTTAACTAAACTTTTTTGACTCACAATTGTTCTGCTGCCTTTGATTGTATTTAATGTGAATTACAGAAACACAAAAACAATTGTTTTCCATTTTGCACCCTAAAAAAATCACTAAATTTTTTTATCACTACATAATTATCACTACATAAATTTTTTCATAAAAACAAGAATTTAAGTTGTTACCAATCCAAAAAAACAAATCTTTTAATCCTTTTTTTTTTTGTTTATATTTCTTTTATTGACACCAGTACAAAATCCTATCAGTTATTATCAGTTATTTGTTGTATAAAGACATTAAAATAAAGTAAATATCTTTTTGATATTGTTGAATTTTAATAGGGAAAATGGTTGAAATAAATAGAGGGATATAAAGTCCTAAAAAAACGGATTTTAGAAAAAAATTTAATCATTTACTAAAAAATATCTGAAAATATATAAAATATCTTTTAATCCTTTTTTTTTGCAGAAATTAAATAAAAAATGAGACAAAAAATAAAAATCAATTTAAGAAAAAAATAAAACAAGCCTTATATTTTGTGAGCAAAGCCTCTTATTTTTTAAATTTTTTTTTGATGTGTCATTCATATTTCTTTTACTTACACCAGTACAAAATACTATCAGTTATTATCAGTTATTTGTTATATAAAGACATTAAAATAAAGTAAATAAATATTATAATAATATTTATTATTACTAGATCCGACCCTTGAAATATTCACTTAAGTAAAACAAATTTCACATTTTTGAAAAACACAAGATTGAAAAAGATGTTCTAAGTTAATTTTTTTAGAAGCCATGACTTCCACAACAGCCCATTTGTAATTTGAATATCAACTTATTTGTTAAAATAATATTATAATATTGTTAAAATAAAAAAAAGTAATAAAAAAAAAATTATTTACCACTTTCGTAGTAGCGGTTTCTCATTATGAAATATAATGGCAACCTTCTGCCCTAAAAGAATAGGTTCGTCGAAATTGAGGCAGTATTAACGGAAATAAAACAAATGCCACATTTTGAAATATCCTGAAAGTTTTGAAAAACACAAGATTGAAAAAGATGTTCTAAGCTCATTTTTTAAAAGCCACATATAATTTGAATGACTAAGCCAAATTTTGTTAAATAAAAGGAAATAAAAAATTGATTTACCAGTTTCAACAATAACCATAACAATAACGAATGTCCAACAGCCAATACCAATGATCCTGTCTGGACAACAATGAGGACACGTGCATCGTCATTATCTCGTACTTGTTGAATATTGAAAGAGCGGCGACGTAGCCGAAATTATGTAAAAATCGAGGTTTTACAAACTCTCTGATAAATTTTGACGCATGAACTTCATGCATTTCAGTGTAAACTTTATTGGGAAAGGAAATCTCAATACGATGATAATAATTGTGTAATTGCGATTCGTTGTGGTGAAGTGGAGAAAATAGCAGAGACGCCATCTTTATACATGGGCGTGACGTCATGCCTGACGTTTTCCAACGCTGCACTGTGATTGGTTATTTCAAATTACAAATTTACAAAACTACAAATTTACAAAGATCGTACAACTTTCGCCTATTTATAGAATGATAACAGATAAGTAAATTTTTAGTTGTATATAAATCTATTGTTTAAATTAAAAATGTACTTATCTGTTATAAGTATTATACTTAATAAGTACTTATGTATACTAATTTAATAATAAGTATTTATTTATACTTATTTAATAATAAGTATTTATTTATACTTATTTAATAATAAGTAATGTATTATTAAGTGTAAGTTATTATACTTAATAATAAATATAACTTCATGATAATAATCCTCCAAAAATTCTTTACTCCATAATAAAGACAATATTTCGAATAATCTGATCAATTATTCTTCATATGGTCGAAAAAGCAAGAAATAAAACTATTTCTTTCCTTGAACATAAAACATGTCATTTAATAATTGGTTTATTTGTAATCTCGCGTCTTTTGTTAATCATTTTAATAATTGAATCTTATATTATAAAAGCGTTATTCTGTCTGTCATAAGACTTTACGTTTTTCCAATTTTGTGACCAAACTATAAGAGATAGATTGGTCATGTAAATGGATAAAATGTAGATCTTTTTAAGACAAACAAAATGCTACAAAAATCTTTCGAAAAAAGTTTTTGGTTTCCAAGATGGCGGCTTTTAAAAGGGTCAAATTTTGACTTTTTCTCAATTTAAACGAAAAGTATAAAAGATTGAAGAGAACATTATATTGAGAAAATGTTGGTATTTGAAAGTTCTATCGAACGATGTATCACTTATTCTCAAACGCTTCAGCGTTTGCGAGATACATGCAAAAATGTGAATTTTCGGTGTGTGACGCCGACCCACAATACATCCGAATTATTCGGAGAAGCCACAACGGGCTGGGAAGTTATATATTCTCCGACGATCGCAACATTAATTTGCTAAATAAATAAAGTTTGTTTTTTGAATGCTATATATGCAAGGGTTCCGGAGTGAAGCGACGGTACCTGGTTATTATTATTATATATTATAAAAACGTATATTATAAAAACGTTATTCTGTCTGTCATTCTGTAAGCAAAATGTTAAATTACAAATTACTAAAATGTTACTAAAATAGAGAATCTATTCATAAAAAATGAAAATATATTAAACAACTGTCCAACTATACTGATTGGCGACTTAACTACAGATATTTTCAAAATGAATAAAAACAATGGAGTACAGAAATACGTAAAACTTATGTGCAATAATGGTTTCAAAAATCATCTTTACGGAACAACAAGAAACAACTGTACAATTCATGGAAATACGAAAACAAATATAGATCATATTTTCATAAATAAACATGATATCAAAACACCGGGAATAATATGTAAAGAACGAATCGGATAACAGTTGAAAATGAAAAAATAACAGATCCAAATATAATCTATAAAAAACTAATCAATGATGTTAACAAAACAAAATGCATCAAAATCTACATATATAAAAAGAAAAGTCCTGACTCACTCACTCACTGACTCATCAACGCTCACCCCAAACCCTTGGACGTAGAAAGCTGACATTTTGCTCAGAGGTTTCCTTTATGATGTTGACAAGGAATAAGGCCGGATTTTTCGAAATTCTTACGGGATAGGGAATAGTCTTGCAAACTGACGATGAAGTGTATGGCGGCAACCCCAGGTGTGTGGCGCCAACCCGCAATACACCTGAGTTAAGTTGAGAAGGCCACAACGGGCTGAGAAGTCGTATATTCTCCGATCTCAATATTAATTTGCTAAATAAATAAAGTTTTTTTTTAATGCTATAGATGCAAGGGTTCCTGGAGCGAAGCGACGATACCCGGCTAGTTATATTATAAAAGTGTTTGAATGATATCATATCAAATTTAACTTTTATCACTTGTAATTTGGAATTGTAATTTAGAATTTGTTTGTTTTATGTTCAAGGAAATAAATAGTTTTATTTCTTCCTTTTTCGACCTGATGAAGATTAATTGATCAGATTATTCGAAATATTATCGTTATTATTGAGTAAAGAATTTTTAGAGGATTATTATCAAGAAGTTACATTTATTAAATCTAGTTGTTTTTTATTGTTGTGTATATAGCTGTATATAAATCTATTGTTTGTTCATTGTTGTATATATATTGTTAGATATTATAGTTTTATGTTAACTTTATAATAAGGAATGTAATTAGGTTACTTTGTAGTAAATGATTAATTTTTTTTTCTGAAATCCGTTTTTCTAAGACTTTATATCTCTTTATTTATTTCCACCATTTACCCTATTTAATTCAACAATATCCAAGAGATATTTCCTTATTTATTGTCTTTATATAACAAATAACTGATAAGAACTGATAGTATGTTGTACTGGCGTCAATAAAAGAAATATGAATGACATAAAAACAAACAAAAACAAAAAAAAAAATAAAAGACTTTGCTCACAAAATATAAGGTTTGTTTTATTTTTTTCTTAAATTGATTTTTTTTTGTCTCATATTTTTTATTTAATTTTTGTAAAAAAAAAAAAAGGATTAAAAGATATTTTATAAATTTAATAATTACAGTAAATGATTAAATTTTTTTCTGAAATCCGTTTTAGGACTTTATATCCCTTTATTTATTTCCACCATTTTCCCTATTAAAATTCAACAATATCAAAGAGATATTTACTTTATTTTAATGTCTTTATATAACTAATAAGTGATAATAACTGATAGTATTTTGTACTGGTATCAATAAAAGAAATATGAATGAAACACACACACACACAAAAAAGAGGCTTTGCTTATCAAATATAAGGCTTGTTTTATTTTTTCTTAAAATGGTTTTTATTTTATGTCTCATATTTTTTATTTAATTTTTGCAAAAAAAAAAAAAAAAAAAAAAAAACATGGCTTTGCTTAACAAATATAAGGCTTGTTTTATTTTTTCTTAAATTGGTTTTTATTTTACGTCTTATATTTTATTATTTAATTTTTGCAAAAAAAAGAAAAGGATTAAAAGATATCTTTTTTGGATTGGTAACAACTTAAATTCTTGTTTTTATGAAAAAATAAATGTATATTTTAGTGATTTTTTAGGGTGCAAAATGGAAAGAAAAATGTTTTTGTGTTTCTATAATTCCCATTAAATTCAATCAAAGGTAGCAGAACAATTGAGTCAAAAAAATTTAGTTAAAATGTGAAAATCCCTTCTGTGGCTTATATAACCTTGTGTTCAGTTGGCAAAAGCATGGCGGCGGAAGCGTTAGCCAATAGAAAAGAAGACGTCCGTTGGCCGCACTGTAGTCTCAGGCCACTGTAGACTGGAGGAGTCCGGGTTCAATTCTTGCAGATGTTGGGATTTTTCAGCGGTTATTTGTTCTCCAAACGGATCCTAGGTTCACGCAGCCCTCTGTCAAAATGGGTACCGGGTTTCTTACTCGGAGTAAAGGCGGTTAGGTGTAGGCTGACCATCCAACCTCAATTAGTTCCGTTGGTGGAGAATCGCTGGGAGCCTAAGCTTCCAGCGCTTGTACCAGTACAGTTTTTTTTTTTAAGTTTACAGTCAAGACAAAATATTTTGACCATCCTTTGTGTCGCAGTCCTCCATCCCTTCCACATAGCACTCATATCAATTAAGCTAAAATATAAGATACTTTAGGGTATTGATGATAGTAATTCGCAATGGTTGGTCGACATAAACAAGGTATGTAATCTGATTGACTTAGTAAAAAGTATGATTGTAGGGTCTTCTTTACATAAATAATACAGTAATACAGTAATAACAAATAATACTTCTTTGCACAATAATACAGGAAACTGACAATACGATACGGTGATCATTGTTAAAGTGTCAGAAGTGTTTCAAGAACGGAAGGACACTGGGTGGGACAACAGTTGAATTCTTTGAATCCAAAGAATTATCCTCCGAAATAGACGCTCAGTCAAGTTAATCATTGTTAGGCTTAATTGTTGACGACTCTGTTACAGTTTCCGTCTCAGAGCCGAGTTGTTTTTATGAATGAAGGATCAATAATTAATGCAATAATAATTAATAAGGATTATTATAATGAATTAATAATTAACTGTAATGTTAATTTTTTTCATTAATTAATTGTTATTAAAGCAATAATTAATTCAGTTCAATTGGACTAGCAGATTCACAAATTTGTAGTCGAAATGGTCTTTCGGTCTCTTTTTTTTCTCGTATATTTCCATTGACCTAAATAAAAAAAAAAGATATTAAACTTCTAATATACATAATACATGCAACAGACTTCCATGGTTGTGAAAATGGAACATACATCCGGAAACGCAACGAATCTATTTTACACCCTCCCTTTTTTTTTTCATTTCAATAGTTTGAACTGTTTAGCATGTTTTACTTGATGCAGGGCAGTAGATTATAGCGTACACCATTGTTGTCGTTAGCACAACACATAATGATCACCTGAAACCAGAAAGCTTAACTGGAGGTTGTTGTTGTGTTTCATTGCATCATTTTTACAAGAGATGCTCAAAGTAACGGTCACTAACTTCGCTGCAAGCATTGCAACTGTGGTGAATGTTCTGATATGCCCTCTTAAATGTTTCTGGCAAAGTGCTGGATCACGATAAACCAAACTCTTCATGTGGCCCCACAGGAAATCATCCATTGGGGTTCAAATCCGGTGAGCGTGGAGGCCATGCTAATGGTCCGCCTCTGCCAATCCCTCTTGCCCCAAATCTTCTGTTAAGATGAGCTCGGACAGCGAGTGAAAAGTATGCTAGTGCACCGTCATGACCACATCTGCTGACGAATTGCCACGTCTTCCAACAACTCTGGTAATGTTTCGTTGAGGAATACTTTACAAATAACACAGCGCAGAAGGTACGGCCCAATCAACCGATCGCCGATGATGACACCATTAACGATTAATCTGTGTTGGCATGACTTAGAGAGAGTGGCATGAGGTTTTTCTTCTGCCCAAACATGGCTGTTCCGAAAGTTGAAAATGCCATCCCTTCACTTATCATTGGAAACAACATTACAGATACCAGAGACAGAACCCAACTAGGGGCACAAAATCAGCTGGACCCAATACTGAACTCTGACGATAATAGGGGTGGTGGGAACTCCTCATCATTTAGAACCTGTGATGCTCTTGTGATTTCTGCCCATAGCATGTGTAATGGCTCGGATACTTGTATCTGGGGTCTCTTTACTAAGATGAAGAATCTCTTATTCAAATCCTGGGTTACGATGATTTCTATCATCCCCGCAGTTGATCCTGTTAACTGTGAAGGTGCAGCTGATTAAATCTGCCGAAATGGTGTAAGAGGAAGTTCGACGATTTGGAAAACGTTCTTCGTAAAGACGACAAGCTACTCTGCCATTGCATTGAGCGTCGCCGTAAATTAACATCATGTCTCGATACTCAGCAAATGTAAATGCAGTCCTTGAATAAAACTTCAGTAAAAATGGCAGGTAATTGAGAGTGATATAACGCTTACTGATTGCACGTGATCATTATATATTATGCTAACGATAACAACGGTATACGCTATAATTTACTGCTCTGCATCAAGTAAAACATGCCAAAGCGTTCAAATTATTGAAGTGAAGAAAACAGGGGTTCTAAATGGGAATAAGTGCGTCTCGGGGCACATGTTCTTTATTAAAAAGTTCTATTGTCAGACCCTATACGCCCTAGAAGTTTGTTGCATGTATTCATTTACACCTTGTGTATTCTTGTGATATACAGTTGTCAGATTTGGGTGTTGTGATAATGTTTTGTCACTGACAGTCAAACTTTAAAACTTGACTTTTAGGATTCTAAAACAGAATCAGAAAGGAATGATGGTAGTTTTGTGCTTTTTTTTTGTTTTTGTTTTGTCTTGTTTCGAAACAGCATTTGGCGTATTCCGGTACAACAAAGGGCATCAAAAAAATTGTTAAAATTTAAATGCGATGTTGCTCTCCACGTAATCGATTGGCTGAAGGCATTTTCGTTATGTAAAACCAACAATCGTAGTATTATCTTTAATTAAAAAAAAAAAAAAACATTTAGAAAGAAAGTGATGGTTGCAATACACATTTCTAAAGAATGATAAAATCAAAGAAAATACTGAATCTAATTTACAGCAATTTATCTGCTAAGTTTCGACATAAAATTAGACTACAATTGTTATAAATTTAATAACAATTATTTGCCTTCAGTTATTTGCAAACCATAAAAATATCTGTCAATGAACGAATTAATGTATTCTTATAATTATTAAAATAGCAGATATGTTATTTTCATAAGAAATTAAAGAAACTTTCAGTAGTTCAGAATCATGTTCATATTAAATCAAACAGTAATAATAAAAATTTGGTACCAATTCATGCTATTATTTAACTACTGTAGTGAATTAAGATTAATTTTCATCTTAATTCTGGGAAACAAAAAGCAAATCTGCTGAGACTAAGTCTGGTAGTTAATCTGATAGTTGGTTCGCTTACTTTCCTGTCTGGGTCGTCTTCAACTGACTCACGACTGTCATAAATTGCGTAGAATTCGAACAATTTGGGTCACAAACAAATTATTTTTATCGTCATTAAGGAAAAAAAGCAGTGCGTTAGCACGATATTAACCACTGTGTCAGAAATCTAAAGATGGAGCAATGTAAGTTTCAAATCCTGATTAAACGTGAAAGAGACTCTGAAAAAAGGTTCTTGGAGATTAGTACCTATGAAGTATTCATGTGCTAGATTGGTTTGAGCAAGTTGTAAACAGTAGTGAGTCAATTAAAGACGATTGTAGACAGGAAAGAAAGCTAACACAACATTCTGATAACCCTCACTTTATGCGATTTGGTTTCAGCAGAATTTCTTTTACCGTAGAAAAGAAGAGCAACACACACACACAGAAGAAAGAAAGAAAAACAACCATCTAACCAGCTCCTGGATTCGAACCCATGTGTATCAACAGTATAACAGTGTAACACTACCTTGTTCATTATGCTACTGTTCCTTATTGTATGACAGCTTTCACTTATAAGCATTAAGGTGAAATCATCCTTCACATTCTTCTTTTCCGCAGCTGTTCCCACTTCTCATGTGGAATCGCTGCTTATTTGAACAAGCTGTCACTTATTCAGAATTAGTTTGACAATGTTTTTACAGCCGGATATCCTTTCTGACGTCAACCACAACCTGCAGGTTCTGGATCCTACAACATGCCATACACGGCGAAAGAAGAGAAACAGGCAAATATAAAAAAGAAAGTAAACATCCATACCAGCGCTGGGATTCAAACCCAGGTCGCCGTCATAACCACAAGGCTACGTCGGAACGGCTGAAACGGCTTCACATTATTCAATCTAAATATAATTCTTATAATTTATCACAAAAGAAAGTATAAGTATTTTAAATATATATATATTATATATTAAGTTAAAGTTGCGATCAGGCCCAGAGGACCGCGCAATGCAACTGGAGGGTAGGCTCCAGTGTTCAGAACCTACAGGACAAAGTTGAGGACGGGGGGTCGGCCCGTCGCTCGCCCGCCTTTAACTCCCGGGAAAGAAACCCGGTACCCATTCTATAGAGGGCTGGGTAGACCCTTGGGCCCGTTTGGAGGAGAAAGAAGCGTGGAAAAATTCCCGTCCTCCGCCGAGGCCGGGAATCGAACCCGGTACCTCCAAACCTCAGCCAAGCGCCCTTACCCACTCGGCTACCGGGCCCACATATTACAAAGCCAATGTATTTGTCCTCATGCGTGGAAAAGTATCAGTGTTTACTGGCAGAAAAGAATTAGTCTCATTATTGAATAGCCTCACTGTCTATATTATAATGTTTATTTCTTTACATATCGTTTATTATTTCTTAAGCTTATTTTTCTTAGTTCCCTTTAGAATTAATTTAGTAATAAAGATAAAAAGAAAAAGTGACCATTAAATATTATAAGTACTGTTTGTTGTAGTATTATACGAACTGATATTTTTCCAAGGTGTATAACAATGTAATAAATAAGTTTTACGTATTAATTTTGTGTAATAGCAAGAGACATATAACAAACCGTCCAAAAAACTTAACGTTCCTTCCTTTCACGTGAAGATCTATTATAAATAGTGAGTTCTGTTTGTCGCTTTGTTAAGCCTTTAAAAGCATTTGAAAAATTCAATATTCAGGAGATTCGTTCTCTTTTTAAGAAAAAAACAGAAATGTGTCTTTAGCTATGATTTTATAAATGAAGAACAATGAAATATTCAAATTGCTGTTGAATATTGCATTATCGTAGAATTATGGCAAAGCACCATAAGGAAAGAATATTGAGACCCTTACGAATGCATTCCCCTACCCCCACCCTCTAGTGGATTTCTTCGGTGTCAAGAAAAAAAAAAAACTTTTATTTTAATGACCGATGTCACTAAACAAACACAAGATATAGTTCGCGTGCCAACTTTCAATTCCCCGTATGATAAGATCACAAAAAAAGTTGATCAAGAATACAGATATTCAATTAGAAAAAACACTTGAGAACACAGGAGATAAGAAGAAATCGTTGGAGATAAAAAGTTCAAAAATCACCTGAGAAAAAGAATAAAAACTGTTTCACTGGAAAACGATCTTCGTGGCGATTTTGGGCCAAAGTTCTTTTCTTATTGGTTCGATATCTACCTAAATCAAAAGGGATCTTGCTTAAAAGGAACTAACCCTTTTACAACGAACAAGTGCTATAGAATAAACAAACTGAATATAGATATTTTTTGAGATAGGCGGACATGAATATTTCGACTTAAAATTGCGTTTTAAAACTATTTTATTCTAAAGCTTTTTTTTTCTCAGATGTAAATGAAAGAGAATCACAAACGTTAGCTCAAAACTAAAATACCCTGTGAGTATAAAATAAAAGAAGAGAAAATCATAAACTTTCCCTTTTGCTGTTGACAACTAAAAGTAGAATGAGTTATACGCCCTTCTTGGCTGGAATTAATATTAAAAAGTTTATGCACTTGACATATCGAGTTCCTTAACGCAACGTCTTCTCCCACTGATTCACTTTTTTATTTAAGAGCGAAAGATATCAATTCCCAACAGAGAATATTAGTAATCTTTTTAATTAAAATCTGCTTTTTGTTTACTTGGAAGCTAATTTAGATGTAATTGATAATCTTGCGACACCATTACGAAGATGAATTTTCTTAATGATTCAGAATATCTCAGCAGTAGGTTTTTTTTTTCTCTTCTTTCTTTTTCTTTTTTTTTAATTAATCTTTGTTTGATTCTTGATGAAAGTTTCAACTCTCTTTTACTGCTCATCTGAAAATCCATTAAAGCTGCTTTGACGATCAAAATCCTTCATGGAGTCAGACACTACAAGAGATAGGGAGAGCAGTCGAATTTTA
>JAFIDM010009631.1:15858607-15921080 GCA_023159025.1 Thereuonema tuberculata | reverse complement strand
AATTAAATTGGCAATAAGTATTTTATTTCATAAACATCAATTTTTTTCTTTTTTTTAACTTTTTATTGCTATTTCGAGAGAGCTAGGTTTGCTCTTCTAATGAATCCTCTGTGTTCCTACAGCCATTCTTTCATATTCTGTCTGTTTTTCCACAACAGCATCCAAACCTGAACGCATTAAAATTAAAATTAAATAAATTTTAACTTATTCGCAGCCTTACAAATTGCTTTTTATTTAAAGGGGGGGGGGGTCTTATATTTAGAAGTTGACTGATTTTTTTTTTTTCAAATACGTAATTGGAAAACTTTCCGATATTTGAATTTCTGAGATTTGTTTTAAAGTTACTATTATTGCTGCAGTTTTTTTTTTCAGATGGTTCCTTGGAGTTGAAAATAATTTATACTACTTTGAATATTTTAATTATGTTTGTGTATTTCTAATAAACTGTTTTAACATTTGTTGTTATTTTTAATCTGCGAATATAACATTGTGCAATTGCTATGTTTATCGTCATGTATGAAATATTCTCTAAAATATGTTTATTCTGGAATGGTGTTCGCAGAAACTAATGCTGAGATCTTACTTTTCTTGCATATTTTCAATCCTTCATTCAATGCCTTTTCAACTCAGAAGTATTTTAAGTTAAAGTTAAACTGTACCACAACAGGCCATGCAGGTCCTGGGGTGCGTTAGAGGTTTAGGCTCCCAGCGATTCTCGACCAACGGGACTAGTTAAGATGAAATGATCAGACCGAAGCTCTCCCGCGCTTTACCCTGAGTAAGAACCCGGTACCGATTTGAGAGAGAGCTGGGTGAACCTAGGATCCGTTTGGGGTCTTGAATCTACAAGTTCACATAAATGGTGATTTTATTTTTATTCAACAGTTATTATTAAAATTCAGTTTGTTGTCATAGACAAATAATTTCAATTGACTCTGAATTTAAACATCACTATCATATTAATTGCTTAAAGAATTAAAAAAAATATAGGTTAGCAAAGGTGGTGGGAAAAAGGGGAATTTAAGTATCAATATTTTAGAAAATATGTTTGGAACCACCTTACATGATCAGTAGATGCTTCAAAAATAAATTACTTCTTCTATTTCTACTTCATATCGAGAGATCTTTTCATGTTGATTTCATTAGAATATAAAAGCACATGACTTGCAATATTGTTTAGATATTGCAAAAATTTGTAACCTCTAACAAAAAGGTAATAATCGAAAAATTAAAGTGTTACTATTCTATATATATAAGAATAATCATGTATTTTTTCGATAAGAATTTGTGATTATTAATAATGTGTGATTATTATATTGTAGATTATGATCCCCTATTATTATTGTATTAACATTTTTTAATTGTTAATATCAATATTTTAAGGTCATTGTCATAAAAGAATCTCGCCTATTTATTATTATAATGTAAAAGGCTTGAAAAAGAGGAGACGGTGAATTTTATCTCCTTGAAAATTCGTTTTTTTCAGTTAATAAATGTAGTTTTTATGACATTTATTTTCTGGTGGATGATGTTTAATAATATTTATTATAAAAGAGAATATTTAAGGAAGAAGTATGGTTTGTTTGTATACTTTAAATAATTGTTAGTCTTATAGAATTTTAATAACAGCTGTGTTAGGATAAAATTTACTATAAGATTTTATTGTGTCACTAGCAGTCTAGGATCTCGACATCAATTTATGGAGAAGCTCAGAAAAGCCTGGAAAAACATTGACCGACGGTTATCAAAACAGACAACCAAGTATCATTAATTATTAGACAGAGATTGTAAGCAAATATTGATAGAGATGTATGTCAATACTTGTGTCGCCCTTTTGGAAGTCTCAAGTTGTTCAATCTTTTAAAGGCTATTAACATTCAATCACTTGAGCCGCTCTTAATACTCATACTTTAAAAATTAATGTTAACAACTGCAAATGTTGACTTGAAAGAAATCCTTAGGCTATTTTTTCTTTGCCGGTAAAAAAACAAAACAAAATAAAAATGAAAACTAAAACGAGCCCGAAGAGAATTTTTAGGCAAACATCATTACGACTACATGACTATTAAGCAAACAAATGACTGAACGGTAACAGTTTGATAATGATATTACTCACTATAAACTTATTAGTTCAGTTAAGAAAAAGTGACTTTCAGTAATAGTATAATAATTCAATTTCGAAGTTCATTAAAATTGATGACTAACATTTGAACTTTGTTGCTTCTGTTGAAGCCTTGACAGTCAGTGGATTCCCTCATTCAGTTAATTTAGTTGAACATTGGAAATTTCAGTACTCATGAATTTTCCTAATCAATATTTGTTTCAAAAAGAGAAGGCTTTAAGCAAAAGGAAGGGTTAACGTGCTGACAAATTCACTGAAAAATGTCTGTTAAGCCCAGCACAAGAATAAACAAAAAGAATTGCCTTTTCCGATTCATTTTTACGGGGTGGATTAGGGAACAGCTGTTTCACTCTTCAACGAGATCATCAGCCCTAACCCGCCATCCGCTTAAATGTAGCCTTGTTTGTTGTTTTTCCTTTTTGTGTTTTTGTTATTTATTGCTATTCGCCTACTAGTTGTAGGGAATATTTCCAATACTGCCTCTCGGCTTTTTGGAAATTTTGTTTATTGCCTTTTCGCCTTTGGGAGGCCATAGCCAGGCTGGCTGTTGACCTCACCATAGGCAACGCCTTTCTGATTCATTTCATCGAGGGTGGCGGGTTAGGGCTGATGATCTCGTTGAAGAGTGAAACAGCTGTTCCCTAATCCACCCCGTAAAAATGAATCGGAAAAGGCAATTCTTTTTGTTTATTCTTGTGCTGTGCTTAACAGACATTTTCCAGAGAAGGCTTTAATTTCGAGAGACTCTTTTCTATTCGTTAAAAAATAACTTTTCGGTTCTCCTTCATGTATTAAAATCTCTGATGTTCTGAAGTAACTCCGAGTATTTCGAGGAAGTGTTGTTTTGCATGGAACAGTTGAAGATTATTGAATTCTGAGAAATTAATTTCCAGAAGAGAGTGAATGGTTTTGAGAATTGTGGCCTTAGTTGTGGTGGCGGATTACAAGAATGAAATGTAATGGTTTTTGCGATCCGAAGACTCGTAGGAACTTGACTATTGCTCTTGTTAGAAGAGACTTCAGCAGACTATCTACCTACAACTAACCATTCGGCTAATACCAATTGACAAAGTGAGAGTAATTTCAATTACTTACAAAAAGTTTGTATTTTAAATTATAAAAACTTTCCTCTTTTAAGAATCGTAATTTTGATAATATAAAGCAAATATGTTTATCTTCTAGCGTTCAAAAGTAAATGTAGAGTAAATATTATTTCTTATGACTATCGCAACTTAGTTATTAATCATTAGTCTAATAATCATCACAGTTGTTAATCACTTAGTGATAATTGTTCAAATTTTATTTTGAAAACCTAATCGATCAGTGAAATTAAAAACAAAGAAATTCTAGAAATTGTAAAATCCTAAATTTTAAAGTATAAACGACAAAATATGAGTTCCCTGAGAATGTATTAAAGACAGAAAATAACAATAATTATGAATTTTATAACTTTCATGTATATTTTGAAAAATTTAGTGCACATATTTGCTATTTAAAATATAAGAATTTATTATATGCAATCATTAATTAAAAAAAAGTGTCAAATAATATTTCCCATCTAAAATTGTTGCAGAATTATTAAAGGATTTTGTAATTTTATGAAAATCCATTGGGCATTTCATAGAATTTCCAAGAAACTGTCTAACAGCAGCTGACAAAAATTTATCAAATAACTGATGAAGGCTAGCCGTTGTAACTGTGTTGTGATTATTTCTTGTTTGACAAATTAAATGTTTCATTTAATAAGTGGAATTTATTCTAACTTTTAATTTGTTAAATATCTTCTTTTAAAAAAAAAGAAGTGAAAAGTTTAGTCAGTTACTAAAAAAATTTTGAAATATTTTTAATATCTTAAAAATTGACATTAAAACCATGAATATCAAAACTCTCTGTAAAAATTTTAATGGCAGAAGGGAGCATCACGACAGGTGTTTTTCGTTTATGAATATATGTCCGCTTATGGTAAACTTCGGTGCTAGAGGGCACTGTTTAGAGGCGCTGCAATCGGCTAGAGGGGAGATATGGAATACAAGACAATCCTAAATGAATGGAAACAAGTGTGGACAACATGCTTATTCAAGGAAGGTGCTCAAAGTTGCGGCCTTCATAATTCATAATCACTACATGAATGAACGTTATAAATCTGCAATTGATGGTATTAGATCTGCATACTTAACATACGCACGAGACCAATAGTTAACAATTCTTTATATTTGCACAGTTAACTACCCTCATTCTAAAGAATTTATTATTATTTTATTATTATTGTAAATTATTATCATTTATTATTATCTTTTCAAATGAATTTTATTAATTATACACATTTTGAAACACAGTCAAAAATTCGCTGACTGGAGCCTTTAGTTGAAACCTAAGTATCCACCAGGTATCTGTGCAATATGTAAATATTATTATTATTATTATTATTATTATTATTATTATTATTATATAATAAGAATTTATTATATTATTAGCCCGAAAATATGATTTTCGGAAACAAAGCAAATAAATATCAGAACAAAAAAGAAACCGATTTCCTTTTTATTGTAAATTTATGTCGACTTAGAATGATAAGATGTCTAATTGTTATACAATTTTTCAAATCAATTAACATACATTAATTTGTTATCTTAAGTAGAATTATGTGAGCATGGTTTTGAACACTTTCAATAGTCTTTCGATTCTAAAAAATATTTTTTTAAAAACAATATTTTTTTGAGCAAATTGAACGAAAGATGGGAAATTGAAAACAATATTCAAAAATAGCTGAAATCCTAAGAGATTCGTACAATTATAAGCATATTCCTATCATTAGAGAGAACAATTTTTCACACCTGGATAGAAGGTAGACGGGAAGCTAATTGCGATGAAAGAAAGTAGAGGCATAATTGCGACCGAGGGAGTGTTACGAAACAATGAAACCCAATTAGCAACTTGGTTTCTTCGAGACTTCTTTGTCTTCGTTGCGTATCTACATCATTAGCGAGAAAAAATTCACCCGATTTCATATTTTCAACTTTGCATTTTTCCTCTTATTCGATCAATAAATTAGAGTCGTGTTTTTAAAAGAAATTAAAGAACTAATTTAATAATTCATCTTAACGACATACTTCAGTTATTGATTACTTTGAATTTGTGCTCGACAAATACAGTTTTTTTATGGACCCATATATTAATAAATGTACCGGTATACGTGTATATTAACACGTATGTTGTTTAATAGATATGATTCAGAAAAAGTGTTTGAGGGAAATTAATAAGCAAATCTGGTTTTTTTGGAAATAAACAAGAAAATTACAGTTGACGAAACCATTTTTGGCTAATGGTGTCTCTTTTTTTTTTCGAACCAAGTTTTACCAATATCAATACGAATATTTAATTGAACATTTATCATTCCATTAAAAAATAAAACTTATATATTACTGAAATTGTTCTTTAATTTCATTGATGAGACCTGATAATCAACCCTATCAGTTGATAAAGATCTTTCAAATAAAAAAGATAAGATCAAATTTGCTTAAAGAACACTATTTCTTTGTTTTTGTAACTCTTGTTTTATGTTAATTTCATATTAATTTCTTTTTTAAAAAAAATGACAATCTTAAAATAAATAAGGAGTAAAAAGATCTAAGTTTCTAATTTTAGAAAGTATTTCTCTTTTCTTTCTTTCGTTAGCAAACCATTTCTCGTTTATTATGATTTTATATCATTTTACAATTAAATAACTTTCCAAATCAATTAACATGTTACAATACATCTGACTTCTTTTTCAAGTTACTATGCTTTTCAAAGTCTATGTTGGGTCTCATTTTTAAATTATAGATATCTAACTTTTTTTAAACTACAGCTCTTGATTAAAGATCAGTTCAATTCTTTGAGCTGAAACATTACAAAAACTTAATGTTCTTCTGTAGTTGAAGGGGTGCCTCCACAGTGACTGAAAACTTACATGGATAAAATATTACAGTAGCTGTATTGGATGGGGCGTAGAACATTCACCCGCATACAAACTTACAAACGTTCCCGTAGAGAGTTAATGGATCAGCAGTCCACTGACAACTGCAAGAAGTAATAAACTAGATCACCAAGCCCCACCCAAATCTAGTGAACGAGCGATCAATAAGCCACCAATCAGTAAGTGACTTCTCCGTAAGTATTTCCTCTTAACTTAGCAAATACTGTCGACAGAAAACGGATTTTACAGCATAATTGAGATATATTAAACAGACAAACAAACCTAATATATTAAAAATTTCAATAATGGTATCCTTATTTCAAAGAAAATGATTATCAGAATAATTATTAACAAAAACTACTGCAGTAATTTGTTCTAACTGAGGAAAAGAACACTTCAGTAGAGTCAGGAAAAAAAAATCAACCGGAAAATAACATGAATTCATCTTTATCTACTAACATTTTGGCATTGTTGCCTTTAATTTTGATTTCGTGATATTCCTCTGATATATTTTAGTCAATTTTTTTTTCATTTATCAAGAAAAAAAATTTTAGAATATATTCAACTTAAAATTACGACTATAAAAGATAACACTGTTCTGAAAGTCACACCAGAAGCAATGACATATTCATTTAAGTTAAGATAATTTCGTACAGGTTTTTTTTTACAGAATTAAAAAATTTTAAGTACGACGGCAGTCATTCTAAACGGAATCTAATTCGCAAAACATAATTAATAAAATCAATTGGACTTGTGAAGTTCCGTAGACATTTGAAATGGGAAGCAGGAAAGATTGGATATAAGAGTCTACTACATTAGTGTACTGATTTACAAAGATTTGACATAATTTCAATGGTATCAAAAAAAAATTAAATTAGGGAGTAATTATTCAACTGTAAAAGCAACATATTACATATGATTGAAATCTCCTGTTGTCGACATTTCATAATAATCATTTAAAAGCATCATACTTCATATTCCAGCCGTTTAGTCACAGCCTTGTGGTAAAGGTGATGGCCTGCCATAAGGCTGATACCTTTGAATCTGGGTTCGAATTCTGGTGCCAGCATGGTTGTTTCCTTTATTTCCTGTGTTTATCTGCTCCTTCTCTCTCCTTCCATGGACTCTGGCATATCTGTAAGGATGATCCAGTACTTTCCCAGTACTTTCTGGTTGACGTCAGGAAGCACATCCGGCCGTAAAAATTAGTCAAAATCAAAAATGATCGAAGAGCTTGTCCGAGCAGCAGACATGGGATAAACTGCTGAAAAACGAGTAATTGATACCATTCCTATCATTAACTTAATATTTGAATATTTTTGTTGTTTGCTCATTTTGCGAAATTCCGAAATAATCTGTAGTTTTTCTTTATGAAGATTTCATATATTATCTTTATCTGACTGTTAAAATCGTTAAAATCGCATTTTTTAAAGTTAGAATCCACTAAGAAAATTTGGAATTTATTTGATTTCAGAAAATTTGTCTTTCCTCAAATGGGTAATTTTCCTCTTTGGATTTTGCAAGGGTTTGGTAATCAGGTGCAAATTTCTCATTTCAGCCAAAATTTTCAATACTGAATTCAGTTTAGTCTCGCAGCCTACATCAAAGATACAGAGTAGTCATTGAAAATTTTCTCAGCAATATCGTAATTTTAAAATGTATAATTGAAGTATCTTAGAGGCATTTAAGAATTTAATCTTTGAAAAAGAGTTACAGCAACCGTTATTTAGAATGACAATTTTCTAATTCTGAATTATTTGATAAGTTTAAATCTTTTATTCGTATTTAATTTTTTTTCTATTATATTGCTGGCTTTTTATTAAAAACTTAAGATTAGTTTAACACTTAATTCACGAAAGCAGTCTTAAATTAAATTAATTGAATGTAATTTCCAACCTGGAGACTTTTCTCAGAAAAGCTTTCAGAGGCTTTCTCTGCTTAGTTAACCTTTCTTAATTCGAAAGTTCAAAGGTCAATCAGTTAAACTCTCACTTTGCATTTAGAAAGTCCTAGCGACATATCATTTATTGCATTGATGATTATAAATGAAACCAACACCAATCATTTCTCGAAATACAATCAAAACGTCATTATAAAATAACATCTGTAATTTATATTTTCTGCAATAATTTCTGACAAGGCTTTAAATGTCGAAGTTATTATTCCCAAAAGACATAAAGTGGTTTTAGCTCATACTAATATCTATCTTGTGGATGACATGTTTTCGACTGGAATTAACCTTCAGTTCAATGTAGGAAATTGAACGATAGATGTCTGAGAGTAATCCCCAACCATTACATGGACTGCAGGACATGAAAGGGAGCATTGGGTGCGAAGGTGTGTTGGCAGATCGCCAAGCGTCCGCCTCCGCATCCAGACGAGTTACGCTGTATTTATTGTCTCCGTCAGGCGATGACATCTCGCCGCTCTAACCACAAACACATGTTGATGCAAAGAGATACCTTGGTTCTCGAGGTAGGAAAAAAAAATCTGGAAACCAATATGGCATTTTCCTTTTACGTTGAAACGATATTGTAGAGATCATAACACTAAGATTCAAGAAGAAAATACTTGAGAAACAACAAGAAAATGAAAATGCATATATTATCGAATTGTTAAGAAATATTTCATATAGTAGTCTTTTATAAATGTTTTTAGTATAAGCTATATATGTGAATTTACAATTATTAAAATCCTGCTAATTAATTGAAATGCTTTCAGAATAAAATAGAAAATATAAGATTCCGAGTTTTTCCACAGTGTAACTTTGAGTAAACTCTCAGTAAAGTTTGACCTACGTTCACCAAAATTCAATAAAGTGTAAACACTACAGCTCATTCTTAATTATTGAGTTTAAATACTTAAGTGCATTATTTGTTGAGTTACTGTGCTCATAAATTTAATCTTTAAACTTCTCATAATTCAAGCTCTGTAATTACGACCAGGAATTTAGGTTAAATATATGATCTTGTCAAAATATTGAGTCTTTATATAAAATATCCTTAATATATATATATGGTTGGCCAAAAATTTCGTTGTTTTTTTTTTTTTTTGCGTTGGTTCTAGTAGCTCTTAGTTGTCTTTAACGTCATTCGACACCATGGTGTTAGATTGTATTGTGACAGCTGTTATATCAGCGTGTATTTAAAACAGAAATTTATAGAATTGTGGAATTGCCTGAAAGATGACAGAAGGTAGTGAAACACTATTGAAGACTATATCAATAAAATGAAAAATGTGTCTTACATATGTATGTATAAAACATATTAGCATATACTGGCAAATCTGTCAAGTAAGCCTGTCATGTTTTCTTTTATATATATAGCAACTCGCACAATGTTTAGTGGATTCCCTGCCACTCACTCGGCTTCCCTGCTGAGGAGAAAATGAACTCGGAATCCAAGATCACGTGCCCCTCGTGTGAGTATGGTGAGAGTATGTGGCAGGGAAGCCGACCAAAAAAATTGAACGGTAAGGCTTTGTCCTTAACTCACGTGACTTACGATTGACCCACGTCGATGAAAAATAAAATAAAATATAGGCATCCTCAATATCTATCATTTGAGTATACGTATCACTTGACACCTTTTTTGTATTTCTGTGTCTTATGGTTTCGGAGGAGTAGCGGGCCAATGGTTTCTTATATATATATATATATATATATATATATATATATATATATATATGGCTATCATTATTTGGGGAAAATATGTCCAACATCTCAAAACGTTTATTTTCATTAATTTAGGAAATTGAGTTTTTTGCAAAATTAAACTCTCCCATAGAGCAAAGTGGAAAAAGTATAGATGAAGAGTTTTCAGGTCAGTAAATCGTGAAAATTAAGGTGAATTCAATGTTGTCGATTAATAGATCGATACAAATTTCGACGCTTACATTGTTCGTAGTATCGATCACATTCTGGCTTTTACTTCGGTTGCAGATTGTCGTTGAATAATCCCAAGTATTTGGATGTCAACGCCAATTTATGGTCGGTTGGTTTTCAAAGCATCGACCAGAAACCAAATAGTCCAAATATCTGGACTTACAGGCAGTGACGCAATTGGTATAATTCCGAAAGATGAAGTAGTAAGAGATGAATAAAATATTTGTAAATAATAAAAAATAGAAATTACCTACATAGAATCTTAGACTTTATAATGTATTAAAAAAATTATTTCACTAATGATTTTAATAAAACTACTTTGAATTTCTTCATTTCTTTTTGGCAACTTAAATAAGTCTTATACGATTGTAGATTATATTATAGTTGAGCAATGTGCAAGTTAGAAAAAGAAAAACTTGCAAAACGAAGAAAACTTTTTTGTTTTGTAATTTTCTTTTATTAGTTAGAAATTTTATTTAATTTAATAAAAAAAATAATTAAAATATAATTTAATTTTGAAAACAAGTTGATATATAGTGAATTTCAAAAAAAAAAAATCCGTCACTTTTTTTTTATTAAATGTTAGTTTTTCTTTAAGAAAATATATTAATAATTAAGAAATGACCGAGCGGTTTAGACGGCGGTCTGCGTGTGGTCGTTGTGTCGGATCCTGGGTTCGAATCCAGGCCTGGGCATGGCTGTGTCTTTCTTCTTCTGTGTTTCGTCCGTTTCTCCCCTGGGACCCACTATCTCAGGTTTAATCTGGACGAGATGTGAATCTCGTTCCCACTTCTTGAATATCCTATTCTCACCCTGACGTTGTCAGGTAGGGCTAGCCCATAGTCCGTAGTTGACCAAAATCGATGACAGGAAGGAAGTCTTAAACAATAAAAATCTTCAATTACTAAAGTCCTTACAATAACTATACTGTTTAATCTGAAATCTGGAGGGATTTGAATATTCTAATTTTTTTTATCCTTATCATTACGGTCAAGCATAAGAAAAAGCTTTAAATAAATTCTTTATTTTCTGTAAAATCTTTTCTGTGCAGTTTTCTTTATCCTTTTTTAACAAAAAGCATTTTACAAAAATTTATCTGCCGATTAAATTTAGTCAAAATCTGTCGAACATTTTAATGAAATAGTTATTAATTTTAAATAAATTAGTTAATTAATTTTTTACAATTTGAACAAACTTAATAAAGTTTCAAGTAATGGCACAGAAGAACTAATGAGTTGTCATTAAGATAAAAACGACAGCTGGTTTTTATTTCAGAAAATTTAAATTTATCTGAATGTTTATGATCACATGACGTAGTAAGCGCAGCATAGCTCTGCGAATATTTGCAAATATTTATTTTGTTAATATGGAAAATATCCACTCTATGACAAAAACTCGAAGCACCATTAAGAAAGCGTTCAATTTGAATGAAATTTGACGAAGAGAACTGGAATTAATTCAAATTTCTCAGTGACAAAAACAATTTTTTATTGATTAGTAACAGCATCCTTGCTACATTATTCTTACTATGTTGAGACGCATTTGGCGACTATGCATTTCTGATATGCGGTGGAGCATGGAGTGAAACAACGTCCTGATGATGTCTTGTGGTAGATCATGCGAAGCTTGCTGCAACTGCTGCTCCGAATGCCGGATGTTCGATGTTGGTTAAAGCTGATATCTTCGTATGTCCCAGACATGGCCGCGCGGTTGGCGTTGTCGCTATGTCGTTGTCGCACATTCATTACATAACATAACATGTCCCAGACATAATTGATAGGGGATAAGTCTGCGGTCCTAGCTGACCAAGGAGTTGACTTGCTTGGAGACACTGTTGGGCAGGTGCAGTAGGTGTGCATTATTCTATTGAAAAATTGACATACGTGAGACGAGGGGCAAAACAACGGGTTGCAGGATCTCCTGCACGTATCGCTGTGCATTTAAAGTTCCTCGAATCACAATGAGAGGGAATCTTTAGAAATTGCTTCCCATGCCGTTACATAGCTGTAATGGCTGTAGGTCTCTCGACAATATTGCCGGGAGCGTTGCCTAGTCCTCTTCGATATCCGGATGCGATGATCATCTCCAGTAAGGTAGAAGCGAACTCAACACTAAACACAATACAAAACCGTTGGAGAACAGACCATTTCTCTCGGGAATGGGGTGCTGGATTGCTAAAGGCAGGCCTGGTAATTTGCGGGGAGAGTGAAGCCCATTGTCTGCAATTCATCTAGCAATGGTGCGTACATATCGGTTGCTGTTTGCAGGATGTCCCATCACTCTGGATGGTGGAGAGTGAAGCTGGGAGAGTAGTTATGGCTTGCCGCACAACAAGCAGATTGTTTCTAGCAGTGGCATTGTTGACCAGAGCCTTCACAATGTGAATGAGTTTTCTCACGCAATCATCTTTCCATAGAAGCAGATAGCTAGTAAATTGTTAGCATGACCAGCAGGCTTCTCGCAGTCCCACGACGCAGCTTTTCTCCTGCAAGTGCTCGTAGGATCTTCGAGTACGTCGTCGGGACATTATTGATAATAAATTGACGTGAATGCAACAGGTCCACGAAGTTGAATGTATTTAGTAAGATTCTGAGGGCCTTTCTGAGGACCACAATATGGGGTCTTTCATTGAACCATCTTGAGCCATGAGGTGATGTTTCTTGACAACTAAACTTTAATCATTTACAAAACTAATGGGGTGTAACGTAATAGGATATATGTAATGTATATATGTAAAGTGCATAACTAAATTTCATTCAAATTAGAAGCTTCCCTCACGTTGCTTCGATTTTTTTATCGATTTTTTTTTAGTGTATATCTCGAGATATCTACGCAAAGTGAGAGTATTTTCATTACTTATTTTATCATTCTAAATTTATTGGCAGACATTTTTTTTTATTTCATTTTCAATCACACAATTATAGAATGTTGCTTTGTAATAAATAACTATAAGCAAAGCTTATTACGAATACGAAGAATACTTTTGTGTTCTCGTTTTTTATCTTCCATTATTTGGTAAACTGTTACTGTTCAACACTTATCTCTTAGAAAGCATTAAACTTTTGTCTTCATGCTTTCATATCATCATTATGAACTATAATGAAAAAATTGTTTGTGAACTGAAATTATACAAACTTAACAGAGATTATAGAAATTTGAAGATAATTAATATTTTTTTTTAAGAAATGAGTAAAACATTGACACACATATGTAGGAAACAAGAATATGTATTAAAAATTATAAAGAAAGAGAATACATTACATATATGGGCTTGAGGGGAAAGAAAAGAAAAGAAAAGGTTAACAGTTACAATGGGTGAGACCAAGTTGTATACAAAATGACATCCTGGTACAGCTGTTTCACGCTAATAAGGCGATCATCAGCCAGGAGCAGTCATCACTAGACAACCAGGTCTCGATACACGGGCCAATATGAGAAAACGTCGGACAGTTTGGATATTTTTTGAATCTGGAAAGGGGTGTTCTAATCTGGGGGTCGCCAATCATGGGGGGTCTTCAGTTTGAGGTGAAGGTCGGTGTGATGTCATAGTGTGTGGGTTGTCCATTCGGTGCGGGGGCCGGTGTTTTTAAATTGTCTGATCGTCCTGTGTTTACGTTTTTTCGGTGGTGGGTGATGGAAGGGTTTGGGAGGCTCTATTCGAAGGGTGGTAGTCAAAACAGGATTTTCATCAAAGAAAAAGCATGAAAATATGTGGATTTCTTAAATATATTCAACACAAGTTAAACTCTATATTTTTCCTACAAGATTACTTGTTTATTTTCAATTGTATCGTAGATATCTATCAAAGTCAGAATTAAAACATCATATTTTGAAAAATAATGAATTTCAAAATTATAGCAGCGGCAATTATTTTCCTATTTTTCAAAATTCCACTCAATTTAATTTTCATTCTGAAGAAAACGATTATTTTCGCTTTTTTCCGATTCTTTAGCATCTTCTAAACAAGCATACAATTTTTCCCATCCACTTTCCTAGCTAAAATTCATAATATCTAAAGCCTTGCTGATTCTGGTTGCAGAAGCAGAATATCGTGTTGAATAATTTTGAACATCATAATAGTTCAAAATTATTCATCACGATATTGTAGAGCAACCAGGTATCGTCTTATTATATAATCATGGTATGGCTACCGCAGAGCATTGTAGACCTTAATATGCGTAACAGAAAAAAAAAATGGTTAGAGTAAAAAAAAATTCTAAAATGCAATCAGGCCTATAAAGTGACTCTCGTTCCTTCCATATATCCCAAAAGTTTTTCCTGGAATTCATTTTCCTGGAGTTCATTTCACAATTTCTTCTAAGCACACCAGTGACCGTCTATCATTGGCATTATTGTAACGTTACAACGCTTTTCTTATCATCCGATTGAGGTTCTTATCTCTCATCAGTAATTAACCCTCCTATCTGCACATTGACAAACCCGAGTGAGATTATTATCCACTCCTGTTTGGATATTTGGAATGAAATGCTGAGCCTTGAACTTCATGAACTGTACATTTTCAATCTGCTACATCCAAGAACAAAACTTTTAGAAAGGCATTATTATCTTTATATCTTTTAACAAACTTATCATATACAAGTCACATGGTAATAAACATCGATGATGATTGGTAAAAATGATCAAAGCCAGTTTTATTTAATAAAGCAGAACGACATTTCTGCATCTTACTAAACAACATCCATTTCATTTGATTAGGAAGAGAAACTTTGGAGGCTAACACCATAATCAGCATAGAAAATGCTTCTCTTCAATTTTTATTTTTTTACGACGTAGACAACTGCAGTTTTAAACGTAGTTTATTTGTGTCTATATTTCAGGGACATCCTGTGTAAAAAGTAGTTTCGTTAACGGTTGTACTTTAAAATAAATATTTAACAATTTATCAGAAGTTTTAAACAGAGACGCTTAAAACTGAGATAGAAAATAAACACACAAAGATGTTTCAGTAACGATAATGAATTCTATTTCGTTATCAACCTAAACGTTTTCAAGGAAGAAGATGCGTTTAAATTGAAGCCATGAAATTCTTATGATTCTCGGAATGACTGGTTATTTAGTTTAACGATGCTGAGTCAACAGTCTAATTTTATTACTAAGGAGCTATTACAGCAGACAACGTTTCTCCATTGGATTTTTAAGTGGCTAAATAAAAAAAAAGGCAGAGTAGTCAATTGGCATATTTTAATCTTGAAGTATCAAACTAAATTTGAAGCTCTTCATTGTCTTTGCTTGTTAAAAACTCAGTGGATTTGAAGGTTAAACTTAACTGAAATACTCAGCACAAATTAATAAATAAACTTATTTTCAAAATAGAAAGAGTAGTAAATGTAGTAATTTTGTCTCCTAACAATTCTGCCTCCTCTTTGCCTATTATAAGAGTATTCTAATCTATTACAAAAAAATTTTTTTTTAAATATTATGGTTTATTTTTTCGTTCCTAACATTTTAACGAGATATGAATCTTCTTTCTTACGAACGTTACACAAACTAAAATATGAAATATTTAAAAAAATTTTTAATTTTATCCATTGCGAGAACGCATTTGATGATGGAATCCGAGCTTTGTTTTAAAATGCATTTCAAAATTATTCATTTTCTAGATGATGTGTACCGGCACATATCATAAGGACTATGCGAAGATATATTAAAAATACAACAATAAGAATTCGCACGATCAAAGGAAAAGATTGCATCAATCAACAACGTAATTTTATCAAAAAGCTTACTTCGCAGTCTTCATATTGATGAAGCCTTAAAAGCTTCGAGTATTATTTTATTCTCCATATTCTTTATTAGAATATTGACATAACAAATTTGCTTTGTCTGATGATTCAATAGCAATGGCAAAAATTGAAGCTGAATTGCAAAAAGCAGTTAGTATCGAGGTCAAAAATTCAAATTTTAGGATTTCGATTTGCAAAACTGAAATGATGGTTTTTAAAGATGAGTCAAAATTATGGTAAATACAAAACTAATTGAGGTAGTCAATGCTTTTGTATATTTGCGGTACACTATTACTTACTATAAAAATAAAGATGTTGATACAAAAATCAGTAAGTTCAAATTTTTCTATGCAACAGAGTTAGAATTATGGGAAATTAAACGTTTCTTAATTTTACAAAATTGTAGGTCTCCCTGTACCGTTCTAAATATTGAACCTTAACATTTAGATCAACTCAGAAAAATTCAATCACTGAACTGAAAATTTGAAGAGCTGTCTTCATAGATCGAAAAGTGTAAGAGTTGAATTCCTAGCGTTCAAATTATCATTGATCTACAAAGAATAGATTACAAAGAACATGTAGAAAACATTTAACCGGCATGAGAATATTGAAAAATAGATTTTAGAAAAAAAAGCTCCGATTGCCCAAATTGAAGGAGAAGCAAGGTATTAGATATTCGATATTTCTCGATATTTTGATCATAATTCGGATTGTAGGAGTTCAGCATGTTAGTTCATTAGTTTTAAAAGTAGTGCACAATCAAGTTTGCATTAACTTAAGCAACTGGAAAAAGCTTGAGCATTTTTAAAACTAATTTAACAAAAAAATGTATTAAAAAATGAAGATATGTAATAATGTGTCAAAATTATTCAATTTAAATGTCATTTCATTCCTTACCTAAAGCACTTGCTTGTCTTCACGAAATCTTTAAATTAATTTTTGAAATTAGCGTCGGCCTATAACTTATTTTGAATTCTGAATTTTTTTTTTCCTAATTTAATAAAATGAAAATAAATTCAGTAATCTCCAAAGTGAAGCCATCTCTACCATAGTAAGTTTTGGGGAAAGTTTTAAAAAAACCGAGAACAGCAGATTATCTCCCAACGATAAGAAGTCCTCTTTTTTAAGCTGTTCGTTTCTTGCGGAAGAGTTTTATTCTAATCCCTCGAAGGGACATTTTGCTTTGTTCAATTAGCAACAACCCCTCTCAAAGACCTGAATGTAAGAAGCTGGCAATTGCCCAAAAGCACAGGAGAAGGCGACCGTTAAGAGCTGCACATCAATTTCCCCTACGGCCGCCTCCTGCTCCAAGAGGCAGCAGCAGCGTTTCCTTCTGCTCCATTCGAAACCTGCGCGCCCTTTACGACCTGAATGAAGTCAGAATCTCTTTCCTAACGGACTCCAAGTTGACTTGCGAGAGACCTCCCCGCGAAGTGATCAAAGAAATCCTGGCTTCTCAACTTCTCAAAGCAAACTTAAATGTTTGCCTCTGGTTCTGACTTGATACCATTAAAGTATTCACCCTTAAAGGGAAAGTATATTTACGAAAGCATCTTCGACATTTACCATTATTTATTGAGCATTCAATCCACATTACAGTACAATCTACATTTAGAAAAAAAAAAAAACTACATTTAGAAATATGGTTTTTTTTTTATTTCTTTTTCTTAAGTTTTTTCTTAACGCTTCTATCTTATGATTTTAAGTTAATATGCTTTTAACACATACTAAGTAAGATGTTACTTGCAAATTACCGTAGACTAAGTTTTCTATCATATGAGAGTATAATACAACAGAATACAGAAATTAACATAAATTTGATTCAGCAACAGAATAGCTGTAGTTTATATTTTTTTAAATATCATTGAAACAAAAAGCAGCATTGAATTAGATGGGATTATTCTTAGGTTTTCTTTGATAAATAACGAAGAGCAATTATTCCCAGTTGTTGTTTATGTTTTAGTTTATTCTTTTCATAATTAATTGTGAGATAATATTAAAATATGCTGAAATATTTCTTCGTTGTTTTTTTGTTTTTCATTAAAAAAATTATGTTTGTGGGTTTTTTAGTTTGGATTATTTAAGCCTGAAAGAAACATGTCAAATTGTAATTATTAATAAATTCATTGTGTTAATATTTTTAATTTTGTTAATGACTCAACTTTTTAATGTAATACTGTTAATAACGGAAAATTTTAATTAATATCAGATCAGCGAATTATTTTGATTGAGTTTCTTAAGCATAGTTACAAAAAACTTCTGCTTGTCTTAATAAAATAACTTCAATACCCTATAATGTTTAATTATTATGTATAGTTAATTCATTTATTATTTTCATAATATTTATTATCACTAAAAATACTAATATTCAAAAATTTCATATTCAAGAAAAGCGTTGTAAGAACCCTTTTAATTTATTTTTCGGTAATTGATAATTGAGGAATGCTATTTCGACAGCAGCTGGTATATAGCAACCCATAGCAAATAGATAGTCTAGTATGAAGACTTTCTCAATAAAATAGTTTTTCACTTACCTTCGAAGCTACATATAATTATGTGCATAAACCATTAGGTGATGATTTGTTTTAAAAAGAATTTTTTTTTTAACTCGTTGTTAAAGTCTGTCATCGGGTGTTTTGTTTGAAAGCAATATATAAATTGAAGCACACATCTTTGCAAACACTGGATTTGTCTCGACAGTGACATTTATCGGTTGGAAGGCTAATAGATGTCAAATCGCATCTTGTTGGTAAGATCAGGATTTTCAGGAAAAACTTGCAAATACATTGTAAAAATAACAATTGTATATAACGTACATCTAAGCATTTTACAGGCCTTCTTAATATATAAACAAAGAGCGCATCCGCTGGGACTTTTTCACAAAATGTAAATGAAATGAAGTGAAGTGAAGAAGCCAAGTTCAGCAATTTAACAGAAAAAAGTAAATTAATTCCTTATTTTCTTGAGGTGATGAACTTCTTTTGAAAAGGACAGCAACGTCGATGTTGGCGAAGATAATTTTTATACAGTGCGTTTCTTTTTTCAAATGAACATAATTTTTCAGTTTCGAAATAAACTCATGTCCATAAATTAAGAATCAAAGGGAATTGCGGGAAACAATTGCACGACAGTCCTGTGTCCTGCCTGAAAGCGAATCTTTACATCATACGTAATAATCTGCCGAACTTGACTTCATGAATACGTGGAAGTCGATATAACCAAGAGAACATCATTGAACGAGATCGTTTCGATGGTATTGGTATCTTGGTGTGGCCTGGCATTATGATGCTGGTATCTTGGTGTGGGCTGGCATTATGATGGGCTCTCGTACACCTCTCCATATCTTTGATAGAGGTACCATAACTGGCCAGATATAGCGGGATGTGATTGTTCAATAATACGTCGGTCTCTTCAGGGGTGCAGTGGGACCAGCTTTCCTGTTTATGGACGATAATGCACGTTCCCATAGAGCGGACCTTGTCAATGAGTCCCTGGAAACAGAATATCCGGCGCATAGACTGGCCGGCGAGGTCCCCCGATCTACACCATACTTGTAAAACATCATACATTGGTATGAGAGCAATTGTTGTATAAAAGGATTTTATAGCCCAAAAATGCAACCAATAAATCGCTTTTGATAGAACACCTACAAAATTTTCCTAATCATGAAATTAATTGGAATCAGATTAAAATTTTAAATGAAAGAGAGCAATACTAAAAAACTACAAATAAAAGAAGCTTTATACATTCAAAAATTTAATAATAAATCATTAAATCGAAAACATGAAATTCCTTTGTCAACTAATATTTTTACTGTTTAGTGATTGAGTTTTATTTTTATCTGGTTGGTTTCTTATTGTATTAATGTATTATTGTAATTTATTCTTAAGTTTTTGGTATATGATATTGATATCACGTTTTTTGTTCATAGTTAAAATGTTATACTTTCTCTTTATTAATTTTCCAAATTATAATTCTCTTTTGAAAAGGTAACAAATGTTTACGAAACATGTAAAGAGTTTTTCCAATAAAAATATCTTTTATGTATAAATTATATGATGGGATTTTAAATATTGAACATGCTTGGGAGACGCATTGCAGGATGGAATCATCCTCCTTGTTCCCTTCAAGAGCTGCGTACAGCATTGTTGGAGGAATGGAACTCTATTTCACAGGAACATCTCGATAAGCTCTCCCGCAGTATACCAGATCGCATGTATTTCTGCCAGAGGACATCATGTTCCTTATTGACATTTCTGTAGAGCATTAAAATTTGCTTTTGTGCCAAGACATGCCAATAACTGTGTAAATCTAAATATGCTTTTTTTCCATTTTCACAATGTTTTTCAATGAATCTAATCTTAAAATTTATTATCTAACTTGGTTAGTTACATTCCTGATTATTATGCTCATTGATGTTTATTCCTTTTTCTTTATTACTTTTATTTTCTTTCATTTCTATTTGTTTCGTTCTAGTGTTTTGCTTGTAAACTGAAAAATGAAAAATAAACGAGACCGTTAAGTTGAAGATTTTCAAAAACATGCTCAAAACTGATTTTTGTTATTTGGTTGTCTGCTCTTTACAAGATTTTGATACTGTTTTGTTTGGCTGCCTAAAATCCGTCTTTTCTTCTACAGTTATATTTTCAATTCATACATAATCGTTAATGCATCTGCAAATTTCCTATTCTTCTACTTACAATAGATGTGCTACTTTTGGTTTGTCTCTTTATATCTAAAAAGATTCAAGGATTTCACTCGTTGATGTTCCTTCTTCATAACAACAGAATAAAGAAAAATCTTCCATTTGCTTTTTCTAAGATATTTATATATGTTACACATGTTATATGTGATTGTTTTCTAATATATTTATATAGATTATGATTATTAAATTTTGAAGTAATTTCATAGAACCTTTAAAGATATCGGTTATTTTGTATTTTCAGTAGTTTTTCTAAATCTTTGCTAAGCCTTCTTCAGAAAAGTCGTAATCACCGACTCCAAATTCCACGTTTTACTGTTGTCGTTCGTTAGTAACATTTCCATACTTACATTTATTATTCCAATTGGAAACTAATGGAAAAGTTGTGTGCGCGTTCTTCAATCCATCTCCTCTGGGTGGAGACTGTGTGTTAGACTTAAGTGCATTTCTTTTTGTGGAGTGTGATTATGTTTTTTTTTTCTATATTTTTTTTTGGCAGAGCAGGTTCCTCTTCGCATCCTTTAAGTCTCAACTAAAACATTCATAGAGTTTTGTTTTTAAATAAAACAAATAAAAATACAGATTTTGCAGTTCCCTGAAAATTTCAAGTTTAAGAATTTTAGCAAAAAACATTCTTTCGTTTTAGGAACAGTTTGTCTGATTTTTAAAGAAACATCTTACTTTTTCTGCCGCTATCTATAAAGAAGTATTTAATTAAAAGTTCTTTTTTCTTTTAAGAACTACTTTCAGATTTAATTATTTAGTCCGTTTATTAGCAAATAATTGAAGGATAAGAAATAATTTAATATATAACTGCAAAGTGATTCAAAAAAAATCCCATCTCTTTAGTTCACATTTATTTCATATCCCAGATTATGATTTATCTTCGGCAAGCTAAGGCAATTGACAAGTTTGTCAACAATCTCGCCTGTACTTGTTTATATTTTTTGTATGGGTGTGTTATTATTAGACATATATTTGAAATATTATCATCAAAATTGGTTAAAAGGTTTATTACTTTTAAGTAGTAAATTTCAAAAGAAAAACATATATTTTGTCTAGAATTTAAAACCTCAAGATCATTTTAAAGTATTAAAAATAAATAACGTGCTGGTTATAAACTTTAAAAGTGCCAACTATTACAAGCATGATCTCAATAAAATTAATATAGTTAAAATACTTAATAAAACTCACAACGTTTCAAACCCTCTGCTTATAACAGGGCTTATTATCAAGTGTTTTAAAATGCCTTTTAAAAAGCTTTTTAAAACACTTGATAATAAGCCATACTATAAGCAGAGGGTTTGAAACATTATGAGTTTTATTAATTATTTTAACTATATTAATTTTATTGAGATCGTGCTGGTAATAGTTGGCACTTTTAAAATCCTTTTAAAGTATTTACAACTCCAACAAGAAAATTAAATTAGGATTGTAATTTTTAAATATCTCCTTAGAAAGTATTTCTTCCATAGATTTCCACTTAAGGATTACAAGTTATTTAAAAACAAAAATCTTCAAGACCAAAATGTCATTATTTAACTTTTCAATTGATGAAAGTTGGATGGTAAACGTTCGAAATATTCTGTTTCTGGGATTCTGTTATGCGATTTGGCGCGCATCAAATACTCTCACAGGTGCTCAATGGTTCTGAGGTTTGGATTACCTAATGTTTGATAATACATTGCAACTTGGATAATTCGAAGCTGAAGGGACCACTACAAAACTTCGAATTATCCAAGACTTCGAATTAAACAAGTTACATCTTTTAACTTTAATTTCAGGTCCACTGAATGCTTGAAAAGATTATTATGTCAATAAGTAAATATTTATTCAGAAAGATCATGGTATGAAAGACTTAAACACTATATGTATGTAAACAAAATAAGATTTATATTACGTAAGATACAGTACATATTACATTCAATACAGAAAATTATAGTTTTTCAAAAAATTGTACAATGTCTGATTGTTTTATAGAATTCAGTCGCTTAAGGTTAGCAAAATCATCAAGCATGTTTAGTGACGGAAAACAGCTTCACTTACGTTGGTTTGTCCTTTAATGTACCACGAAATTTCGCGCTATCCCGTACTCGTTGGCGATTTGGCATTTCTTCTTCACATCCTTTTCCACCTCGCGAATGATGGCGACCTTTTCAGCGAACGTTAAATTCTTGTACACGCATGGTTTACTGAAAGACATGGTGACACTGACAGCAGGAAGCTCGAATGGCGTCTGAAGCGTCATGTGTCGAATGGCGTCACGTGTCGAACGGTGGCGGGAAGGGGATTTCAGTTGCCCAGGGTCGAATTTCTTAACGATGAAACGCCGGAAAGTCGTTATGGTTCGAAATTTTTTATAAAAACTTCGAATTAAGGAAGTTGAATTTCGAATTATCCACGATTTTTTAATATTGATTTAATAAGAAATTCAAGGGACCAAGAGAAATCTTCGAATTAACCACGATTTCGAATTAAAGACGTTCGAATTATCCAAGTTGCACTGTACTTACATCATCAACATCATTCTTATTCCGATATCGCATATGATGAATTAATACAATCTAAAATTAGAACCAAAAGACCCTATCCCTAATTCTTGACATGTTGAGAAAATAGAGTTGTCGAGAATACTATATTATAATATTCCGAAGCATTAAAGGTTTTTACAACTAAAACTACAAATACATAAGATTAATATGTAATTAACTATATAACTGTGATTACACTGGTGTTTTCATCTTATTATATCTCTTGTGGCATAGTTTCGACGAATTGAGTGAAGCCACGTAATTTTAGATCTTCTTATAAAATCTCTTGACCACAGATGGATGGTGGGATTTTGACTAAAAATTGCAAACTGAAGCATATTCGTTCTGACTTTTCTGTCTGTAGAATGTTTTAATAAGATTTTAGAACAAAACCTTAATTCTTTGAAAAAACAAACTTCTTTGAAAATTAAACTTGCCATAAGACAACAAATTTAGAAGTACAGACCTTTATAAATTATACTTTCCTTATTTTTAATTATATCCTTTTTTATATGAGTATAAAAATGAGAAAACTAAAAAGTTTCTATAAATTATACTCCCTATCTATAGGATAAAAATTAAAAGGTAAAAGAACAGATCTTTCCATAAACTTCATGTAAAGTTTATTTTTGTTTTTCTTACAAAAATACTGGTTAAGGAATGACAGCATTTAAAGCCATTTTAGTCTAGACAGGATAGACATTTAAAAACAAACTTTAAACTTTAAAGAATATAAAGGGCACAGCTGCTACTATTTTTCAATCCATGATTTTTTTTTTTATTTATTTAGCTCACAGCAACATCGAACAGCAAACTTTTCAGATTTTATAATTGAAAGAATTTTGTTTCTGATTTCTAGAATAATCTAAATGCCTCTGGAAGAAAAAAAATAAATTTATGAAAGACTTGTTTATATTTTCATTCTCTATTTACCATCTATGTTTCTGATTTTTATTTCCAATCTGGATAAAAATTATCATTCGTTATCAATAAAAAAATAAGCCTAAATGTTTTCGCTGTAAATGATCAAAATAACTGATCTATTTAAACTTAGTAATAAGCGTAGTTGAATTAACTAAAATTAATTCATAATTCATTATAAGAAGCATTCATTATTTTTTTATATGGTTTGACAGACGAAAAAACATATAAGAAAAAATAAAATCATAATTGCTCCTCTTCTCACAAAACCTCTTTATTTGTAAACGTTTTATAAGGTGTTATTGGCATGTTTGCGCACCTTACATTTTTCTTTAGTTTTGAGTAAGTTCCATGAACTGCTCCTATTGCAACATAGCGACATTAAATGAGAAGTTGTTGAAAGTTTATATTCCTTAAAGTTTCGCTTTTGTTATATTTCTTTGTTTATGAAAGTTGTGAAAGCAGTACAAAATAAAAGCAAATTACAACATCACCAAATGTAAAATAAAAATTCATTTTCAAATTTTTCATTTGCTAACAACGGATTAAATTAAAGTATTAATTTCTGTTGCGTAAATCCATTTTATTTTTAATCAAACCAAAGGAGGTGGAAATTTTGGAAGGATCGCTTGTACAACATAGATACATTTTTAGATATGGATAAAAATCAATTGTTTGCAATAAGTGAGAGCTAAGTAGTTTGCTTCAAATGCTTTTCTATGGGGATTTCAAAAAAAAATATTACATATATATTAATACCTACTTTGATCTTAAAATATTAAATGCAACATTTAATAAAATATTCTGGAGTGGTCAATACTCAGTTCGGTGATTGTAAATATGGGGATTAAGTATCAAATATCTTATAAAGTTTAAAATATCTGTACTACCATTGTTTGTATATTAGATATCATAACTGATCAAAGTTCATATATAATTATTATTCTGTGCAGGTATAAGCGGAATTGATGGAGTTGAGATGGACGCAAAGGCAATCAGGACACAAAATTCTGTTGGCTCCAGGACCACTCAGTTAACCCAGCAGAAACTCCATTTGGAATCGATCCTACCAGCCTGAAGTCAATCACCCTTACGATCGAACTGCAGAGACCAATTAAATTGTTTACAGCCAAGTTAAGATGGGGTAGGAGAAGTTGTTTTGCTATATATATTTTAATACCAAACAATAAATGTGAATAAATGCTTTTTTTAATGCATAAAGTAGTATGTAAATTTTGAAAAAAAAAATGAAAACGTAAGCCCAAAATGCCATCCTTCTTTCTTCTTGTACCTGTTAATTTGTTGCTGTAACGGGGGATCTTAATTAGGATGCAGCCGGAGCATCCGCGGTTGTCGAGGTTATTGCAAAGAATTTCACCGGAGCCTTATTTAATGCGATTTGTAAGCGGTAGGCGACGCAAATTAGGGAGATTTATCCCAACGAAAATAAAAGCCAGCTCACACATCTTCGAAGACTTTTTCCCTTGATGACTGCAACCAAACGAAGGTTGTTAGATACAGTCAAAGGCACTTTAATGTTCCTGTTTACTTTTGTTATTCTGAAAAACAATAAAATTTCAGAAGACAAAACAAAACAAAGAAGCTTCACAAACTTCAGTACATAGAAACCCACACGTAGTTTATCAAAACAATAAGACACTTGTAGTAATAATAAATTGATAAATAAATCACTGCCTGAAGACCTTCAAGTGGTTTTAGTGGTTCCAGAAAGCAGCTCATTGGAGATACTTATTTACTTTATGTCAATTAAATATCACAGTTACAAGATTAATCTTACTAATTCTGACAGGCATCAAGCTTCATAAAATAGATTATTAAAAAAATCGGAATTCCTTGTCAATGACGATTCAGAATGAAAGTAAATAAATGCTTAAAAAAAATATACGTAATTGGATCATTTTTTTTTTTCATTGTGTAAATAGACCTGAAATATTTTTATGAAAAGTGAAAATCCTTACTTTAAAAATGTAGCCCAGACTACAAATATACAAGATAATTTTGTCTAAGCTTATTTGTAAGTTTTCGTAAGTTTTTAATAAGAGTTCGAAATCCTTAGATGTTAGATGCAACTGTGTTACAATCATTGTCGTTAATTTATTTATTACAGCTTGTACAAGGATTGTTGGAGAAGATTTTAGAATTTTTTTGGCAAATAGATTTCGGCTTCTGAAAATTTAAATTGTACAACAACTGTCGCCGTTTCTGCGTAACAGAATGCTAAAGGTGATGACTGAAATACCGCTTTTTTGTTTGTTCGTTTTTTCCCATGATATAACCTCATTGTCAAGCTGTATCTTGGGCAACGATTTATTCGGCAAAATGGTTTACAATTACCGACCCTTATTGGTCATACAATCAAATGACATACAGTCCAAAATTTTAATTTTCAAAATGGACATTTCATGAAATGTGTCTTCTTTCGTCGCAGTTATTCTTTTCTATTATATTCATCTTATATTAGTACTTTAAAAATATTAATTCACTGGATATATTCACAGACAAGTTGAAATCGAAAGAACAGGTTTAATGTTATGTTTTTACATTCATTTCCTGCAATTTGAGGAACTCACATTAGACATAAGCCTAATGAGATCAGATATGTTTCACAATGCGATTTTAACTTTCAGTAATCAGAGACTAAACTGGTTCCATAAATTTTCAAGAATACAACTTCTAGAATAACATTTTACCCCATTCTTCTCATTAGACTAATGAATTGAGGAGTTTTATCTTGCACCTCTTGTGAGGATACAGAGTCATGCTTTAGCTTGATGTGAGTAGAACTGTAGAAATGATAGATAAAGTGTCAACTTTGCGAAATTGATAAAAAAGAGTCGATGTAAATGAAGATTTTCAAAAATACCTCTAATTGTTATTTAGGTGTTCATTTTGACAAAATTTGGACTGGGAGTAGATAATGTAGAGTAAGATGAGACTATATAGTGTTATTAATCGGCGTAGGGCAGTGGACACACCCCACGTGTGCTTTCATCCATTGCGGATCTATCACACTAACTCCACAATGGTCAGAAATTGTGAAGATAATTGTTTGTTCCATTCTGACAAGTTTTCAAACCCTTCAATGCCATAGACAGCGAATGAGAAAGAGAAGAAGAAGACAAACACAGGAAAAAAAGTAAACATCCAAGCCGACGCCGAGATTCGAATCCAGCTGCCTATGTATCGGCCTCGTGGAAGACCGCCGTCTACTCCACTAGACCATGCCGGCAGGGCGAAGAAGGGACTATTTACCACAAACTTTACTCTACAACTCAGATTTAAGTACTGTATTATGAAAAGAAAAACTATGAAATTTATGATTAAATTGAAGTTTATAATGCTTTTATTCATTATAAAATTTTGAGACTTTCTATTGTATGGAACCTTAGTTTTGCTTTTCAAAATCTGTGCAATTTTGCAATACACCTACACATGTCGCGATCTCCACACAAACCTTCATTGTGCTTCTATACAGTACATTGCATCTATTCCTTGTTTGAAACGTGTTTCTCACATGATATCAGACAAAAGATATACAGTCGGACCTCTATTTAACGAACCTCTATTTTGCGAATTTCTCTATTTTGCGAACTTTTCTTTGGAACCAAGAACATTTTGCTAATTTCTTCGTAAAATAACCTCCAAATAGCGAAGTGCATTTTCTATTTAACGAACTTTTTCCTGGTATCTATTTTTTTTTTCTTCTTGAAATTTTTTTATTATCAATATTCCCTTAGAGGAAATGAAAGAAATGTGGATACAGCTGAGGTTAAAAGAAGACATTAACGATGATGTGCTGATTGATGATTACCTTTCACTTGATTTTGAAGTTGAGACCTCGGAAACACTAATTGAATCGGATATTTTGGACAGTGTGAAAAATAAAAACAATACAGCAATGAATTAAGATGAAGATGATGAAAATGGAAATGATCATGATGCAATAATAAAAAAAAAAACCTTCGTATGATGAAATGCTAAAATCATGTGAAACAATCCGATGCGGATTACTATTTGAAGAAAATACACCTGAAGGGGTTTTTGGTGCATTGCAAAGATGCGAGACGTACTCTGAGCGAAAACAATTTTTCAAAAAAAAGACTCAGACAAAATTAACTGACTTTATTAGTAAAATTTAAGTACGCATCTGGTAATGTATGCTTTAAGTCATTAAAATTATTACGTTTATTAATAATATTAATTGTTTATGTATTTTAAATCTGTTTTATGTAGTTTAAAGTAATTCTAAAACGTGAATCTCTATTTAACGAATTTTCCATACAACGAACTTTTTTTCGGGATTTAGCGACTTCGTTAAATAGAGGTCCGACTGTATCTCTAACATATAATCCTAATAGGTAATTCCTCAGGTAATTCTCTTCCAAAAAAACTTGTTCCTAAATTTCAAAGCTCTCTTATGAGTTCTTCTATCAACTGTTTTGTTTTTTTTTATTCTGTGTTTGTTATTCGTATTATTAATCATTAATTCACTGTTGCCTCTGTTTTACGATTATTTTCTTGATTTGCTTTTTGTCTTCTTTTTTTTTTTCCTTCACTGCATCTCTTACATTAATTTTCAGGAATAACCGTTTAGAATATTTTTTTTTCGAAAGTTTTCAATAAGAATCGAAATCTTAGATGTTAGATGCAGCTCTGTTACAATCGTCGTCATTAATTTGTTTATTATAGCTTCTGCAAGGACTGTTGGAGAAGGTTTTAGAAATGATTTTGCTTGAACTAGACTCTCATTTTTAATTATACTTAACACAACGACTGGTGAGGTAGATCACTTGTAGCACTGTTATTCCATTGTGTCGATTTCATAGGTTAACGAAGTAATGTATGAGTCATGCAGCAAATGTAAGTGGCCAAAGGAAAAAAGGAATGACTCAACACATTCCCCTTAACATATACACTATGTAACCATATGACATTTATTTACACTAAACAATTAAACCTTAATAGGGGAGAAAAAATTACTAATATTTTTTTAGGTGTTCTTATTAGAATTACTATATGTTCATAAAATTAAGTTACAGAAAGCTACCAACAAAGAAAAGTTGTGTCAGAATCTCGAAAAGCAATATGTGTGGCGTCTTCTGCAACCAATCACCCGGCTGCATTTAGCCCCAACTTCTCCAGCAATTGTAATGTATTCTAAAATTTGAGCTCCATAGAATTATTATTTTTGGTATATTGTAATAATTACGCTGTGACTGTGAGTTAGATCACAGCTCCGAAGTTCCAAAATGTTTTTGCTTTCATTTATGGAATGTTTCATTTATTAGCTTAAACTTATGATTAATGTTCAGAATCCTCGGATGCAGTTCTTTTGATCACAGACGGTCTGCCAGGTATTAATACTTTGATTTGAAGCTGCATTCTAAAACATTTTTGTTTTAAATCTTTGCTTTCTCTCTGAAATATATTAAATAGCGTCAAAAGAAGTTCCAGCATACTTACAATATGGTTTGGCCTTGACTTTTCTATGCATATATAAAACATCAGATGACCAAAACTTCTATCCTACAGTTATTTGGCTATAAGAATAACATATATCATTGGTCTTCATAATATATATGATAGAAAAAAAATCTAAATAAAAATAATAATTAAACCTAAAATATGTTCTTCCTGTCCAAAATAAACATGTAAATATTTGCTAACATTTCAGTAATTTTCTCTTTTGTAAATATTTTCCCTCATTGTTGTGTTTTATATTCCCTTTGTTAATTAACTAATACATGAAGCCCACTTGTCATCTCGACGGGATCTTCCTTAAGACGACTGGGTTGTCAAAATGTCATGTAAACATATAAATCTTGTAAAACTTTATTGGCAATAAATTGAATTGAAATTGAAATAATTGTTAGAATTTCAATTACTTCAATATTGAAAAGAACAATTTATGATTTTTACACACGCAAAATAATCACACAAAAAATTACTTAGTTTTATGTAGAAATAATAAATTCTTTACATATATTATAATTTGTTACAAATGTAATCATTATGTAATGCACGATTAAAAAAGTAATGTATGAGATCACATTAGAGCTTCATTTAAAATAATATTATGTAAGTTATCTGCTTTCCAAAGAGAAATATATATTTGATTTTAAGTCTTAACATTAATTAATATCCTTTGCAGATTTTCTCACTTGTTACCCATTAGTTTTTAATATCATTTAAAAGTTAAATCAACACGATCATTAGTATTTTGTTTCTGTTTTCTCTTTATCACGTTGTTAAATCTACTAACTTTAATACTAATTAGCATAAGTGAGAAGCCAAATGAAAATAGAATAAAAAGTTGGTAAATGTTTTCTTGGTCGGATTCTGAAAAAGTTGATACGACAACTAAAATTTTAATATTATAAAATAAAAAATAGTAATAATTAATTAAGTTTCTAAAGTAAATTAATTATGGAAAATAAAACTGAAAAGAACTACGCTCCGACGATGCATTGAATTTGTTAATCTAATAAAAAAAATAATGGTAAGAATTAGAATATACGAATAAAATATGATACACCACAGTCTCAAGCAAATTAATTTGAAAAAAATATAAAAAAATTTGTGATATGAAACATTTAAACACCAAAAGGTTGAGTTTTTAGCTGGAATTTTGTAATAATTCGAGAATTTATGAAAAACATTTTTTTCAAGTTCTTCTGATCAATATTAAATGTATGCACTTAAGTTTTCATTGCTCCCCATTAGTAAAATTGTATTCAGTATTTATTAAGAGATTTCTTTACAAAAATATCTTCTTCCTGAGAATTTTTCATGTAGCCACATCTACATATCTACATAACTAGTTAGAATAATGACCGTAAATGAAATGTGTGTATGTTTGTATGTATGCATGAGGATGTTATAGAATATATTTCCGAATCATGATCCACTAATGATTAAGTAGATTTTTTTTTCGCTTAATCCAAATAAAGTTGAGGAAGTTTTTAATTTTATTACAACCTGTTCTCTATAATACTTGATTTAGAAAATCTTCTCCCCAATTTTTGAAATTTAAATTTACACTTTTTTAAGAGTTCTGGATTCTTTCTTTCCAAGACATGGGCATTGATTCTTCTTTATTTTCATCACACAATTTAAATGCATCACTGATCTCGAAACCATCTCTTTTTATTAAGAATCAAAGATCCCTTATTAGCTTACAGAAATAGTGTTTTCGCAGGAATTGGAATGAATATTGGAACCCTTTTCCCATTAAACTCTATTGACAATGTTTTGTAATTATAAAACCAACGATATCTTACTTCCACTATTTTTACTCACTTTTGATAAAATAGGAGCATTTTTTACCGTTTCAATACTTCTCTCAATTTCTTTTGTGTCGTAATGTTCTGTGAAGTATTTAAGTTTCATATCGATTATCTGTTTTCACTTAGATCTTTAAATATGTTTCTAGTCATCCTACTTATATTCATAAGGTGGATACTCCAAAATTTAAATTGATTTCCGATATACTTTAAAGTGCTACTCTGCTAGTGATCTGCCCATTCAGTTTAACTTTAGTGCTGCAGCTATTACTTGCTACCCATGTACCCTCTCCTTAAATGATTTGTGCGAAATGCTTTCATTTTTTAACTAGAATGTTAAGGTAATTTTAATTTAGTATTCGGTCTCATTTTTAATTAGTCTCATCTTAAAAATAATTAATGTTCGGTTTAATTAAAATTTTAATGTAATTTAAAGTTAAATTAAAATCATCGGAGTGGTTTCAAAAACTGAATAATACGCAAACTTACTAGCAGCAACGAACCTAGCAAGCAATGAAGTTTTGGATGCAGCTACTTATATTGAACATTACTGTTTCTAACTCAGCAATTGGCCAGATCCCTAACTGCTCTTAAACTCCCTTAGTTAATTCTATCCTAGCTCCAGGATAGCAATATATCTGGCCGTGCACCTCTCCCAGCGACCTATTCCCCTTCCTATGGCTGCTTCGTCTCTTTCTGCCCCCGAGACCGGTTGTTCCTTCGTTGCCCTAATGTCGATCCACTCATCAGAGGCTCAGCTATTGCCTGCTGATTATTGCCCTTCTCTTGAACTCCAGTAAGTAACCACGCTTCTGTTTGCGAATTGGCATCGCTAGTTTCTGCTTTTGATAGCAAGCTGAGAATCAAATTTAACTTTTCGCCCAAAACATTTATTCCCTTTAGTGAAGCTTTGATTGGTATTGATTTCAGCTATTTCAGTTTTGATCGGGTTTGTCTATTAGAGAAACTATTTTATGCAGATATTTCCTATTTTATGAAAGAATAACTTATCTAATTTACCCAAAGTTTCTTAGATTACCCAAAAAATTCCCAAATTTTATACATTTATTTTTATATTCATGAAGAGTATTAGTCAGCGTTAATTTTCAAATTCACTACAATCATTTTTTAATAAGAATTTATAATGTAGCAGAGCACATGTCAAATTAGGCACAGTAGGACAATTTAGGTATTTCGATTTTGCTGGCTTTTTATGGGGCTTAGAGCTCACAAATGGTTATGATAATTGGTTATAAGTTACTTCATCTTCTTTTCCGGTTTTCAGTCTGGAGTATGTGATTGATCTTGCATATATTTCAACGTTGCTTCTTCGTTGACATAGTTCTGTTTATATTCATTCCTAAAGAATTTAAGATAATTAAATCAAATACGTCTGCTTTCCTTTAATAAACCATTCAATGGTTCTTCTTAAATCTGAGACTGCACATGTATGAAAAAGAGATGATCAGTCTTTGGGTCTGAAAATTTATTCCTGTGGAATTTTATAGAAAATTTTTTGCATGAAAGTGACAACAAAAATCGTGAAAAAGCGCTCGAAATAAAACAAATTATTCTCATTGATGTCCAAAACTGAACTAGGACTCGTGGCACAAGCCAGTTCACATTGCATGCAAGTGCTTCAATTTCAATCAAATCCAGCTTCAGTTAGAATTTGTAAGTAGTAAGAATTTAAAGAATGAAAAATTGAAGATACGTTGTATTTGATGATTGCGATATTTACAAATACGAAGACGCCAGTAGTCTAGGTCTTGTTTTCACTACTTAAAAAAAACATTCATTGTAAGAAAGAACGCTCCAAATTCTTGAAGAAACTTTTGTTTTAATCAGTCGTCGAATGCCACAGTATGTTTATTTACTAACCCGAATGGTTTTTTTTTCTTATTGTCCCTGATTACTTTCTAATTGCTTTGGTTTCTAATGATTATTGTTAACTGCTGCCACTTTTTCTTTTTTCTGGATTCGATGATCAAATATGTGGCTAATCTTTTCGGAATTCTCAATTGCTAGCGGTAAATTAAAATCAAAGAAAAAAGAAACGGAGACATTTCGTAAAATGCATCTGATTCCCTAGCTATGATAGTTGAGACTAAATTGATTGCAATTTAAATAGTAGCCATCTAATTTGGCTAAATAAGAGTCACAGAGCAGCAGATCTTTTTTATTGACTACAAACTGTAATCCATAAACGAAATAAGCTTGGTTATTAGTCACAATAACTTTTAAACTTATTCTTTAATCTGAAATTTTAATGGTTATATTACGAAGTCGCCACTGGTTTTTTGTACAAATGACAATCATTAAGATAAATGATTCTTGTCGCCTTAACTAACTAAAATAAGAAAACACCTTTTAATTTAATTTTTAGTAGAATATTTCTTTAAAAAAATAGGATAAGATGATAGAAATCTAGCAATAGGATAGATTCTTTCAATTGAACGAAATTAAGAGAACAAAGGAGTAAGCCGGCACACCTGGTGAACTATGATTTAAATTTAATAAGTAAACAAAATAAGTACAACCCGGTTTCAGTTATAATCTAACCATCTTCAAGTACTTAGGTTACAAATTTAAATCGTAGTTCACCAGGTGTGCCGGCTTACTCCTTTGTTCTCTTAAATTATGCGCAGCGCACGTAGAATCTTTTCCTTCACGTTTGAACGAAATTATTTAGCCTAATGCAAAAACAGAATTCCAGCAACATTCTCAATCAACTAATGACAACTGAAACAAATACAGATTTCTTTCGTAATTTCTTCAAGAGGAAAGATGATGATTGCATTTTTGATTTAATTATGATTAAATTCATTTAAACAGTTAATAACATTCAGATACAATTCTCTTTAAATAATTACCGTTATTTAAAAATTAAAAACGTCAGAACAGCATGCAAAGTTGAATAATAATGTAATTATTGAGGTTTATTTCCTATTTCCATACTTCTGCAAAACAATAGCAACAATGAATATCTTATGACTCTATCTTATGATTCTTATCAAGTAAACAGAAAAATAATTTTATATCCTAAAGTGTTTTCTATCCAATTTTCAATTTGAAGAGCACTTGCATTAAAGAAGTGCATGAATTTACTTAACAGTTCATTTACCTCTGAATTAGTTAACAGTAAATAATTTTGCTTATCTGTGTTTTAAACTGATACGTTATATTTATATTTGGATTTTTTTTTTGCTTATTTGTTATTTTTAAACATGTTGATCTTATCAGTGGATTATCGTTGTTTCCTAATTAACAAGCGATTCCTTGTAAGTTTCTTGGAGTTATTGTTTAATATTATGTTGAAATTCTTATGCTTTACTTGAAACTCGTATGCAGTATAAACAGAATATTTCTAGGAGATCCCTCCGCAATCCTCCCATCTTCAGGTGCTGTATCTTCTAGATTCTGTTTTGGATCTTTCAGGATCATTTTTTATTTTATTGTTTTTTATCTCGGCGGCCCATTCCCGGGATCGAGAATGCTTTTAGTAAAGCTTTCGCGCAACTGGACCAAACATCAAGGGTATATTCTGCTGATGATTCCTAATAAGGATGAAACAGCTGTTCAGAATTCCCGTTGATGTTGGCTCAATGTGCGAAGGCATATTTATTGTCCGTTGGTGAATTTCTCTCTATTTTTGAATAATTACGGACGTTAAACTTGCTTTCAAAAAGCTTAAGTCTTTGGCCGTATTCATCTCTCTCAGTTTTCTGTGTCAGAACTTCCAAAACTTCCAAAATATTTTTTGTTTTCCTTGCTCTTTTTTGCATTCGACAATTATACAGCTTGGTACATAAGCCCAAATGTACAGCAAGTACAGGACGTGCTATACAGTTTTGCTTAATTTAGGAAGTTTTCTGATTCTCTCATGAATAGTACGCATTAAACTAGAAATTCAATAGGATAGTAGCATATTAACTAATGCTTTAGAAATGAATGGTGATATCTTTTCCAATACAAACTTCTTTATTTTTGGATACATATTCAACAGAGAAAGTGCGTTAGAAAACTCAACAATCATAAAAATATTTTAGCTTTCTAAGTTACTTTTGAATAACTGATCTCAGATATACATTTGCTCCAGTTTAAAATTTCATTCTAAAATTTTACAATGAATTTCAAAGCTATACTGAACTTCGAGAATCCATGAATAAGAAGAAATAAAATAAAAACTGTGATTACCTACAGAGTTCCGTGTAGGTCACGTGGTCCAAATGGTCGTCTGCTGGTTTGAGGAACAGGATATAAAAATTGGATTTTTGTTCCCAGGTTATTTGTCCTGCTCTAGGGTTCACTCAACCCATATTAAATGGAACCAGGATTAACGATGAGAGAACTGACTGGCCAATCTCAACTTAGTTCGGTTGATGGAGCGCTGTTGGGAGATTATATCTCAAAGAATTCTATTGGATCTGGATACGATATCCTTTTATCTTCAGATTCCATTTTCTTCAAATAAAAAGTTGTGCATTCCTTTATTATAAAATAAATAGGTATTTAAATTTATCCCTCAAACTTTCAATACAAAGAATTAACTTCAGGTAAGCTCATCGTATTTCATTGTTGGTGGGTAATTAATATCATCTTATTGTTATTCCATTCCCTGTTTCATTGCTACTCAGTTAATAATCTCATTCCATATTAATCTGAGGAACCTCGAAACTTAATTATATCTGAAGATAAATCCAATTTCATTTTACCAATCTTGGCGTGTAATCCTAGTATTACTCGATTATGTTTGCCCGAAAGGAGCATCATCGCGATGAGAAGGAAAAGAAAAGGGAGTTATACGGGAAGCAAGCGCAGATTTCCAAAGATATTACGACGGACAACCCTTCAAGGACAATAGTAAATCAGGAACTAGAGCAACCGTTTCTCTGAAAAGTCAATGCCTTTATAAATTCATTTTTAAATACTTGATTTCCATTCTTTTAAGTAAGTTCGTTTCTCTTTCGCATTTGTCTTCCTTTGACGTGAGGAGAAAAAAAAATCAATAGCACTAATGTTTCTTGTCAAACGCAACATACAAAAGAAAGAAGCGAATCATCGTTAATCAAAGAAAATGGAAGGAAAGTAGAGAATATGAAATTTCAGAGAAAATGGAATGACAGATATGAAGATCAAAAGAATGGGAAGGACGAGATTAAAATCGAAGAGGAAAGATGAGCCAAGGAGAAAGATGATTGGAAAGAAACAGAAGATAATGAGATGGAGAAGAATGGAATCAAAATATTTATGCCTCCCAAAGGGCCCTCGAAAAATTCAGCAAAATATTACTTGTTGTTTTTTTTTCGTTAATAAAGCTGCATAAAAAGTTGCCGTTCAAAAATGAAATTACTATCGGAAAAATCTTAAAAAAAAAAAAGAAAAAGAAACCTCTTGAATAAATCATTTGTACAATGCTTTATGTACTGTATTTCCGTTTTAACTTTTATTCAAAAGAAAAAGAAGACCTGTGCTTATTCAAAAAAAAACAAGCTAATGACTTTTAATGCTAGCGGATGAAAAAAGAACGTTTTGTTAGTAATATTTCTGTTAGTGACATTTTTAAAATTATTTCCTTTTAATTTTTCTATCGGAACAATAGTTAAGGAAGTTACTGTAATTGCAATAGATTTAAAAATGAAATTTCAATGTTTGAGACACCAATGCAGCTATCTTGGTTTAACATATTTTTCATTTTTGTGTCTGTTCGTCGATTCGTGAAAAATCTTTGAATAAAGTAAAACTAGAATGGAATTCAAAACTAAAATTATTTTTTTTTTATATAAATCACACAACTTGTAAAGAAAATAGGTTTTACTTTAGCAAGTTTAAAAAAAAGACCAAATATGAAAACTTAAAAAAAAAAATATTCTAGAGTTCCATTATTGAAAAGAGCAGCTTTTGGCTACTAATGCTGACCTTATGGTTTATAGGAAAAAATCCAGTAAATATATACGTGTATAAAGTAGGCATAATCCAAGACACGGTTCATTCCGACATATGCATATTCATTATTCATATTTTAATTGTAATTAACATTATAATAATCAATTACAATGTTAATGCATTATTATAAAATATCTTATTATAAAAAAAGTTATTCAGATGTAGCGAAAGAAGAAAGTGTGGTTTAAGTAGATAAATCTGTTATTACTTGAAAATTACAAATATCAGTAATAAACATGACTTATAACAATATTTAGATTGAACACCTACTTTTCCGTTTTCCAATCAATTTGAATCAAATCATTCAATAAATTCACTGTTATATTTATTTACAGTAAATATTAGCATAATATGACAAACGAATGCAATTTATCAATTAGAATAAGAATTGATAATAATTGAATGGTTTAGACTACATAACTGAATTATAATTTAGATACTTTAGATACTTACTTTTATTTCTTCTGAGAGCTTATTGAGAACTTCACCAAGATGAGTTTCTAAAAAAAAATCAAAGTAAAATTAAAATCTGATATTCAGAAGCCACTAAATAAAAGCGAAGTCTTTAAATATATATTTCGTTGCTACATTAAAGTTGCATGACGTCGACTAATACCAGCATTACATCAAAATGCAATTCTCATTCCTTTCCAGTCGATTTGCGATAAGCAACAGGTAAGTTCCAATTGGCCACGAAGAACTGCTTGGTGAGAAGATTGCAGTTGCCAATTGATCCACTTGGCATCGATGCTCATTTATTACTTCTTTTCTGAGAAGATACCAAAGTTAATCAATCGGAAAAGGCATTACGAGATTCCAAGAAACATGAATAAGACTCTACTTCTATTTATAGGAAAAGAAAAGAAGCAGAACTAATTCAAATATTCTACAACACTGCCACTGAAAATTAATAAAACCAATTAACCGATAGATTATTATGACTATTGCTAAAAACGAAACATTTAACAGTGTATCGTTATGTAATCGTAAAACAAATTCCCAATTTTATTTTAGCATTATTTAACAAGATTAATTTGCAACACAACTATGTAGGAAAAAAAGAACTAGCTTAAAGAAATAAATTTAATTTTATTATTCACTTGCAAAAATTACTGGTTAACTGAGAATCCATAATTTTATAAAAATTACACGAATCTACATTCGTCTGTCTTTACATATATTACATTGAAACTTTACTTAATCGTGAAGGCTGTATAAGGATCAACAAAAAGCTTATATCCTATTATCTTTTTCCATTCTCTCATATGTTTATAAACGGTGAATCCGTATCCTCTGTTTTTCTCGAAAACCATAAGATACAGTTTATCCGCTTGAAATTTTTATTACCAAATAGTATCAAAAGAATCGAATGGTGGCATTGTTGATGTCCGGTAGAAACCGGAAGTGGGAGTAATCAGGGTAAACTTTGGAATTTCAAATTGGAACGTAGGTCATGTGTGGTATCGTTGGATAGATCTTTTGAAAAGAAACAACGTTTACTAAAACGTTTTTTCTTTAATGTTCCTTATTTAGTCACAAATCAGGAAGGAAAATGATGGAGTACTCATCTGAAGAATTGCAGCTATTGATAACAATGACATTTCCAATGGTTGTTTCGTTTCAACAATTACTCTGCATTGTACGTTTTGTACATTGATTTAATCATTATCAATTTCATTGTTGTCAATAGCTGCAATTTTTACTAATGTAATGTAATGTAATGTGGTGAGCATGGGTGGCTTGACAGCCAAGCACCGCGACCTGAAAGATCTATTGTGCTATCTTACGGAAAGAAGAACAGACGGAGAGAAAGACTGAGAAAGGATGGTGTGAGAAATGCAGGGGAAATGGGAGAACCCCGGGAAAACCTGCCCAGCGCGGATCGCCACCATCAACGAAACCCACATGAGAACCGAAACTCCGTAATCAGAGGTGATAGGCCTGCAATTTTTACTAACTAGGAACATTAGAGAAAAAAAGTTTTAGTAAAAGTTGTTTCTTTTCAAAAGATCTATGCATCAATACTACAAATGACCTATGTTCTAATTTGAAATTCAAAAGATGACTCCAATTACGGTACCTTAACTTCCGGTTTCTACCGGACATCAAAAATGCCACCATTTGATTTTTTGGGTACTATTTCGTAATGAAAACTTCCACGAGAACAACCTGTACCCTGTGGTTTTTGAGAAAAACGGGTGTTACGGGTGCTGTGATTCACCCTGTACAGTATAACAAGGATAAAAAAAAAAGTTGCACAAATCAGCAACCTTTTACTAGCAACCACTTAAAACTGCTAAACACTCGAGTTAACACAATATTTAATCTTTAAAATAAAAACAAAACTTGCCAATTAAAGTTTCGCCTATTATTAATCCATCTTAGATTTCTATGAACATTTGGTCTAAGACAAAGAATGTAGTGTATGACAAGGCGTTCTGGCAAAGCCTTGTGGTCAAGCGACGGCCTGCCACGAGACTGATATGTCTGAATCTATGTTCGAATCCCAGATGTTGAATTGTTTTTTCTTCAGTGTTTGTTTCTTTTCATAGAAGGCAAAGTCTGACATTCACCTTACAGGTTTGTCCTGGACAATTGTTTAAAAGACAGCTGCATTATTTACCCCATCGTAGAGAATAACTGTATGACTAATGATCTGAAAATGGATCTGGGATAAGTCACAATCACAATGTTTGACAATTAAAAAAAAAAAATATATATTTTCTCCAAAACCATTTCAAGAAATTAAAATGTAAAAACAACAGAAAATTTTGAAAATGTTACAAATTGTAATTAATAAGTGACAACTTTATCTCTATAGTCATGAATTTTTCCGAATCGATACTCCCAACATTGTGAATTGATTGTTAAAAGGCGACCTTGTTGTAAATATCAAATTAAATTATTTTCTGATATTATTTTTGATATTAATTATCAAAACAGTATTTTTGAAACAAAATATAATCTGAAACTGAAGAAAAAAATTAAACAATTGTTAAAAGTAGTTTATTTTATTTTATTTTTGCCTCTTCCTTCATTTCTATTGTGAAAGTTAAAAAAAAATCAAAGTAAAACGCGGTGGAAAACGATATTTATTAAAATGATAAGTCAAATTTTCTCAAAATTTCATTTAATTTTAATAGAATTATCACGATTTCTGAGCTGTAAATCATAGTTCAAATCAACTGATAAAATTTCGTGTAGTAGATGATTAAAAAAGACTAAAACATTCCAATTCAGACTGATGGAATGGAAGTGAAATATTCTGTGTAAAGTTTAGTTTGAATTAAGCAATTCCATTCCAGTTATGTTTCCTGTAATCAAAGCTCTACTTTCAAATTTAACATTTCAGAACATGATCGTGAAACATGATCTTGAAACTTTTATTTTGATTTTTATTTTAGTTTTATATTTATTAAAGTTACTTTGTCTTTCGAAGTCAGAGTAAATTTAATTCATTAATATGTTGGAATGAGGACTTGAAAGCTGTCCAAAAATCCCTGAAAGAGTTGCCGCGTTGAAGATTTATATCCTTGCGAATCAGCGATGTGAATGAGATTAATTTTGCTCTGTAGATAGTTGTTATTTGATAGTTGTTATTATGCATGAAGAGCACTGAGAAGAGAGTAAGCAAACTCCTTTGAAAATATGACTAATTATTTACTTGTTTACTGTTGACTTTTACTAGATTTGTCTAATGAGCTTCTGAAGACATCAAAGAGAATCATATCTGCAGAGCATATCTAGGTATCATCCGAACTGCCTGAAAATTGAGTTCTCAGTTATTAAATATATATTTTGTTATGTTGTATCGAAGTTGAAATAAAAAGTTTAAACGGATGTCCAAACGGAATAAAATTAAGCACTATTTCTTTGCAGCCTGCAAAGAGTTTCTGGTACGTGATATCTCTTCTTATGAATAGTCCAATACAATTCGCTTTCAATATTAAATCAAATAGACTTGCTTCTCTTGTAGTCGTCAGAGATGAAACACGTGTCTGTATAAAATCTGTCTTGCACTGAAGGCTTTAGGATTTACAATTTTGCTCTTCGAAAGTTTTCACCAGAATAACCAGAACCGGTGTATTCCATATACCAAAGTATAAAATAGAAATTAGCAAAAGGATAGTCATTAGAGGGAATTTATAAAGTCTACACATAATGATGGTTTTTGACTTTTGATTCAAAATCGTTTCACTTTACTAGTGAACAAATTCTTGTAAAATAAGTTATAGGAATAAGTCAATTTATTTGTGACACATGAAAGTGTTTTTATGTAGGTTTTTAGTAACGAATACTTACAAAAAAAATTCTTGTAAGAACCCAAAGCCTGCTTTTCTTAAAATGTTATCGGTATGTTTCCTCTTTTTTTTAAGAGTAAAATGGATAAAGATTGAATGCTCATTATTAGATTTCAGATACTTTTTTAGTGGAATTTTTTGAAACTTGTATAATAAGTTTCAAGAAGATCCCTGCAGTGATTCAAAAGTGATTAGGAAGACACACATACAGACTCAATGAATTCATCAACCTCACTTTACTAGGAAATTAGTATAAAAAGGAAAGGTTTACTCAAAAATAAACCCCTTAAAACGTAGATTTTCTCATATTTATGCACAGTAGATATAGGATTATGATATATATATATTTAGGTTGAAAAAATCAGCACAGAAACACTTGAAAGTTTCAGTGTAAATACGATTTTTTGGAAGTATTATTAGATAAATAACAACGGTACAGACTTATGGTTCCCTTCTTTTAGGAATAGTACTAATTAAATTCGTTGCTACGGTGATGTAGCAGAAAAAAAAAATATGCATCAATGTCACTGCTCGTCTCTTAACAATTGGTCTAAAGCAATTTGAGACAGGCTGTAGATTAAGACGTCGATGTAAAGTCGAGAAGTGAAGTCTTTGGAGATGCTTTCATGTATTTTTAGTCACAGTAAGAAAAAAATAATTACTAAGTTAATATAATTAAGTGAGTTTAATTTAACTTATTAAATCTGATCTAAATAAGTGTGAACGGTCATCTCAACAGACCTTTGATTCTTATTTTCATTTAACAATACTAACATATGTGTAATAAAAAAGATTCAAAGCCATGACGAAATTTCAAAAGAATGTTTGGGTTTGCTTTGTATACCCGGCTTCCTATGAATTGTTTGTAATTAACATAATCATACAGCAATTCATTACATTGCTCTCGTTTTGCAGTGGGATCTAATCATTCTTTGTAAGTCAACTGAAATCAAGTGCAGTCGTATTCGCATTGCAATATCAAAGCTGACCTTTTCTCAGCTCAATGAAATTTCATGATGCCACAATCACCACTTATGATCTAAACAACCTTTACAAAAGTTATTTTGTAACCCGAATCTCATTTCTCGTCAAATGTAAACTCCCAAATCCAACTTTTTGAGTCTTCAATCTATTTGCAAAATTTTCATTTAGTCAAGTATTATTTTTTTTCCTCCAAATATTGAAATTGAAAAAGAAATTGAAACTAATTTGTCTATTATTACACGATAAAATTTAAGACTTTAGGCCCGGGGGTCTAGTTGGATAGGAGCTGGGCTTGAGGAGCAGGGTTCACTGCCGGAGGTCACGGATTGTTCTCTGGGTGTTTCTCCTCCCGTCATGTTCTAGAGGCCACCCAGACCTCTGTAAAATGGGAACTGGGTTTCTTTCCCGAAGATAAGGGCAGGAGGACTGACAACCCAATCCTAACTTCATCCCGATGGTCGCAGAACTACTGCTGAGATCTACATCTTTCAACGTCTCCAAATGACCAAAAAAACCGGTATAATGTAAAATTAAAAATATTTTAACTTAGCAATGAAAGCAACCAGTCTCTTTTAACTTGTTAAAACATTGCACAAAATGTTTAATGTTTCATGAAAAAAAATATAATTAGTTAATGATTAGTTGAAGATAATTCAAGAAAACCAAACCAGTTCTGGAAATCCGATAGCTTACTGTGAATTAGTTTCAAGGACCGTCTTACTGTGGCAAAATGGAGCGGAGCTGCGAATGTTTTATACAAATGTAATGAGATTTTCATTGATTTTAAATTGTAAAGAAATCACTGAATTCAGTGAGGTAGTTATCGAGTGTACACGTACAGATATACTTTTTAACAGAATATTTGCTCATGAAATGAGTTTAACTTTTCAAATAACGCTTGTTGATGAATCCTAATAATGCAAAAAAAAATCAAAGATTGCCCATTTATCAATAATTTTATGAAATTAATCCAGGACATTCAAGTTTTTATTATTAATTTAATTTTTAAGAAGAGTGTTTTTTTAAAAGAAATATTTGATGCCGGTATTCTATTTTTTTTAAATTTACAAAACAACACGGAAAGCTTCAAAACTTATGTCCCATATTTAAAACATTAAGGTGACCCTTTTTTCTAAAATGAAAAGGAGGACGCAAATAATTTGAAGAAAAAAAAAGGTTATTAGTGGTTTCAGGAAGTATAAACCTATCTGTTCAACAAAAAAAAAACCTCTAAACCATCTGTTCAACCAAAAAAGGTTTTAAACTTCTCATATCAAAAAGGAGGACATATTACTCTTCAAACATCAAAAAGGAGGACAGAATTTACAAGAGGAGGACATTTAGAAGGACACTTCTAAAGGGAGGACAGAGCTTCAAAAAGGAGGACGGTTGGTCACTTTAATAACATAGATGATAGTTAGGGCAGAATAAATCATAAATAATATTTAAAAAATTGCACAAGTCATTAATTGATAACAAATTTTCAATTTTTCATAATAACTTCATTATTCCATAATTTCCGACAGCTTTGCCGTTAACTGAACTGAGAAGCAGAGATTACATCAGCATCGACGTGAACCTGATCCCATAGAAAGTATTAATATCTATTAAAAGAGAGGAACAGATGTAAAAAAAAAGGAGTTATAAAAGCAAGCCTATTTCTCAGCGAGGTCAGTGTAAAATATGGAAAATGATTCACCGGAAGTTCAGAGAAAAAAAAATAAAGGCTAATTGAACTGCAATGACCCATCTATCTTCAATGTAAATTATTATATGTATAAGTTATTACTATTGCAATTGAATAGTTAACTTTTAAAGCCTGAGTAACAATTAATGTCGAAATTTACTTATTTAATTATAGAGAACAACTGAACGGAAAGAAAGTCAAACAGTTCAAAATGTTATCGACAGATAGAAAAACTATAGGAATCGCTGAATGATCAGAAACGATTAGATTCACGCTACAACTGAACATGTTTTTATTTCTTTAAAATTGAACACTTATCTAGGAAAAATAATATAATAAACACAGAACAATATGCATATCAAAAAAACAAAAGTACAAACACTTTACTAGAACAACTAAGCAACAATATCAATGAAAGCCTAAATAACCGTAAATTTAGTCTTCTAATATCCATAGATCTGAGTAAAGCATTTGATTCTATTGATCTACAGATTCTTTTCGAGAAATTGAACAGATTGGGAATCAAAGGTGTAGTATTGGATGTAATAAAAGATTATTTTGTAAATAGAAAGATCTGTGTATCGATTGATGGTAAAAAAAGTAACAAAAAAAATAACGGCTGGTGTGCCTCAAGGCTCAAATTTAGGACCACTTTTCTTTATCCTTTATATAAAATGACATATTCGAAATAATAAACATAATAGTGCAAAATACATATATACGCAGACGATATTCTAATATACACAGCAGACAAAAATGAAATAATAAATCAAGAAAAACTACAAAGTAACTTCACAGAATTGCAAAAATGGACACATGACAACAAACTAACAATAAATGAGAAAAAAACAAAACTATTATGCATTCATCCTAAAAAACTACTGCCTAAATCAAAACTTCAAATTTTTTTATCACAAACACTACTGTTTACACAAAACCAAAAACTGTAACAATTGCTTCAAAGTGCAAAATGTCAAGATAATAAAATATTTAAGAATAACAATTAACGACACTTTCACATGGTATGATCATATTTGCAATAAACCAAACTCCTTATTATATATTTTTTATCATATCATATAAAAATCTTCAAACTCTTACTCTCACCAAAAATCTGGAATAATAAAGAAAAAAGAATAGAGCAGATAAAAAAAATATAAACTCCTCAATACATCACAAAAATTCTATTATAATCTAATGATCAACCATTTCTACAAAATCACAGATAATAATATAAACAAGCAACCAACAAATTAATCTAAGAACAAGAAAAAAATTAACATTTGAGTACCCGTCCATTAACAATAAGTATGGTGAAAGAAATATAAATTATATATTAGAAAAAATATATAATGAGTTTGATCTAAAAAACGCTATCAAACAAAGTCAGAATTTCCAAAAAAACAAAAAAAAAAGACATAAGAAATTGGATTGTAAAATCTATGAAAATTTAATAAAATTAAAAGAAAAAAAAATTAGAAGAAGCATAATAAGATCTATTTTATCATTTAAGTATTTGTATGTTTGTACATTTGCTCGTTATATATATTTCTTTTTGTTTGTTTCGTTTTTTAGTTATAGTATATGAAACAATTGTTTTACATGTAAAAAGGTCTGTATGTGACCGCAAAACGCATGCAACGAATGTGAATGTATTATATGTATCTATTTGTTGAATGTTTATATATTTTTTATGCTTATCTCATCTATGTAGTTATAAGTAGTTTATAGTTTAGTGTTTTTTTAGATTTACAATCATTTGTAAAATAGAACTCAAAAGCATGTAAAAGTCCATAATATCTATCAACAAAAGTTAATACGACAGAAAAAAAAAAGAATAAGTCTAAAACAAAGTCAACACCAATTGGCAAAAACAAAATACAAAAAGTGTATACAAAGAAATGTTTTATAAAGAAATAAATAATGTTTATATAAAAACAAATTATTCAATATTTATCACTGTAATAAAACAGCGCCTGTTGATAGGAACTAATGGTTCCTAACAGGACTGAAATTATAATCACTTTAAAGAAATAAAAAAAAAACAAAAAAACATAAGACATCAACTTTCTGAACATCATAAATTAAGACAAAGATTATCACAAAACAATTCACTTTCAATGGAGCATTACTGGTATTAATGAAGCCATGATGGTTATCGTTCCAAAAGAAACAGAAACAAAAGATGTAATTGGAAAATGGTGCATCGCCATTTATGACAGTGAAACACACCCAGATATTATATAATCATTTGATGAAACTGATATGGAAATTAAAGTAATATATAGAATATGCAATTACAGATTCTTTGGACCTGCAAGAAACATCTTATGGTAGGTCAAATCCATAAGATTTGAAAATCAGGTTATCACTTTGATCCCTGAGCCAAAGAAAGTTACTTGTAGGAATGCTGAGACTAATAGACATGGTTGAGTGATATTGTTCTTGCCAACTATGCCACCGAAACACTGAACGAATTCGTGTTTATTGCTTTTACTCTGTCATTACTGTCACCCACAGTCATTGCTGGATCATGTCATTACTGTTTCTTTATTTCAAAAATTGATTTGTTTATTGTAAGCAACAATAAACAAATAGCATTATTATTAAGTCTAATATGGCTTTGATTTGTAGAAAATTTTTTTTGATGATTTTAAAATGTTTGTAAGCATGCTTTATGAAAACTTTCATAACTCATTCTCTTAATTTGGGCTTAAACTGTGTACTTATTCGTTATCATTAATTAAACTTAAACTATTTTTTTCTTTGTTTTTATACTTAAGACTGATGTATCATTGTAATGAAATAAATACATCGTTTGTTTCCTGTTTGATTTGTGTTTTACTACTTAGACTTTTGTTTCTGTAACAGCAATAACAAAGAATCCGAAATTAGGTAAGTTAAGTATTTTTTATTTAAAATGATAATTAAATTCAACTCTGCCAACAGCTATATGCGATAGAATGACATTAAAAGCAGTTGCTAGGTTTGTTTCACAAAAAATCGCATTTATGATCAGAACAATAAAGCTTCTGATCATAAAGCTTCAGTCAAATTGTCCTCTTTTGGTGGAATGGCCCCAGTATGAAGCACTGAGTTCCTCCTATGGATCCAGATCAAAATAAGGTGAACAAATTAAATAACTAAAATACCTCAATATGGGATTTCGTCATCTCTAACAGCAATAAAGACCTCACAGCTACGTTTCATGACGATGGTGTCTAGGAGTTCAGTTGAGAGCAACAAAGGAGTTTTTCCGATATTATATCTTTTCTTTACGGTCCTTAGGGTTTACTCTGGAAAATGGGTACCGAGTTTCCTTTCCCGGGATTACAAGAAGGCAAGCTGTAACACCGGGAACTAGTCCCAGTAGTCACTGAAACGTTGAAGCCTATATCTTCGGCGTTCCCATGAGCTAACGGAGACTGGAAATACCTACCATCTAATTGTAACATTTTTTCAAAAACGCATGGAGTAATCGCTATCCGCCCCATTTCAAGTGTAATCAAACGTATCCAGTAGCAGACGGGCGTCGATTTAGCTATGATTTGAAACTGGTATTCTGAGCGTTTCTTAATGACCGAGATTCTAAAAAAGTGAGTTTGCTCTTTACAATTCCTAGTCTCTTTCTCGAAGGAGACAGTTTTAAATCAATATATATATAAATAAGATTTTACACTTTTTCTGTAATTCCTTTTATAATTCCTTTTATATAAATGCTCATGTTTTCAAAATTTCAAACAAAAGAAGGTAAAATAACACTATATTTTATTTTAAAACCAGTTTTTATTCAGATATTCCTTATTTGCAGACATTATAGGTGTGTCATTTTGGCTTCTATTTGTAATTATTGCAACATATTTTGCGCAACTTCTGGCATCTTCATGAACATTGTAACATGAAGTTTTGGGTGTGCAACGTAGAGATGATACCCAGGAGATCTGTAGACGTCGAGATTATTGATAGCAATTAGTTAAACACTGGGCAAAGTGTTGTAAACGCTATTGATTCTGAAAACATTTAATTTTTCTGTGCTGTTTTCTTAGGTTGGGTACTACGGAATAAATAACCACACATGATCTTTACACTTTTAAAAATCAGGGATTTAATCAGAAAAGCTTTTTGATGAAATGGTTCCTACTTAAAGGCAATCTGCCTTTTGGCATATTTTAGAATGCTTACTTCTTTATTTATTATGTTCCCGCAGACATCGCAAGGTGACAAACATCAGATCTCCGCTTGAAAAGAGAAACAGAAGAAGATAGAAACATCCAAGCCCCACGCCGGGATTAGAACCCAGGTTGAGATGTATCAATACCTTGAATACAAATCTGTACTGAATGGCAGATGCCGCCACGGTATCATGATACTGAGACCCAGTAAGAATTGAAGATGTTCATTTTTTCGTTTCCTTAGAATTACAAAACAATGAGGGGTGAAAATTTTTTATTATTAGTGAATTATTATTATTATTATTATTATTATTATTATTATTATTATTATTATTATTATTATGGACTAAGCCTAAAAAATATATACTTGTAACTACGCCATTGTAATCACAACATCAATATTTTAACAAAAACTTAATTTCGATTGTCTATCTCTCCTAAAATAGTTGAACAAAATTTTCTGATTTTTCTAATTTTTTCAACTATTAATGCTTAACTAGAAATAACTTTTAGGTGATTCTATTGGAATAGCCAAGGCAATTTGCTGGCATCTGGCTATTAAAAGTCTAAAATCTATTTAGGCGAGGCTGAGCTATTTTTAATATCTATTTTTATTTGTCTGACAGTCAGAAATCCTATTTGCATTAACGACCACAGCAATTTTTAAATACAAGATGCAAAATTCACTTTTCCTCCATCATTTGGCAATATTACTTTGAATAGCTGTTGCTAGATTGCAGGTTTCAAAACATGTTTTGTCTTTTGAAAACATTTTCGCGTATTTTCTAAGACTTTTTCATATAAAATCTTCCTACAAGTAAATATTTCAATATATTGCTTCAAAGAGTAGGCAGAGTTAAATATTCAAGGAATTAACGTTGTTGAGTAGTACAGTACCCGTTTTTCTCGAAAACCACAGGGTACAAGTCGTTCGTGTGAAATTTTTCAAATAATACCTAATGAATCGAATGATGACATTGTTATGGTCCGATAGAAACCAGAAATGGGAGTAATTGGGTCAACTTTGGAATTTCAAATTAGAACAAAGGTCATGTATGGTATCGTTGGATAGATCTTTTGAAAAGAAACAATTTTTACTAAAATTTTATTTCTCTAAAATTCCTTGTTTAGTCCCAATTCAGAAAGGAAAATGATGGAGTTTGTCATAACGATGATCATCCTCATCGGAACACTTGCAGCTATTGATAACAATGACATTCTCAATGGTTCTGTTTCCTTTCAACAATTACTCTGCATTGTACGTTTAGAACTTTGATTTAACCATTGTCAATTTCATTGTTATCAATAGCTGCAATTGTGACTAAACAAGAAATGATAGAGAAAATTTTTTTAGGAAAAGTTGTTTCTTTTCCAAAGATCTATCCAACGATACCACACATAACCAATGTTCCAATTTGAAATTCGAAAGTTGACCCTGATTACCTCCACTTCCGGTTTCTACAGAACATCAACAATACCACCATTCGATTCTTTGGGTACTATTTGGTCATAAAAATTGTCACCGAACAATCTGTAGCCTGTGGTTTGCGAGGAAGACAGGGGTACGGGTGCTGTGTTTTACCCTGCATATTAATTTTATCGAATAATTACAGATTATTTCATGTTCCTGTTGTTATAATCCAGTGGTCGACCGTCAAGCCAGGGAACGTAGTCCGCGGTGATAAATTAGCCATCCTTCTTTCATGATATTTATCATTACTATTGATCGATCTTCTTGTCTGTTTCATTACTTTATTAATAGATCGCTATTAATAAAGACAATTAATGAGGACAATACTCAAAAAGGGTTATATATCCCTGTTATAATCGAACAATCACAAATGTTTGAATTTTTGGTTTTTAAATAACAAGAATTTGTGTTTTAAATGCTAATAATTTTTAATTTGTGTTTTCTTTCGTACAAGAAAGGAAAGCCTTAATTTTGATTTCTTAAAATCTTATTAATCGATTAAAGTAATTAAAAGGTTAATGTTCAAAAATTAAGCCGACACCCCTGTCTACTATTTCTGAACATTAAGATATGATCAGCACACGTAAATTGGCAATTGTGCTAATTAAAAGGTCTCAGAACATTATTAAATTACATTGTTATCAACATGTAATTAATGCAGACTTTGCTAATTGCTACTTAGTCATTCTAATAGGTTTAAGTTAAAAAATATTTTAAGGAGAAAAAAATTAAAGATACGTCTCTGCTTATACGGCTTGTGATAAAATGTGGGAAGAAACTCTGTTTAGAATGTTCGTGATAAGATGAGTGTGAAAGGTGCTGAATTACGATCCATTGTAATCTCCCGTGACCCATTGCTTTTGAACCTCTTCTAACTGAAACTTTGTAATTCACTGGAGAATGTAGAAATGATCTCAGAAGAAAGGTTGATTGCCTTTCCTTGAAATAGGAAAGAACTACAAATTACATTATTCTGGCGAATGTATTCCCATAGGATTTTCTGATTCTATCTAATCTTTGGAAGTTAGAAGCTAAAACATCTAATTTAATAACCATAAAAATGGATTTCATCAAAAATCTGAACCAAAAAAACCATAAAGAATCTAATAAATTTATTGTTGATTAATTTTCGGGTGTTATAAATCAGTTATTTGAAATTAATTTATCATTCTTACTTAAATATGAAATGGAGAGAGATGTATATTTAATAATTTTCTGTTTTTTTTTTTTTAATGTCTTAAATTTTTATTATTTGGATATTTTTACAACATACACTTTGCAATATTTACAATACTTACAAAAATATCCATTGAAGTACTTTAATTTTTCTTAGTAAATTCTAAGATGTAGTAATTTTTATCCAGTCAAGAGTTATGGTTCTGAAAACTTCTTAAACCAAAATCAAAAATAAAACTCTGTTAATAAAGTCTTGTACTGTTCGAATCCCGGCGTTGGCATGGCTGTTTCTTTCTTCTTCTGTGTTTCGTTCGTTTCTCCCCTGGGACTTACTATCTTAGGGTTATTCTGGACGGGAGGTGAATCTTCTGGAATTTCCTAGCCTCACTCTGATATTGTCAGGTAGGGCTAGCCCGTGGTCCACAGTCGATGAAAGGAAGGAAAGTCCTGTACTGTTACTAGTTACCAAAGCTTAACTTTGTTGCCTATTACATTACTGGGGCTTTCAGCGACCTCCTACACTAAGTGTATAGGGGAGAGCCCTTCAATAGGGTCTGTCCATTTGTCTATCTCTACAGTCCAAACTGTAAGTCAGACAGACATGAGTGATACCTTATTGGAAAGTTCATGACTAGATGTGGAGAAAAATACGAGTTGGGTATCGCTGCCACTTCTTGTCTCAGAGGAAGTGCAAGTGACCGAAAATCAAACATGTTACCACCTCTCAACCTAAACAACAAGTCGAACAGACATAAGTGATACCTTATTGAAACCATTAATGACTTGTTAAAAAAAAAAGTTTCGGTCTGTTTCATAAGAAGATGAAAGAGATATAGTTCACTAGGATTTCGTATTGAGTCAAGCGGTTGATTGTGGATTGGAGGGAGGAGGGTTCAATCGGCGGAAGTCGGAAATTTTTCCCCTCTAAATTCTCCTCCAGACAGTTCCTCTCTGTAGAATGGGTACCAGGGTTATAAGCGTTGGGCTTACCATCCGACCTCATCTCAATCTTGGTTCAACGAAACGTTGGGGGCCTTACCTTAACACCCCATGACCTCCATGGGATACATCTGTACACCCACCCATTATTTCGTGTACAATAGGAAACCATGTTTCTTGTCATTTTTACTACCTTATCAGTAATGCTTTAGAAAAGAATAAATTTCGAATAACATATTTATTTGAATGCACTAATCTGCCAGCACTTAAAATGTTTCTTCCAAATCTTTGTTTTCACATTAAAATCTTATCGTTTATTGGGGTTTAATGTCACTTTCAATGAGCAAAAATGATAATGTAAATGTAATTAATGATAATTACCAGGAATGTAAATGGCAATTCATCCTAGAAAGATGAAGCGAAAACATGAGATTTTTAAAAAAAATAATCACTGATAGAAACAAAACAAGTAAGAGGCGATGCATCAAAAATATCATTGGGAATGATTTAAAATTCAGTTGTTCTTTAAAAGTGGATGATATTTAATCCAAGGACACGAAAACCTAAGGACAGTCAGCAGTATACTTTAAACTACAATTTAATTACTTATTACATTTATAAATAATTAAATTAACTACTTATTAAATTTAATCTACATTAGCCCAAATAATCCGCATTCGGAGTCTCTCCTAGATGCATTGTAAATACAACAGAAGAATTAGAAGGGTTGAAAATACTCCCCACGGTGTTTCAATCCGGATTGGGAAGATAATCAGGAACGGACAGAAGAAGAAAGAAACATCCATGCTCTCGAGGGGATTTAAGCCCAGCCTCACGGCAGACCGTCGTCTAAGACCACGCCGGCACGGCTATAAATTTAATATTAGTATTAATTATTGTTATATTCGTGACTGGATCCACGAATATACTATTAGAATTCAGTAAAGTGTAAGAACTTTTTAGTACAAAAAATCTATTACAAAGGTTGTATTACTACATGAAACTTCAATCTTTGACAATAATCTTAGACATCTTTATGTAATCTAATAAAAATTTTTATTTCCCTTTTTTAGTTCAGAATATCAGCTCATTAAGAAATTTTACTTATACTTTATTTGAAATTGCAACACACCCGCTGGAATTAAATTCCTTTGTATCGTATGAGGATTATTTCTTTGATGAACGTCACGATTTAATAAATTCCCTTGTATGATAATGACTTGCTGTGAATGGAGTAAATGCTGTGAATGTGGGAAAGCACCATCTAGTAATGATAATTATTGGCACTAGTAAGATACATTTATACACTAGTAAGAATGTAGTCCTGTGAAGTAAATTGATAATTTGATGAGAAAGCCTGATTTTACAAAAAGGTTAAAAATTGGCATTTAATGCTAAGAAGTCAAAGTTATCTTCATTTACTTTGTGCTAATATTACAGACAAAATTACTTGAAAACTTTCAAAATAGTAATAAAGTCAACTATATGAGCGCAATATTATTGTAATATTTTGTGGGTCCGGTGGCCTAGTAGCCCCATGGTTTAGGCGCTGAACAGCGGTACTGAAGGAGGTAGGTTCAATTTCCGGCTAGGATTTCTTCACGGTTGTTACTCCTCCAGATAGACCTTAGAGTTCATCTAACCCAGGGGTTCGGATACTTTTTATGTTTGAGGTACCCTTGCTGAATTTTTTGCAATTAATATGTTTTCATTTATTCTTTTAATTTTAATTTAATCAGGAGATAATTTTTTTCCGCCTCTGGGAATCAAACCCAATAAAGAAACATGTTATGTTCATATTTTAAAAATCCTCCATTACCATTATTAAATAACAAACACTGTAATAAAATACATTGATACATTGTTAGAATAGCCTTGGGAATCAGTGCAGTAGACAACTCCAATGCGAGATGACTACAAAAGTTTCCCCTACAAAATCACGCGGTCCTCCTGACTGATTTCACGGCACACCCGTTGGGAATCACTGCTCTAACCCTATGTCAAAGGAATACCTTGTGCTACCTCTACTAATCCCGTTGATGAAGGAATCTCGGACCCAATGGCCTTTCTCTTTTTATTTATTTGTGGCCACAAATGACATCCCAATAAGCATAAACAAGCAGAAATCTAAAATATATGTAATCAAAAGATTGGTTAAAAATTATTTTAAATAAATATATGAGGAACAAAAAAACAATATTAACAATATATTCTGAGGTAACTTGTTAATATTAGCTACTCGATGCACTTCAATGTGTTTGAAAGGAACATAAATGTTTGGAAGAAATTAAAAAAAAAAAACATAAATAAATCAAAGAATGTATAACAATTGTACAGTATTTATTTTGTTCGAGTTTTCCTATTAATACTGATTAATTCCGCTGTCAAGCAGACTATACTCCCCAAAAAAGAATGAGATTGCCCTCTATGACGAAGAGCTCTTGGCTCGCTCTTTATTGGGAGGCATCCTTGCTACATGCGGTTTATGCTATGGGTCATGAAAGAGAACGAGGTGAACAGTCTAATATAGAGGAAATGTACTGGAGTCGGGCATTATTTTATTTAATCTACTGCGCTGTGGAATTCATCATCATCCGTGATGAATAGCTCATCCTCTATGGTCTCATTATACCTCCGCCTCAATTTCGTGATTAGAGTTGGGTTTATAATTTATGATATGAGAATGGGTCATATGAGAGCAGTTCAGTAGCTCAGCAAATAGCAGAGAGAAGCTCATTTGGCCAAATTGCAAACATTTTGGGCCAATTTAATTGGTTCTAAGTTATATTTACGAAATTAGCAGTAGTTGATGTAACTTATCTTCTTCTAAACGAATCACTGAATTTAAACCCTGAATATTTGTAAAACGAAATGAGAAGTTACTTTAACTGTATTACAAAGTTAAAAGAAAGATTTTCTCTGAATTTAGTTTTGTTAAGGAATTCTCTATTTCTTCTTGAAAAGGTAAGGTTTAAGAGAATTTTACCTCATATTTTAAAGAAAATGTGCTTTAAAATATAAGAGGAGTCTATTATAACATATTATTTTCACCTATTACAATTCATTTATTTTTTTTTTCATTTATCATTTCATCAGTTCTATTTCCATTTATTTCCATAATAATTTATAGATCACCATGGAAAAAAATTAAGTTTCATAAGCTTGAAGTTATTTCCTTTTGACGCCTTTAGCAGTGGTTTAAGTCCATTAAAATATAACTCTCAATAATTTGATTTTTTAACATAATGAAAAATTCATATACACGTCATTATTTCATTAATATTTATACTACAAATCGAAAAAATGTTGTTTTTGCTTTTTTGCCAAACGAATGCAAGAAGAGGCAATTATTAGCTTTAAATGAAAAAGTAGAAGCTCTATTGTTTCTAAAATTAAAAGTAAAAAGGAACATACCTCTTAATTCACAGTAATTAAAAGATTAAACTCTACAAATAAATAAAATATACAGAGATCAAGCACAGGGTAGGCCTCTAACAACTGTATACAAACGTAATTTCCATTTAAAATCACAATAAATGGTTTTATAATTAGAAATTCGAATAGCAAGTACTTTATTATCTATATAAGGCAAAAATCATCACGTGGCTGCAATAATATTTTATAAATAAAACACTGTTTATACAGATTACAAGCCGTTAATTCTCCAAATGGTAAAATAATTCAGCATGAAAAACAAAATAACTTAAATTGAATTTCTCTATAGATTTTGTTGGCCTTATAATACAGCCTTCTAAACATTCTCCAAAATAAAAAAATCATCAAAAGAATTATATTTGTCTAATTTATTTGCCTAATGTTTATTGTGAGTTTTTTGCTAGTTCTTGTTAATGTTTTGTTGTTATATTTTTGTATATTTATTTTACGTTCACACATTACTTTCTTTCTATTCATGACAATATATTTTAGAAAACTTTATTTTTTTAAATTATTTATTATCGTAACTTATGTAAGGAACTAAAAATTTACAACATTACACTCAGATTTAAATTACGAACTTAATTTTACCCGTAGCATTGTAAAATCTGTAGCGTTGAGTTTTTGTTTGTAAATTCGGCAAAACTTTGTACATTGCCCTTGAAGATTTTCCAGCATTATATTGGCAACCCACTCAACCGTACTTCTATCATTGACTGTGGAAATTTGATGTCAGATTGGTTGGCATTGGCGGACTTTAATCCACATAACTGTCACATATACCTAGCATATCAGCTGGAGGGTTAAGACATGTCCCTGAGCACTTTTATTTTGAAGGGGTAAATGCTACAGGCAAGTGCATTTGCGATCGATAACAAGCAAGGATAGCTCGTTTCCTTTCTTAAAAGAATCTGCTCTAGCTGGATCTCACAATGGTTAACATAGGAACTAGGAAATTTCTTATATATTTCTGTCGTTACAGTGATATTTTATCAACACAACGTATGATAAACCATACCTTAATATTTATAAAAAGCTGCTTGAAAAAAGTAAGCTGAATAACAAATAACGTAATGGCGCCGAAAATCAGTTTTGCTCTGTGCCAATATTTGAATTTTTTTTTTAGACTAGTCAAACAGATAATAAGAAATACAAACAACACTTAAAACTGTTTATTACTCTAGCAAATTTGCGAAGTTTTTGTGAAATATTTATCAAGCTTAGTTCAAATTCCTGTTATATGAAAAATATTTTGGATAAATAACATTATAATAATTTTTTCAATGATCTTCTTTCTTCATTCTTCATTGTTTACAAAAAGGTCATGTTATGGACACAAATGTAGAAATTCTGTATAAAGAAACTCAATAAAAATTGAGAAAAATTTTAGAAAGTTGCATTATTAAAAATTCGAAAAGTAAAAACTTCAATAGATACGAAGGAGCCTCCGTAGATCATAATATTAATATGCTAATTAAGGATTATATAAGTTTTGATGCCAAAAAAGTAGCAACTTTTGAAGTTTTAAATTATTAATAATATATTTGATTGATTAATTAGTAATTATTGTTAATTTTTATTAATACAATTGACATTTATTTGCATTAACTTATTATTGTAACAACAATTGAATTTGTTGATGTTTCATGCATTTGAATTTTATTATGTTATTCTACCCGTTTTTGTTTGTTAATTTATTCTAATTTTTGCTTCGTGGCTTGATAAAACGAATATGTACAATTCGTGAAAATTTGTCTTCAGTATTTAATAAACCTTTTAAATACTAGTGTGATGTGTTGAAGAATATTACAATAATTTGTTTGGTATATGTGCCACTCAGGAAGAATCTTTCAATTGTAACCATTAGACGTAAAAAGAGTTACAATGATCATCCAGATTTATATATTTCCGCCAAATTATTGTAGTTTATTGTTTACTTTTAGTTAATTTTAAAGCATGTTTCAAAAAGACATTACAAACTAAGAATTATTCACATAGCTTAACTTCAGTGGAAGGAGTTTAGTTTTAAATATAGGATAGAATTTAAGTGTAAATCTAGAATTTATGTTATTTCTTGCTCTATATCTTTCATAAAAACCACTTTCTAGCAAAGTATCACAAAAAATAAAAATAGTTCCGAATTAGCATCCTATGATACGGCTGGTATGTATGATTTAAAGCATATACTTTGTATCTTTCTCAATTAAACAAAGTCCTTCTTTTTTAAACTTAGATAATACAATTTCAAAGAATTTCTAATTCCAATTTATAGCTTAGCACTTTATAGCAACATTAAAGATAGAAAAAAAGCAATATACGGTATGGTAGAATTTTAGATGACAATCTCCAACTGTATTTCAGTTATTGTGCATTATGTTTAATGAAAACTTCAAATAATAAGCATTCTTGCAACTCAATGGGCCGAATATGATAAAGTATCTCCTCAATCTTAAAAAATATAGATTTTTGATAGAATTTTTTTATTATTATTAAATGTGTTTTCTGTTTCACGATGGTATTTTGAACAATAATTTCTTTCTGTACATTCATGAAGTCACTTCTTGAGAAAGAAATTTGCTTACATCAAACAGCAATCAGATCTTAGCAATGCCTTTAGTTTACCCTCGTCCAATAAAAATTTTTAAAATTAACACACATTAGAAAAATGTATTAATAACAAAAAATTGTAAGCAACAAACCAAAAATTCTACTTAATTTTTATCTTCTAATTGTATGTATGGAAAGAAAAATGTTATTTTCAATTGATGAGTTTTCCACTAACACAGACTCGATTCCCCATTTGATTGAACTAAACCATTCCTGAGCTTTTATGCTTATAATCGTTAATTATTCCTAAAGGACACAGTCTATTTTCATTCTTATAAAAATAAAACTGTCTTTGACCTGTGCGACTCTGTTCATCTGCAAAAATTTATGTGAATTGACTGAGTAGTTTTGGAGCAGTTAGATTACAAGAATTATTTCTGTTTTCTCAAAAAAAAAAAAAAAAGTATTTTGTTTGTTTGGTTGCCAAACTCGTGTTCACTTTTTTTTTTGGAAGTATCTTCGACGTGATAAGAATGTGTTTTAATGTGTGTTAATAAGATGACAAACTTCCTCAAAATCAGATGGGTAGTTCTCGAGTAGCATTTTCCAGTAAGACTTGGGTATAGAAGACTTTGTATTTTGTATTAATATTTTGAAAATAAATTCCTTAAATCTTTTCCTAAAAAAAGCTTGGTAACGCTCACAGGATTCTCATCTAGGAACTATCATAACGGAATTATTGAATAAAAACTATTACAAAGAGATTTTACAAGAGCTTAGAAACCACACGAAACGTCATATTTTATCGCTATTCCAGTAATCAAACATTCAAAGCATTTTTTATATCAGTTTTACTTGATCTGGGAATTTTCGTGCCAGAGCATTTTCTCCACAGCTGCCTATATAAAGTTTGTAAAAATTAAAAAAACTTTATTTTTTAAAAACAGTTTGTAAAATTTAAACGCTCATTGTTTTGTAAAACATTCAACAAAATAATTCGTTATTTCTAAGAATAGTATTAATAAAAGCAACGAAAAAAAAACACAGGCAAACAAAAGAACTATTTTAAGGTCTGAAATATTTCCCACTGTGTCTCGTCTATTTCTTGGTTCATTTTCGGTAATAAAATCCCCATTACAATTGGGAATCTGTGATTTCTGATTTTCGCGAAACACGTACAGTAGTTTGTCTCTGGCTTTCTTCAACAAGGCAATCAGAAAATTGAAGCTCGAGGCCAAAACCTTACTTTCTTTCTTTCTCTTTTTTTTCAAAAAAGAAAAAGAGAAATAAGAAATTACTTCAGGAATTTTGGGAAAAAAATGACTTTAAATGGAATTAATAGGGTCATTTTCCAATCAACCTGAAAACGAAATAACTTTTCAAAAAAAAAAAAATTCTTCAAAGGCAATTTAATTTAAAATAAATATTTCAGATTTAGAAAACTGATTTCTTTTACATATTTTGAGGCAGTTTTATTTTTTCCAAATAAAATTGATTTGTTTTAAAAAGCACTGATACCCATGTTTTATTACTAAAACATAAAGCAGGAAATATATTGAACACTACAATCTTATAGTTTAAAAAAGGCTACGGTTCCAATAGAATCCCCATAAATACATACAGGATTGTTAAAATTAAAGTTTTTCTACATAGAGGGCTACGGAGGGCCAAATGGAAAGAAATTTGGACAACTGATACTTCAAACGATGGGCCGTTTATTAAAAAAAATACTAAGTACAATACTAACATATATTGGGTGAGTGCAAAAGTTCTACCCGTTTTTATTACCCATAAAGAAGAGCAAATAAACGCAAAATGAACAGTACCTATTATTGTGCATAATCCCCATTGCTATCTAGGACCTCTTGCCATCTTTCTGGTAGGAGATGAATCCCACGGCGGTAAAATTCCGGCGGTTCGAGTCAAAAAAGTCTTGGATGGCAGTTTTCACAGCATCAAGATCATCAAAGATTTTCTGACTGAAAGAATTATTCAACGCACGAAATAGGTGATAGTCAGTTGGTGCCAAGTCAGGAGAATAGGGAGGATGGGATAAAACCTCCCAATTAAAGCCCAGTAACTTTTGGCGAGTGATGATAGCAGCATGTGACCTGGCATTATCGTGAACACCGCGACGATTGATGAGACCTGGCCGCTTTGCTACCAAATTTGAATTCAGCCTGTCTAACGGTAGACTGTAGAAGGCAGCATTGATGGTTTGGTTGAGTGGCAGGACCTCCCAGTGAATTATTCCCGTCCACTCCTAGCCTAATTTTGGCAGCTTCTATCTCCTTCCCTAAATTTACGAAATCATTGACGACATGTGCTTTCGTCTATTGCATCCTCCCCATAAACTTGACAAACATTGCGAAATGCTGCGGCTGCAGTACTCTTTTTATCGCACTCGTATAACAAACAATGTCTTATATGCTCCTTCTCGCGTTCCATGTTACACCCTTTGATATTTTTTTTGAGATGATTAACTTAGTGAGACATGATGCATTTATATGTGAGGCATCCACACGTTTGATTGGCAGACGACTTGCGTCATTACAATGTCATGTGCGAGGGTTGTTTTCATTTCCCAAAACGAGTAGAACTTTTGCACTCACCCAATACATAGCAATACATTTAGCTTTCTGGAAAATTAAAAAAAAAAAAAAAAACAGAATAAGAACCAAGGTTAGCATATGAATAAATTGCCTTTCTGATTCAATTACCGGAGTGCTGACCTTGGTTCTTATTCTGTTTGTTGACAATACTAACAGTAAGTAAAAAAATTTTTGAAAGTCGCCAAACGACCAAAATGGGAAGCCTACGTTTAATGTCAAATTATTGCATCCAATGAAACAGAACAAATTTTTCATTCTGTTTACAAATGAACTAAATCTCCGTTAGTTACTTAAGTTGCGATTAATTGGAATCCTATCAAATCCCTCACTTGAAATGATTAGAACACATTATTTCGATTCCAATGTTTTTTTGCTTTTTTTTCTCCTTTCCGCTCTAATTCTCGACAAGGTTCCACTAAGAACAGATTTCAAATAGACCTCTTCTAGTCCTCGAATATGTAGACCAAGTTTGAAGAAGATCCGTCGACCGGTTCCAAATGGGTGTGGGGTAGAGAGATTGACTGACTTACATCCTCCGAAAATAAATTAAAATTCACCAAAGTATTACATATCTCATCTAACTACAAAACAAGACAAACTACCAACTCATATTCTGTGTTTGTTTTCTTATTTAAACGTACAAAATAATTAAAAAAATATTTTATTTCTACCAATTGATAATTGTCAACTACGAATTGATAGAAGTAGTGTTAATGCACAAACCTACAGTAATGAAACCTACAGTGACCTTCCTCAGTCAAAATTCGTATTTCTTTAAAAATTACTCAATACAATAACCCTAAGATTGTATTGAGTAACTTTTAGAAATGCGAATTTTGACTGAGGAATTCACAAGCTATAAACGGAATTTGCTATTTATTTCTATTATTTATCATTAAAAATAGATTTATGAAAATATGAATAAAAATGAATCTGTATCATATTTCCTTCTTCATCACAAAAATACTCAAGCGATAAATAAGTATTTAAAATCTTTCATTTGCATGAAATAAATTATCTTTTTTACATCAACTGTAAGATAATGTATTTCATAAATTTAACTAATCCCTATATCGAATGCCTTTATTGAAATATCTTTCAAAAAATAGTATATTTGTTTTTGTTTTTTTTATATACATCTTGCTTTCAGCCTAGAAGCGTCATAATTCAATTTTTTAGTTCTAGATTTTAGTTTTATATATATATACACCGTATTGTCCGGCGTATAAGACGACTTTTTAAACCAGGAAAATCTTCTCAAAAGTCGAGGGTCGTCTTATACGCCGGGTGCTGAAACTTACGAGCCGGACTGGAGAATCTGCGGTCGCCACATATGGTGGGGAGAGCTCAAAAACGGCCGCGGCCGCATCCCTGCCGTATGCGGCAACCGTATGAAAGCAGCAAGGACGGCGCTGTAGAGTACGGTAGAAGAAAATCCACTCACCAGGATTCGTGGAAAGAAGTGACTTAACACAGTCCCGATGACGAGGTGAGGGGGATGCCTCACCGGGAAGGTGTAAGTGAAGGGCGGAGCAAGCTGCAGGCGTCCGGGACGAACGGGGTATGGAAAAAAGAGATAGAGCGGGGACAGAATAAACAAAACTACAGTTAAAAAATACTATGATTTTAGTGAAATTCTAAAAAAATGTAGCATTAAAATAATGCACCAGAATAAATAAAGCTACAGTTACTTGGAGACAGGGAGAGCTGACCCATCCAAGCAGGCGTTGTATATCACAACCAGCCAATCGCCGGTAAGGTACATCGCTTTTAAAGGAAAAGTTTAATCCACTTGCACTGATTTATGTTTACATGTTTGATGACAAACAGCGTTATGTTTATAAGTGACAGTTTTCCTGCTAAGTATCTGCATGTCATAAGCATTTGAATTAAAATTACCATATTGAAGTCAAATCTGATGTTTTTTTTAATTATTATTTGGTGTGCCTTGGAGGAGGGGTAGTCTTATACGGAGAATATATCCCAAACTCTACATTTTAATTGGAAAAATTGGGGGTCGTCTTATACGCCGAGTCGTCTT
>JAFIDM010009631.1:15833432-15858207 GCA_023159025.1 Thereuonema tuberculata | reverse complement strand
AAGAGAAGCCATTTCCAAATTTGGTGGAGGCCTAGGTCATCATTTAAGTTGACTGAGGTGGATCCTGCTTTGAGAATATGCTTTGAGGGTTGAGACAGAATGGTGGCTTTATCCCAGTTAAAGGAGTGACCGGGGCTGCTGGCATGGGTGGTGACGGCGGTTGTTTTTCCTGCTGGAAAAGCCCGTCACTGTCAGGACACTGCCTTAGCTTTGTAGGGATCAGTTTCGTCTGTAGAACGTTCACGTACTTGGTGCTATCCGTCATTCCTTCAATGGGATGAAGGGTCTTTGGTCCGTAAGCTGTGAAACATCCTTAAAACATTTCTTTGATGGATGCTTAGAAGTCTGCTGGATGTGCTGGGGTCGAAAAGGTTCTCCCGGTGAGCTCCGGACGAAATTCATCCGTGAAATCCGGACTTGTACCCGTGAGCTTCAAAATGTGTTTCGTCAGAAAAAATCACTTTCCTCCACTGTTTCATAGTCCATTCTTTACATTTCTTTGCCCCGGATAACCTTTTTTCCTTCATGGTGTATATGAAGAGCTGCTTCTTGACAGGGCGGCGTGCGCGGTGGCCACATTCCAGAAGGTGACGGCGCACTGTCGAATGGTCAACATCGACCCCGTGGGTTGGTAGCTGCCTTTTTATGTCTCCACTTGACTTCTTCGGGTCAGTGACACTTATTCTTTGAATAAGAGCATTATCTCTTTGTGTTGTCTTCCTCTTACGACAGCACCTGCCTTTGCGCGAGGTATTGGTCGTTCCAGTATCGTCGTGACGGTGAATAATACAGGCCAGTAGCCAGAATTTTCTTTGGGAAGGGGGCTTCTAGAAAAAGTTGTGGTCGACCGTAGTAAGAATGAAAACACTCCCTATCTTCCCGTGGATGCCTTAATAATTTCACATTGATCTGACTAGTTCCTTTGATTTCAACTCTAAGAGAGATTTTTCTCTGTTTAGACTTAGGGAGGGGCTTCAGCCTTCCCGAACCCACCCCTCTGCCTACTTGCATGCGGGAGAACCTCGATTTTCTCAATCCACTACTTTGGTTATTTCCTGAACTGTCATTGAAGTGTTTTTCTTGGAAGCTAATCCAACTTCCTAATCTAGTCGACTCGTAAAGCATTTTCATAATTCCACTTTTGTCGCGAATCCCATTCAGCCAAAAAAAAAAAATCCTAGTGTATATTTCGTAATAGCTGGCAGTCAAATGTAACTTGTGTATTCAATGTGATGGAGACACTATTACAGAATTGTTAGTGCGATCCCCTTTAATACTAGTACTATATTACTAGTAAATATATATATATTAGTATATAACCGGACAATAATCTGGAATTTGAAAAATGCCAATACAACTTTCAAATTACTGTTTCTTTGAAGACACAAACTAATTTTGCCTTTACGAGATCAGCGGCACCAGTGTTAAATCGTAATTAAAATATATAAAATATAAAAAATACATGATGAAATATATTCCCAAATTAAAGATATTGGAATGGGGGTAATAATTATATTGAATTTGACGATGAAATATATTCCCAAATGAACGGTATTGGAATGGGGGTAATAATTATATTGAATTTGATGATGAAATATTTTCCCAAATTAAAGGAATTGGAATGGGGGTAAATTATAGTAGCATTCTTGCTGATTTATTTTTATTGGCTTATGAATATCAATTTTGTATTAATAATTTCCAATTTAAAATTTTTAGATATATAGATGACTTAATTATTTTTAATACTAATTTTACAATTGATTATATAAAAGACAAAACTTATAAAAATATTATTAACTTACAAAAACTAATAATAATTCTAAATTTGTGGATTTTTTAAATTTACGAATATATTTTAATCAACAAATTCCATATATTAAATTATTTAATAAAACATTTTTATTTCCATTTAAAATTAATAGATTTCATAAATTTACCTGTAATGTAAGTTTAAATTTATTTAAAAATATTTTTATATAAGAATCGGCGGAGCGCGGGAATTTTTCCACGCTCCTTTCTCCTCCAAACGGATCCTAGGTCTACCCAGCCCTCTCTAAAATGGGTACCGGGTTTCTTTCCCGGGAGTTAAAGGCGGGCGGGCGTCGGGCTGACCCCCCGACCTCAACTTCGTCCTCAAGGTTAGGTCGTGAATGCTGGAGCCACCCCATAGACCTTTGTAGGCCTTGTAGACTTACAGTGGGATACTTTAACTTTTTTTAATTGTAAGTTTAAATTTATTTAAAAATATTTTTATACAAGAACTCAAAAGATATCTTGATATTAACTCTAAATTTGAAGATTTTTTACATAATTTAAATTATCTTATTAATAATAAGAATTTATAAATAGTAATTTTCCAATTAAAGTTATAAATAAATACATTTTGCAATTTCAGAATAAATTTAAATTTGAAATTTATAAAAAATATAAAGTTAAAAATATTTTTTATTTTTTTCATAATTTTATTTAATCATTTTAATTCTTCTAGATAGGATCTGTTGGTTTATAATCATTTAAGTTATCTTATGACAACTCAGGATTAAATCCTTTTTTTAGGAAGTTTTGAGTTTGATATGATAACTGTCACCGTTTTTCTTTATATATATATATATATATATGTACAGTATTTAAATTAAATATAGTTAAGAAATCAGAAATAAATACGAAAAAAGGAAATAAAAAAAGAATACAAATAATAAAATTTAAAAGAAGATAAAAAAAACAAAAGAAATAAAAAAAGAATATAAATAATAAAATTTAAAAAAAGATAAAAAAAACAAAAGAAATAAAAAAAGAATATGTACGATAAAAAAGAGCAAAAGTCTTTGAATATTGCTCTTCAATATTATTTTTCTAAATTTTCTAAATTTTAATTAAGATTTTTAACACTGGTGCCGCTGATAACGTGAAGGCAAAATTGGTTTGTGTCTTCGTAGAAACAGTAATTTGAAAGTTGTATTGGCATTTTTCAAATTTCAGATTACTGTCCGGCTTTATGTTTAGTAATATGTTAATTTTATTCTTATATTCTATACTTTCTAAATTTCTAAATTGGAAATGAAATTTTTGCATTGCGAAACTCGAAGATTAAGCTTTGAGTTTGGCGTTTTCGATATATTTATATGTACAGTAGAACCTCGCTATTCGTACACAATCCGTTCCAGGAGGCAGTTCGAATGGCGATTTGTACGAATGGCGAATCATTTTTTCACATAAGATATAATGTAAATTGGATTAAGCCGTTCCAGACCCACAGATGATTGCTTATATAAACCTTTGTAATAATATGTTAAGCCTAAAATACATAAAAACTATGAAAACAATAAATATATAGGCCTCTATTATTATTTCTTTCTTTTTCAATGTAGACGATATGGTTGATTTCGCCATGCCATACTGAGTTGCCAGGTCAGAGACACGAGTTCCACTTTTAAACTTCGCAACGATTTCTTTTTTCAATTCAATTGTCGTTCTCACTGCTTTCCTTTTAGGCTTAGTTGAATCAGTAATCTTTTTTAGATCCATGGCTGCACTATCTATATATATATAAAAATGAATGTATCTTTCTTTCTTTCTTTCTTTGTCTGTCCTTTATATACTCTTAGGCCCTTTGACCTATCTGGACCAAACTTTGCAGAATTACTCTTTAGGATCCTGCGCAAAAGATAGGCTACCTTAGAACCCGGACCCACCCCCAAAAGGGGTTGAAAAGGGGTAAAAGCCCTGAAAAATCCAATATCCACCTGGTGGTTAAAATAAGAACTACACATATATTGTATAAAGTGAAAAAATTCGCTCTCCTATGGGGGGCAGGGACACCACACTTGGGTGGGAGGAAGCCAACACAAAGGCTGAAGTGTCCCACCCCGATCGACACCGGGACCTTATATTTAGGGCCCCTTCTCGGGCCCCCAACTCAATTGCAAATAAGGAAAAATTCGCTCTCCTATTTGGGGCAGGGACACCACACTTGGGTGGGAAGAAGCCAACACAAAGGCTGAAGTGTCCCATCCCCGACCGACACCGGGACCTTATATGTAGGGCCCCTTCTCGGGCCCCCCAAGTCAATTGCAAAAAGGGAAAACTTCACTCTCCTACGGGGGCAGGGACACCACACTTGGGTGGGGGGATGGCGACACAAGGGCCTAAGTGTCCCACCCCCGATCGACACCGGGACCTTATATTTAGGGCCCCTTCTCGGGGCCCCTAAGTCAATTGGAAAAAGAGAAAAATTCGCTCTCCTATGGGGGACAGATCCACCACACTTGGGTGGGGATGGCGACACAAGGGCCTAAGTGTCCCACCCCCGATCGACATGGGGACCTTATATTTACGGCCCCTTCTCACGAGCCCTTTCTGTCTTTGAGTGGCATTGCAACGCATGCCGGATACAGCTAGTTTTTAATAAAAATAACAATAAAATATCACAAAGTTTCACGAAGCTTGCGTGGATGATGCGTAGCGTACGGAAGCTAGCACGATACTGACCTGAAGCGACCGCGTGGCGCGGCCAGTACCGAGGTCACGCTGTCCGAATCGCGAGCAAGCGTACGAATGGCTAGTTCAATTTTGCTTGAAAAAGTTGTACGAATGACGAGTTGTACGAATAGAGAGGCGGACAAATGGCGGGGTTCCACTGTATAGGGGAGATCCGTGTATTATGGACCATCGTGTAATACGAACCATCTTGAAATTTATCTGTTCACCACTAGATGGCAGAATCACCTCATTGCCTTTAGTGAATATTACTGTTATCCAAAGCAGGGTGTGCCTTCATTTGGACGAGTATTAAATTGTGTTTTCCGTTTTATATGATCATGGATGTCACAGATATGTTAGAATGAATGTATTACTTTCTGCTGTTCGGTAATTTTAATATAATTTTCACGTTAATAGTAGCAAATGTACTTATTTTCTTCAAAATCCAGACATGTGTTTTATGCGCGCCATTTTATTAGCGATATGTGATTGGAAACAACGTTGCTCCGTCCATGCGTGTAATATGAACCGTGCCATGTTGTGTAATATGGACCACTGCTTGCTAAGCATATTACTATGAGCCTGAAGCTTGTTTTATTTAATATTTTAAATGAAAAGCACAAATTAGGGCTTGCTTAATGTAATTCCAGTAGTACAATTTTTATGATTTAAAATTTTCAAAATTCGACCCATAAGGAGGTAAACAGGGGCAAATTTTAAAATCACCATATCTCATAAACCAATCCAAATAAAATCGTGAAACCTGCAGTATGACTACTGTTTAATGTATTATAATGAAAGCTTGTTTTTAAAAATTATATTAATTAATTTCTTGTTATGTTTTTGTTTTTGGTTTACTCGGTCCATATTACACGAACGTATGTGTAATATGGACCACCGACACGAAAATAAAAAAAAAAAAAATATTTCATGCAATTATTAATAGTTACCAGAGTAGGTTACCACGTTTGAACCATGTAGCTATACAATTGTTATGAGCAGCCAACAAATTAAATCTTTTTATTTTAATAATTTAAGTTAATCATTCTTGCTTAGGGGGTCCATAATATACGGATCTCCCCATATATATATATATTAGGGTGCCACTCAAAATTGAAGTTGCTCAATTTAATGAAGACACCCCCTCATTTTGTTCCTTTTACCTTAAAACTAAACCTATGAAAGTTTGAAAGCATTCTGTGAATATTTACTGGTCGCTCATCGCTATTGAACATTCTATAGAAAACGTCTAATAAACAAAATCACTTTAAACTTAATAAATGCTATTAGTAGTGGTTTATTGCACGGTATTAGTACAATATATCGTTATTAACAAGTAAACAAACTCCTAATAAATGACAAGAACAATAAAATGAGAATAAAGGTCTATCATAATTTCTGATATCCCTTCATAATCGTGGATTTGCTGGATTTTGGATATTCTCGGCGATGTTTCTCCTCGACTTGAAGTAAGAACTGCTTCTGGTCTTCTTGATTTGTAAGCACTGCATTGAAAGACTGCATCAACGCGACGCCAAGTTCTGCTGCATCATTCACTACTTTCAGCTGCTCAATTTTAATTTTGGCTGCGATGAAATCGTTGGTTGTCTGCATGTGTCGGGGCCCTCTTTGAGGAAGTCCTACGAAATATTCAGAGTAACGAAGCATTTGATTTTTAACCCGAATGGTACAGATTGCGGGGGTGTCGTTTAAGAAATATGGTGTTTCATTTTTCTCTATATATTTCGCTGGCACCCTTATATATATATATATATATATATATATAAAACCTCGTGTTTATTGACACAAAGTGAGAAATCTCCTTTTCCTTAACAAGATGCTCTGCTAGATGGATACGCCGAAGTGAAGGATCGATAGGAGAAACCTTATCTAGAGCTGCCACCATCGTTATCTTTCTTTCTCTTGTAACGTCAGAATCGAAAAAGGACAGGCCAATAAGCGTTTCACTTATGTAACATAGTAGTACAGAAAAACTCTTCATTGCAGTTTCAGCTATGAATTTGTTGACCTTCTGATGTTCCTGAAAATCTTTCAACAGTTGCAAGTCATTCTGTAGAGCTGATGCAGCAGATGGGCATCTGTATCATGCCTTCAAATACAGTCTGATCACGAAGACAGTAAAGATCCGTAGTCCACATAGTTCACGAGCAGACAGTTTGAACTGAGCACGAAACAAGTAAATTTTCAGGCAATATATTATCTTTGCCATCCACTTTGCCCTATGGAAAGCCCCGGGCGCATGAATCCGGAATCCTACTGCAGGATCTTCTCCTAGGAAAACCAGAGCTAGTTGTAGCAGCTCTTTGTAGTCATCTCGAAGATGAAAATTGGATAATTGGCAACGGATGAAACTTGTTAGATCTTCTTTCATTGGCCCCAATTCGGAAGCAATGGACTCTTCCTTTATGACACTCCCGTACTCTTCTTTGTTAAGCAATTTCCAGGAGTCACAAAATCTTTGAAAAAGTGTACTGTTTGACCCACTGGAAGCTTCCATCAGCAGATCGAATACCTTTGCGACAATAAGCTCATATGTGATGCCTGCAAGCCAAGCTCATGTATGTGATGCCTGCAAGCCAAGCTCAGGTCTTTGTTGAGCTTCTGTTTCAGCAGTACACATGCTCCTGCTTTGAGTCCTGTGTTGCTATAGGTCGTATCAAAAGACCTCATCTGCACCCTTTCAGCCAGATCCCATTCTTGAATTAACTTATATACCGCACTTGCCTGTGCTTCTCCGGTTCCATTCTCAATTTGTTGGACACCGAAAAGTTTCATTACAACTTTTCCAGATACCAGAACAGCTAGTCGGTTAACGGTCTCTTTTGATGTGAGTGCCGGCAACATCTTTCCATCCCAATGGATGGTAAGCAGAGTATCAGATGTAAAAGAGCTCCTATCTCTTTTGCAATAGATTCTCTGTGCTGCCTCCGAGCCGTCCTTATCGTTTCCTTGTTTAGGGCAATTTCTCCAGGGTTGTGCCCCATGGATTGTGCTGCTGCAGCGAGAACGTATGTTGCATATATGGAGAAATTGGCGGTGCTTGAGCGACCCCTTAATATTAACTGAAATGAAAAAAAAAATTAGCATTTGATTTTTAACCCGAATGGTACAGATTGCGGGGGTGTCGTTTAAGAAATATGGTGTTTCGTTTTTCTCCATATATTTCTCTGGCACCCTAATATATATATATATATATATATATATATGTATTAATTTTTTAATTATCTAAAATTTAATAATTTTTTAAATATATTTCGTTTTTAAGTTTAGATAATTTATTTAATTTAGTTTCTTTTTGATAGTTTAGTTTTAATTTTAATATAAAATTGGATAATTTAGCTATTAAAATAGACAATTTTTATTTTAAATTTAGATTTAGATATGATTAATTTCTGTAAGTAATAGAGACCTGATGCACTCTTTATTACTTCAATCTGTAATTTAAATTTTAGATGATTTCAATTAAATATTTTAGCTATTAATTTGTTAATTCATTTTGTAATTCAAATTTTAGATAATTTCAATTAAATATTTTAGCTGTTAATTTGTTAATTCTTTCTGTAATTCAAATTTTAGATAATTTCAATTAAATATTTTAGCTGTTAATTATTCTTAATTTTAATATTTAGGTAAATTTTAAATTTTAGATAATTAAAAAATCTAATTAAGGAGAGCAAGGTCTTAATATGTTGCGTTTTTACTAAATTAGTTCTAAATTTTGCCGCTGGTGGTCGAATAATCTGATTTATCACCATAGAAACGGTGAACTGAAATTTGAATTGGCAGTTTCAGACAGTGATTTGTTCTTTACATTGGTTTCAAATTTCATATCACTGTCCGGCTATATATATATATATAAAACCAGCCGGCTTATACTTTTGCAGGACCGGGTTCCAAACTTGTGCAGGGCAAAAAACAACCTCATTTATATGTACTTCTAAATTTTATAATAATAAATGATATTAATAATTAATTATGTTATATTAATACCATCGAGAAAATCATAAATATTACATAATTTTTCTCGCCTTTTTTGCCGCAAAATATTTAGATACGTCATTGAAATGTTTTACGATCAGCTTTTCATGGATAGCGGGGTCGGGTTCCGGGAAACGGCAGTTCTGTATCTATACATACAGGACAGGCGTTTTATATATCTATATATACATAAAAGAGAAGTTAATTTTTTCTGACCCTATCTCCTTCGAAACCATAAGACAAAGAAATACAAATAAGGAGGCAAAGATATAGTGTTAGATATAGTGTTGAGGATGCTTACATTTTCGTTTTTAGTCACGTGGGCCAACCAGACGTACCAGGAAGTCCTAAGACGGTCTCCGAGATGCTCACATTTTCATTGACGCCACGTGACTTACATCAAACATGAGGTCTCGGAGACGGGTTTTGAGAAATTGCCAGGTAGCGATAATTAAAGAGGATGTGTTTAGAGCCCAATTACCAAAAACTTTTTGGGCCAAACTCCACCAAATTTAAAGACTATTTAGAGAATTGCAAATGTTGAATACTGAATAATTAATTATTGCTTGTTAAATTCAAGGCTTAGCGTGAATAGAGCAATTTTTTAAATAATTTTAGAAACCACAAATCTTATTAGAAATATTTGATATTAAATACCAACTATTAAAAATATAGACTGGCATTAAATATTAAAATTGTTGGCCATCACAACATTAATATTGCTTTTATTGGTTTTTGTCTAGCATTCAGTAAAACGTATTTAACCTATTGAAATAAAAATATACGTATATTTTTCCATACTTAAATATGCTCATTTATTATCTAATAATTTTTAAAACAGTTTCTTTTTGAAAATTTTAAAATTGTCTTGTTTTTAAACATATCCGAAGTGTCATAAATAAACTCCCATAGACGGCTACATCAGGGCTCTTGGAATGGCCAATCTCAGAAAGAAAAAAAATATCATATAACATATAATCCATAGAAGCTTAACGTAACATTTCTAGCTATATTGCAACCAACAGATATTGAATACTGAAGATATTTCAGTATTCAATATCTGTTGGTTGCAATATAGCTAGAAATGTTACATTAACATTCTATGGATTATATGTTATATGATATATTTTTTTCTTTCTAAAATTGTGTATTTGACTAAACTATGTCAAATTACTTATTAGATACTAATATAAAGTTGTTGAGATTCTATTCTATATACATCATAATTTTCATTTTCTGAACATTGCAAATTTTCCACTGATTGTTTTAATTGTGTCCATTTAATGTGTCCATAGGTTTCATTGAACAGGTAAATTTATGACACATATTTTAAAGTTATAATAGATAAAAAATTATTAATAATGTAAAAGGTTTTGAGCAACATTGGTCAAAGTCAGCTGACATGTTTTCTTGAACCTTGACCCCTGAGATTCGAAATATTTTGCTTTATTAATAATGTATCTAATGTAACATAGAGATGTTTGATAGCTTTTACCTGTTCAACTCAGTATTTATTTCTTGTTCATTCATTGAGAAGAGAGAGAATTTATACATGAGGTTCTTAAGTTTAAAAAGAAATAAGGAAAAGATTAAAAAATTAAATTTTCTTTTTTATTACTAAAAATCTTTAATTTATACTTAATTTATTTGTGGTATTAATTTTTTAATAAGAATTTTAGCATTCGATCTTATAAGAATTTTAGCATTCGATCTTAAACTGTCACCTCAGTAATAAAGAAAGAAAATCTCGAAAGTTTATAATACTTTTAATAAGTCAAAACCCCAGTGTTGAAAAATAAAATGATTTTAAAATATTTTTATATATTTATATCTTTAAGTTATATTACGTCCATTCATTATTTTTCTTCTTCTCTCTCTCTCTCTTATCTCTCCTCTTCGCGTTGATGTTGTTGTCCATTTCCCCCAAGTTTTATGAGGACTTTCTCGCATTCAGAGCAGTCTCAGAGGAAGTAGTCTTTCAATGAATAACATCGCGACTGTATTCGTCAGGCGATTTCAAAAATCAGGAATTTTCCTGTTCAGGTCCTTCTTCGCAAAGCTGTGGGTTCCTTAGTCCAATTTATTTCCAAAAATCCATCTTTAACTAATAGATAACATAACTTTTAACCAATAGTGTCAATTCTTTTAGTGTCGAAACCTTCTTCATTCAAAGTCTCAAAACTTCTTTACAACATTTCATATCAAAACTAAATAGGCCTAAAATATTTGGAGAGGGAGAGAATAATGACTGTTATGTGAGAGACAATTAAGTTCATTGTTGATTTAATAATTATATTTAAGTTATATATGTATATTTATTAATAATTATGTTGGCTTTTATATATCTTAAGTTCTGTTTTACCAAGATAATTAATCCTTTTATTAATCCCTTATAGTGTTTTCGCTGCTCGATCTTAATATTCCTGTATTGAATTTTTGAAATAGCTTTTTAGAGCTGCCTTATTGTATTACTTCAGGTATTTTATTCTTCTTCATCATTTTCAGCCAAATGCGTCTAAAACTTTCTTTTTCTACTTTATCCTAATTTTCAAGATTTTCTGCACATTCTATTACTTACAAGATACTGACTTTCTATTTTTCCATAAAGCTTTCGGTAAGAATACTTTCAGTCTCGGATTTTATTTTGATATATGTTCTAGAATTAAATTTCTTTTTACAAATTTTTCATCTTCAAAGATCATCTCAAGTTCTTGAAAGAACTAAATCAATTGTATTATTTTTTTTCTCTTTGGTGTCCATTAATGGAAAGCCACTTGTCAAAACGAAAAAGAATTCGAAATGAATGGATTCAAAGAATAGTAGTTTTAGCAAAGGAAAGCTATAAGATTCTTCTAAATTATACCTTCAGAAGCAATAGTGGTAAGTGGTGGTTCTTTTACTCCATGATTGATGGCTTTATCATGGTAATCTGACTCCTCTTGTGAGGTTCATCTCTTAAGGATTATTCTTTCGGGAGAATGCAATGACCGCTTCACAATGGAGGAAAGGAAATAAAAAAAAAGTGGCCAAAGAAAGTACACTTCTCCATTTTCATTAGATGGAACCAGATGGTGAAGAATCGAAACCATTTCTGTGATTGGCTGATTACCTTTGAATCTGCTGAATTTAAAGTTTGGATCTTTAATTTCAAACAGAGATTAAAGTAATTCATTTCTAAAGACTTGGTTAATTAAATAAAAATTACATAAACAGTACATTCAAAGAATAATATGCCTAAGCTAATTTCAATATTTACAAAATTATTTGTTTATTTATAAAACTGTATAAAACAAAGTATTTATGAAACAAACACATATCATTTATTATAAGATTTTTTTTGCAACAAGAGAACAAATCAACAATATGTAGACTTCATAACATTTTCAACTGTCGTTAATTTTTTTTGAAAGTTCTGACATTTTCCCTAGTACTTTGATGCATCTCAGGAATTTGGCATTGTTTAGTATCAATTTTTTTCAAATAATGAGAATGTCCTTAATCAAGCAAATTCTTGAGCAAAAAAGATTCTATCGTTTCTCATTTACTTTCTGGAGGGCTAACATCTAAATGTTAAAAATGTCAAAATAAGAAAGTCAGTAAGTTTTTCTAATTTTGCAAACAAATGGATTACATGCGAGTATATTGATAGTTGACAAATTTACAATTTAAACTCTTATAAACCTTATAAACTATTGTTGCACATAGCTGTCGTATTGAGTTAGGAATATATCGTAGAGAAAAATGTAGAAACAGAAGAATCCTTATAATAGCAATGATGGGACGTTGTCCATTGACATCCCAAGTTGGGAATCGTTATCAGGTTTGAAAATACGCCTGTAGTAATTTTATTCCTTTACTCTTCTTTTCTTCCTCCAGATTTAATGAGGAATCCCGACTTAAGTTGAGAAAGGACTAATTTTTCTACCCTTATCTGGGTTCTTGAGACTCGATTTTATTTTTTAATGCTGAATAACCTTAGATGTGAAGCTTTGCTGCATTTCTCTTGTGTAAAACAGAGAAGTGTATTTTGGAGGTACTTCTACTATCTTGTCCTTTTAATCTCTACTTTATAGCTACCATAAGTGCCTGAGCATGTATAAGTAGTACATCGACTTGAATTTTTACTGAACTGTATTTTTTGACTGACTCACATCGTTAAGATATTTAGGAAACTCGACGTTTTGTTGCATTTATTAGTCTTGTGAGTATTCTTCTTCCGAACTCTTTCGCATGCTTAAAAGAAAGCGGGATTCTTCACTGACATCCACAGAGCAGCAAATGACAGTGACTTATGTCTTTGTATAGCTATAGGTACTATTAGACAGTATCAACCAACTAATAGACAAACGATGTATAGGATCAATTTTATTTTTAAGGTAGTAAGTGATAAGGTGATTACGACGAAACCAAAAATAACTTCTATTTTATGTAAAACATAAAATAGATAATCGATTTTTATTCGGTAATCGATGGATCAGGCTAACCATCGATTAATGTCTGGTTAAAATTTAAATTAATCATTAATAATAAAAATTAGTTCATTAAGTGCTTATTGTTTATAAATTTGTGTTGATTGCTAAATGAGAATTAAAATTTCTATGAAGACAGTGAAAAAATATATATATATATACCGACTAACAACAAGGTTATTAATAAATGTAATATCTTAAATCACATACCTGTCCAAAAATGAAAATAATGAAACATTAAAATTCTTAATATCAAAAAACAGAACCAATATGAAAAATAAAAATAATGAAGCTATGTAAATAAAATCAATCAAAACAAATAATTTGTAGAAATTAAACTTAAAAAACAAACTTTTAATATAAAGAAAATGAAAACAATAAAAAAAAGAAAATCAAGCAAGAAAATTAATAAAAATATAAATAAAATAAAACAGATAACAAATAGAAACTAAGAAGTTACCAAGAAGTTAATGCAGGAAAAAAAACAAAAACAACCAAGATAATTCACTGATCAATTTTCAAATAGACAAAATGTTACTAGTCATTTTAATGGTTTTTATTTTTTATTATTTTTTATTTTTGGTCATGTATAGAATGTAGATGTTGCAATTATTGATAATCTAAGTTCACATTGTCAAAATTTTGCATAAATCAAACCTTTCGCTATTAAGAAAAAAAATACAAAATTTAGAATTCTTGGATTTTAACTTACTAACGTCTAAATCCTATATCTATTAAGCATTTTAGTTCCCATAATATAGACCTAACATTATGCTAGAAAATAAATGAACAAAATAACTGTCCCCTTAGAAAGAAGTTCGAAACTGCCCTTATAATTTTTTATTCCTCTTTGACTTATTTACAATTTTTGTTTTTTAATTCAACAAGATATTTAACAATATCTTAATAATATACCAAATAATGAAATGTTTCATTGTATTTTACATAATATTTGTTATTAAAAAATGCATCTTAAAAATCTTTAATTGTTATTTATATTGCATTTACTATAGTAATAATTTTATGATATATTTATAGTTACATTGGAATAATTATAAGAAACAGAATAATTATAAAAAACAGAAATATACATTTATGAAAATTTGTTATAAAAAATTAATAGCAATTTTCTAGAAGCGCTGACGGTCTCTTTTTCAGCGATATATTTCACAGGCAAAGTGAAGGAATCGATAAGCTAGAGTGACAGCTTTGCTGTCTCGGGGATAATAGTAACCTGTACCAGTAACACTTGGCTGTTCCAGGTTCCTTGCCAGCGTTCCGCATAAGTCAAAGAAATATGAAACAAATGTGCCAACGGAGAACGAAGGAAGAAGAAAGCCTTGTAGATAAAATAAAGCACAAATGTCAAGAGGAATTGAAGTGTAGCGGCATAAGTCTCAACCTTCTTTTCCTGCAGTCATTATGAATCATTTCCCAGTGCTGATAAAGTGTAACCTGAAGTAGACTTTCTTTTCCTCTTAAGCATTCTATTGTTGATGAAATAATAACGCTGCTGCAACCATGAGACGCATGTCTTTCTATCCATTTTCATAAATTGTTAATCACAATTCTTTAAAGAGGAAATATTAGAAACAACATGGTAAATACAGACACTCAACATTGCCAAAATAACGGTCACATTTATTACATAAAAATTTTTATAATTAAAACATAAAAATGTCGGAATCATCTCATTATTATTGTTTTAATGTTCTTATTGTGAAGTAAACGATTATATAAGCATCTTCAAATGTAATTTTTACTTTCAAATTTAATATTGAATACCAAAGTAAATGTCAGTTTTGTGTTTTGAAAAGATTACAACGAATATTAATGCGTGACATATAAAACCTAGAATCCCCTATTCTAAACAAAGCATTTAATAAAAAACTTGGAATAAATAAATTTTCTCTCGAATTTAAAAAAAAAAAAACATTGCAATTTGATGTAAATGAAACAGAGTTTTATTAAACAATCAGATAAAAGTCTATTTAAAGTTAAACATACTTTTCTAACTCAAAAATTTTAATGACTGAAAAATCAGTAAATGTTTGGAGTCTAGCTTTCATTTTGTTCTTTGAATTTTCAAAATAAATAGTAACAGCAGTGTTCACCATTTCCTTATGTTGTTTCCAGTCTGAAATCTAAGAACAATCTTTAAGTGAAGAAATAAATAAAGAACCGATTGTATTCTTTGTATTAAAAAACTAATTCTATTGGAAATAAGAAATAAATTGAGTTTTTTAATGGCTTTATTTAGTTGCAGCTTCTCTGAAGATAAGAAACGTGAAAAGAAAGAAGAAAAGGAAGCCTCCTCCCTCAAGGGTTGAAGGTAACAGCTGCTCTTCCCATAAAAGTTGGCTCAACTTTCGTGAGGGGAGAAAAAAACAATTTACACAAAAACCTGACCATCTGCTCACCTTGGAATCCAGTATAGAAACATCTGCGGTCCATCACATATAATAACGAGTGCCTGACGTGTTATACGCCGCCATGACAAACGCACGATGACAACCGCAAATGGATTAAGAGTTTCTTGGGCGATAAAGTGTCAAAACTTGCGCATTTGGTCCTATCTTGTCATCTGGCAGTAACTAAGGGAATGGTCTTTTTTATTATGATTGTTTGGTCATTTTATTGATATTTTTATTGTTATGAAGTTGAACAATTGTTTTCAACTCTAGGGAATACAGTAGACTATATGAGTACTATAAGGAAAGTGGAAATTACTCTTAAAAAAGGATAATTGTAGAACCAAATAAAGTATCTTATTGTTTTTTGTTTTTTTTTATCTTTTTGATTATCGGAAAGTTATCATGACATTGAATTATATAGACGTTGTTTAACTTTCTTTAACACAACTGTGTAAAATAAACTTAAGATACCTAGCTACTAATTCATAATATTGAAATGGGAGAAAAAGCTTACAAACATGAAAAATGAGAACATAAGGTTTTAGATATAAGCTTAATATTTATTTACCTTAAATTTTAAGTGTTGATCTAAAAATCAATAGTGAACTTAAGCTGAAGAGCTTAGATTAACCAGTGAAATTTGGGCTTGCAAGAATAAATTTTTTTAGTCAATATGATTGCCAACAATCTGTTTTTGTTTATGTTTTTAAATTCACTATTTTTATTTGCTTTGAATAAAAAATTAACAATGTTTTATTAATATAACACTATTTCCATTATGAATGAGTCAAGAAGGATAAATTAATTTGTAATCAAAATGCTTCCGAATTTTCAACAGACGGAATAATAAAAACAGTTGAAATTCAAGCAACCAATCAGTGAATTTTGTATTGAACCGAAAACAAAACCAATTATTTTAACTTATTCCCTTTTCTAATTATACTGAATTACAAATATGTCAACGTTAAGTTATTAGTATTCCTTTTACTAGGCGAGTTTATATATAGGATTGAGAAAAAGTTTTGCTTATTTGCTAATCGACGAGTCCATGTACAAAATATTTTGTAAATATTGAAGACCAAAGTCTAAGAGCCTTCAAACTATCTAAAAATATCAACCAAATTCATAAAATAGTTGTTTGAAATGATATTGTATTTAAAAAAATAAACGTTTATTATATTTTCGTTATTTTAAAAAGTTCTCAAAGCATTTACTTAGATCTTCTACGATATAAATCCTGCATATTGCTGCTGTATAAATGGCGCACGTATTACTTACATATGTACTACAATATTTATTAATTCTAGAATATTGCTATAGAAATGGCATGTAATTAGTAAATTTTAAAGGACAAACTTCTCAAATAAATATTGGTGATGTGATGAACTTTGCTAAATTCAAATTGATTTTTTTTTATAAAAACAACTATAAATGCCGTATAATACTGCAGCTCCTTTACTAAATTTGTTTAGTGAGACATTAGTTTTTATTATCTCGACGGCTTTGATAGGTTTGTGTTCCTATTTGAAAGACGATTCTTCTTACAATAGGTTGAGAGTCAGAATGTCATTTCTTTAACTCATCTAAGTTCTTTTTATCGCGTGACCATTCAGTTGGAGTCTCTAAAGATCACAGCGAGCGATCAGCAGAAATGTTTTGTGTCCATCCTCTGCCGTTGGTTTTTCTCATAATCTGTGTGGGTGGTCTGGCTCCAGCCGAATTTCGGAGGAAGAGGAAATGGAGAAATAGGTTTGCTTCTCCTTCCATAGCCAGATTCCCCTCTTCTCTTCTCCTCTTCGAACTTCTTTCCATGACTTTGAACTGGAAAAGCAGATTGAAAGCTGTTACTAGAAAAACTTAAGTCACATCCCATCTGAAACTTGATAACAAGAAATGAAGACGAAGGAAGAGTTGAAAGAGGAAGGCTTCAAGAAATGAAAGGTGAACTATTTTTGTTTTGCTGTCTGATTTCCTTATAATTTTATGACTGATATCTTGAAATATAAATTGTGATGAAAGTGAGAATTTTTATAAAGGAATGTTACGAAAAGATCCTAAGAGTTTTCAATCAATTAGTTTAATATCATTGGTATCATTAATAATGTTATGCCCTTACTAGAAAAACTTGGGTAAGATATTAAAATGTTTCTGGTAAATAGACGAAGTACAACTAGAACTTCTTGAAAAAACTGCAAGCTTACTTTCCTTAGGATGTTGTCCTTATTTTTTTTTTTCTTTTTCCCGATGGAAAACAAAAGACTTCATTAAATGAAATTACAATATCTTCTGAATACAAACTGTAGATATTTTCCGCATTATTTACTTTGGTTACCACTGAGTACTTAAATCTGATTAATGTCAATTATATTAAGAACTCTCCGAATTAGTGGAGTAGTGCTCAATAAATTAGCAGTCTGCTTTGAAAGTAATAATAATATTTGGGAGCTATTCCGTTTGTTCATCCGTGTCTGTTGTCCCCCTAATAACTCCCGAACGAAGTTCGGATCGGCAAACGGACTTCGTCATCGTGTTCAGAAACCCAAACACCGTAGGAATGGGTATTTATTTCTACCTATCTGGAAAAATACAGGACAGAGTCGATTGTTTGTTTTCACAAGTTTGGGAATTTTTTGCTAGACAACTACTCAGCCGATCGACTTAAAATTTGGATATGATTTACTTTTAGAGTGTCAACTATACAATCTATATTTTTATTCGACCGTATCTACAGCAGTTTGTGGACACATTCGACTGTTTACGCATTTTCCGTTCAGGCAGAAATAAAAAAATGTAGATTGTATAGAAGACACTCTAAACTAAAGCATATTCAAATTTCAAGTCGATTGAGTCAGTATTGTCCAGGAAAATATTCCCAAACTTCCCCCTTTTTTTTCTTGTGTGTAAAAATATTGGTATACTCTGAGCTTTTAATTCTCTGGCTCTTCTCTCATTGTGTCACACACACAGAGGGAGTGATAAGAGATACTTAGCAATAATTTGAATGTAGTCCCCGTTCCTTAATGGATAAGTCGTCTGACTTCGGATCAGAAGGTTACAGGTACAATTCGTGTCGATTTCATTGTATAAATTATTTCTATTTTTTTCTTTGTAATTGATTATACACAAGTTCAATGGCCGCATGGGTTTTAATGGGTCGCCTTTAATTTTATTGTTATTCACTTCTTTCCGTTTCTAGCCTACTTTCTCACTAAACTAAGGTTTATTTAATCAGTCGGTTAGTATTAATCCCATTGTTAAATATCCTTATTTCGGTTCTAATGCTTCTCTCATGGAAATTTCTCAATCAGTATCTTCACATTCTGACCTGTAGAGAATAACATTCAAATATAAAAGTTAAATCGTCTTATTCTTATATACGCACACACACACACACAGACTGACTGAATGAATGAATCCCGGTTTACTAAGAAATTAGGCTAGAAACGGAAAGAAGTGAACAATAATAAAATCAACTTGAGCTGTTGATATTTTGACTTTAATTTCAAAGTCGACTGTTAATTTTTTGTGTTTAGAAAATTAGAATAGTGAATTGTAAATCGATAGTAAAGGAAGATTGACAGATTCCTGTCCGTTCTTTAATGTGCTTTTAGTTATGGTTGTCAAATTTAATCCTACTTGATTTTTTATTTCCTAAAACGAAAATTACGTGTAGCAAAGCAAAGCATTTCTATTCCCCTCAGGCTTATCCTGGATTTAGGTCAACATTAATCAATTATTTGCATGCGAAGTAAGAATACATCTTGACCTTTACTCCTGCTTGTCCAGAGGCAAGGGAAGAGCTAATGTAACGTCTGCTAAATTTATTTGATCAATTAGTGGATCTTCATGAGGTTTAGATTTAATTGATGCTTTTAACGCTTCGGTTTCAGGCTTTTTTAGTTTTATTTTATAATTTGTATTTAGATATTAATACATTAAGAAAACATAAAAAAATTATATTAATATATTGTTTATTTTTTTATATTCGAATTTATTGAGCCAATATTTTGGAACGTTTTATAATTACTTGCTTATAATTATTGTTTTTTTTATTCCTTAATTGCATGAATATGGTACAGTTTTATGCATTTTATCTGAAGAAACAAAATTGAAGCCGTGTGTCCTAGTTGTTCTGTTATTTATTTGTTCTATTCATTCTTTATTCTTGTAACAATGTCTTTCTAATAAGCGACCTTTGAAAATCGCTCACGATTTTCTCCTAAGATTATCTAATTGCCAATTTCGTTGAAATAAGCCACGCGCCATTTTGCAAACAGTCAGAGACGGGGTAATCTGACCTCCCTCCTTCCGGTAGTATTTACAAAGATGCTTAATCTCATTACCTGTAGTGGTAAAGCTTTTAATGGCGGGATTTTCGAATCGATTCTGCGGTCATTAATGCTGAGTTTGTGGCCTCAATTAGATCCAGAAGAAGGAAAAAGGCGTGAAGATAACATCGGTGTTAATCCTTTCCATCCATGGGAAAAGGAAATTCCTGTTATTACAAGATTCCTAAGCCTTTCTTTGCAGTTAGTCTTATTGTTTCAAAGAATGATACGACAGGCCAAGAGCCACACTGACGTAAACAAATTTTCAGGCTAACATCCCTTATAGTAAATGAAATTACTAAGGATGCCTGAAAGAAAATTGTAGAGAAAAATTGCACCATAATTTTTTGGTTTAAAAGCCGTCAGAAGATTCATTTTTAAATATGAATTAAAACTTAAAAGTGTAATACATTTGTATTACACTGAAAAAATAACTGTTACAATTTTTATCTTCTTGTTCTGTAAAATGGTTTGGCTCAATTTTATACAGTCTTTCTAGAATTTATCAAAAATGTAATACCAGTAACAATTAATAATATGAAGTAAAAGCTTACTGACTTGTGTTTGCTGAAAGGACTATGTTTGGCTTTGTGTGTGAGTTTGTTACATCTTACGAAGCGTTTATTAATTGCAATAATAAATTTAAAACGGTCCCTATTTACAACAATAATAATAAAAAAATTCAAATAATAATAAACAATAACAGTGCGATTAAGCTGCTTGTAATAATAAAGATGAAACCGCTCTATTACGTTCTCACATCGAAGATTTGAATTAAAGAGGAATTCACTTCCTCTATTCAGAATTTTCATTAGAAATGTTGAGAAAAAAATTGCTTGATAAATAGAACCATGAAAGAAATTTCGACCTCGAAACTCGAAGAAACCTGGAGAGTGATTGTGCTTTTATTTCATAATATAATAAAAATATTAGATTCATTAGTAGAAGGAACTGAATATTCATTATGAATAATTACGTCCATTATTTGAGTTTGAGAATCTATTATGATAATAGTGCAGTTTACAGAAAATTATATAAGTTGATTTATATATACAACCAAGCCCAAAACTTTAGTTTCTACCAGAATGGATTTGTTTCTACGTGAATCATCCTATATAGAGGAAGTTCGGGTATTATGGAATGGTCGGGCAATATGAGATGTTTGTTTTTCTCTTAGGTAAGATGCTACTTATAATCACACCAATGCTTTGCAGTCAATCTCGTTATTATTGTCAAACCAGCTGTTTAGTTATGAATTTAAATCAGAATTTCCTGTCTTCAAAACTTCTGCAGCTAAGTTTATAAAAATCTATATTAAGGTGTTGAAGTGTTGTAATGTAATGAATCATTGTAAAATACTACGTTAAGTAGTCATTGCTGTATCTCTGATAAGTGTTTTGTTTCTGTCTTGAAGTAGGTTAGCTAGGATTTCATTTCAAAATAGTGTGTCGGGAAATATTAATAGTAGTATTTCATATCATCTTTCTCTCACTGAAATCCTTCCTTAGTGATTTCCTGAGGAGGGCAACGGGAAACCACCTCAATATCTTTCCCTTTAAATTATACGGATTCTTCCAAGGGTTCGCCGTATTGGGAACATTAGAGATCCACAGAACAGGGACCTTCGGAAAAGTTGATTACAGTTGTGGCTTTTACAAATAATATAATGAAAAACAGTGGAATGAACATTTTTGACATTATTTTATTTATAACTAATAATTTTTATTAGGTCCTTGAGTTTTTTTTATGTACATAAATATTGTTTGTTTTCCAAAAACAAGCTTGTATCTCATATTACCCGCCTATTTCATATTATTCACCAATATGACTTTTTTATATATAATTAAATATTTATAAAAAAAAAAAATTATTTTTCAATGACAACTATAGACAAATAATGTCAACTAATGAAGGGTATGGACTAGTCTACATTTCAGTGTAATTAAAAAAAAACCTAGTTATGACAACAAACAAAAATGATATTCTAGTCTATATTTCTCTAATCACCCTTGATTATTTCTTAAACTGATTAAATTTCAAAAATTTAATAATAATATTCATAACACATATCGTTCGTGTTTAGAAATACTTTCTAATTGATGACATTCTCAGATATTTATAAACAAATTCTAATTTTTTTTTTAGATTTTAAAAATAGTCCAAATTATCTTCTAATAGAATTTATAAATAATGATTTTAATTATAAATTATAATACAGTACTTGTCTGATTTTTCAAGTAATATAATTATTTAGAAGTATCAAATAAAACTTTTCATTTAATTTTTATTTTAAAAAGCTTCATTTATTTATTTTAAATATTTTTTTAGGTAATCAATTCATATCATCTTCATACGACATGTTTAGGAAATGAATCATAAGCAAAATATCTGTTAGAGAAATTTTTTTTTTTTTTTTTTAAATATCAGTTCTGTCATCTGATATTTTAGATTTACTTAATTTCACTTTCTTTTATTATTAGAATTATTGTTATTATTGAAATAAGAATCAAATAATCAGAAAAACTGTAAGTAATATCCAACTGTTTTAATTGAGAATGAATAAATGCTATAAATCATATAGATAGACGCATAAAAACTCTATTGTATTTATAAATACATGCATACAAACACTGTTATGGAATCTTACATTTTTAAACAATTCGATTTATTGAAACTGTGATAGTCCATGTTACATGCATGTGTCTTAAACTTTAACATTTATCCATTTTTTTAATTAGAAATTTTTCTTGAAATCTGAGTTTTCAACTCGTGTGTGCCTTGCTTAGAGTAAAAAAACTCTTTTAGGTTTTTTTCGTTGCTTCCGTGATTATTTTTACAATGTTTCCATAATTTAAAGAGTGGGCCATATAGGGAGCACCTTGTGGGGCCATATTGCACTTTTTATATTTCGGCTTATCGCATTTTTTGTATGACAGTCACAAAAACCAGGTATTTTTTCTTAGTTGCCCTCTTAATCCCTCTAACCAGCTGCTTAGTTATTTCTTCGAAAAATATTTTGTAGTAGGTAAAAAGAAACGTCAAATCTTATGTGGGCTATAATGGGGCCCCCTATCTTAGTTAAATCAAGTAGTGGTTGTTTTGATTGTGGATTAATAATAGTAATTGTTATATGCTAAGTTGACTTTCTAAAGTCAGTTTTCAATGTATTTTTTTTATCAATTGACTTTAGTTAAATACATATGTTATAGCAGAGTTTTACAAAGTTGAATTGAATACTCTATAAATAGAAAAAGACCATTTTATTAAAATGTCCGATTCCTACAATTAGGAAAACTTTCATATTCGGAAGAAGTATATTTCATAAATACTTCTATTAAGTAAGGAAGAAATTGTAAGCACTACAAATTCAAACTTGATGCACAAATATAGGGTATTTCACAGAGATACTTTGACGGGTTATCAGAAGGATCTTATTAAATACAACTTAACTTAACCTTCACTTAAGTTGTCATTAAAAACTGACTCAAGTGTAAATGATGCTAAAGAATATCTAGAACTTTATCAATTGTTTTTTTTTCGAACAATTTAATTGATTTATCTTTTTACTAAAAATAAACCCCAGCCAGGAGTGCAGTAGCCTACTGGGTTTCGGCGTTGGACTGCGGACTGAAGGAGCCCGGATTTAATTCCCGGTGGTATTTGAAGATTTTTCCGCGGATTTATCTCATCCAGATGGGCCCTAGGATTTACCCAGCCCTCTGTCAAATGAATACTCAGTTTGTTATTCGTCGGCTGACCATCCGATCTCAACGCCGTTGGTCGAGAATCGCCGGGAGCCTAAACCTCCGACGCACCCAAGGGCTTGTATGTCTTGTAGTGGTATAGCTTAACCTTAAATGTCACCCCTTGAAGTATTTAAGAACTGTAAAAGAAATATTGAATTTTTCTGAACAACATCCAATACTTCAGCCCAGTTTTTATTAACAATTTCAAATCATCTTCTGTCGTAGGCAGTGTAACGTGTATTAACAACCACGTCATGTCTTAGAAAGTAATGGATTTTTGACACTGAGTCGCCACTCTGATTCGTTTACTTACTAATGCGAACTTTTGCAGGAATTGCATTTGATGAGAAAGTACAGTAAGCATTCAAAAATTATAATTCACACCACTGCTAAAATGAGTTTTGATTTTAACAAAGGTTTGCGCTGAGAATAGAAATATACAGGAGTTTCTTCTCCCTTAAATTTGCAGAAAAAAGCTGCTTCGATTTTTTCTTTCTCATCTTCAGATATGAACTACTTTGATTCAAGTTGAAAAACCTTAGAGGCAAAGGCCTCCTTTCGTCTTCATAGGCTTTTTTTCAGAAGTTCTATTAATTCCTAACATTCATTCGACACAAGCTTCATTTCCAGTAAGTCAGTCTGCCTCTTGAATCAATATATCAGTTTTTCTCATTCGAGACAAACTATCCTAACCTTTCCCATTCAAATTTCTGGTCACGCCTTCTCATATTCATATGTAGTCATTCGTCTGCATATTTTAGACACAGAAAGAATTAAAGATAAAACCAGATGGCAACTCATAAATTTCAATTCTGGAAAACATATCAGAATGATGCCACAAAAATAAAAAAAGAAGACTTTTATAGATTCTTACCTCCTAATTTTTCTTCTTGAAGTTGTCAGTTTGCAGTAAGTAAGCATTTCTGGAAGTGTCCGAAATAAGACCAATGTCCAATACTTATTTTTCTATCGAATTATAGTGAATTATCACACACCGAAATTGTGAAAATAATACAAAATCGCTTTAGCAATAATGAATGCCTTTACTGTTAAAGTTTTGTTTAGCATGTATTAGGAAACCTGTGATCACGAGATCTTGGATTCTGAGATAATCTGTGTCTTAGGGTTTCGGAGGCGATAGGGCCAGAAAAAAAATCAACTTTTCTTTAATATAGATAGATCATGTTAACATCTCAACGCATAACATATCTCAAACTTTCAGGAAAACGAAAATTTAATTTAAGGGTTGTTTTAACGTGCGGATATAAAGTGAATAAATGTTCGTAATCGCCGACGCACAAGTCACATGAAAAATCTTCTCTAAAAAACTTTTAAAAATC
>JAFIDM010009631.1:15819884-15833032 GCA_023159025.1 Thereuonema tuberculata | reverse complement strand
TCGCTTTTAGAAGCTGAAACTAGTAGTTTCTTTTATCATGTTTTTTAAAAAAGATGCTTTTTTAAGGGATTTTTAAAAGTTTTTTAGTTGTTTTTTTTTTTTTTTTTTTAAAGTTTTTAAAAGTTTTTTAGAGAAGATTTTTCATGTGTCTTGTGCGTCGGCAATTACGAAAATTTAATTTGAAATTATAAACTGAATTGTTACCCATAGAATAAAATAATATTCTAAATTTCTTTTTCGTAGGCTGAAATTGCATGTATTATTAATTACTTAGAAAATTCAATCTTATTATATATCTATTAAACTTTTTTTTTGTCCTCTTTTAAGCATTCTAGGATAACAACATTCTAGGATGTCAGTGGCTGTCACGAGTCAGTGTTGAAATGAACAAAAATAAAGGCTAGATAAATCATAATACTCAGAGATGAACAAATTTATTTTTGATTCTGGCTCTTTTGATGAATGCTGCATGGCATTTTCTTGGTATCATTTTGATTAAATAGAATTTCTAAATTTCCAACGTTTGGTATAAAGTAGTATTTTAGAATGAAGGATTAATTTAATTGAACCATCTGGAACTATCTGGAGCCTATCCATTAGATAAAAAAATAAAATTTACAAATAGGGGATTAAAAATATTTAGAAAATATTTCAAAAAGCCAACAGTTCTATTTCTGCCAAGCGGCAAATTGAGCAGCAGAAATATATTACTAATAATTTTTATTCTCCAATGGTTAAAGAAACTTCTGCTCAGACATTGTTGAAAAGAGATTCAGAAAAATCCTTTTCCTTTATTATAAAGCTTTAGGTTCCGATTCTTAGAAGTCGTTTGCGGGAAATGTAAGGCAATGTACAGATTGGTCAAAATTTTGCAAGCATCAACTACATCTTTTTTCTTTTGTTGAGGTGTCTTCTGCATTCGCCTATCTCTAATGGAAGTACGTTTAGTTTCGGTCTGCAGCGCCATTTAGTGGCTGTGGTAGAAATATGATTTTTTTCTTGTCTGTCTTTATTATCCTGAATACTCTATTTTATAGGTTCTTCAAATTTCACCCAATGCAAAATGCTGTAAATAGTTGAGAAATATTAAATAAAAAGTAAAAAAAAAGACCTATAGCTATTTATTGCAAAATTAGGAGAAAGTAATATTTTTAAATTTAATATTCAGAAATAAAAAAATACAAAAAAATTAGTTTTCAGTTTGAACTACTGAAGACACCGGAATTCTCTAAATTCACAGCAAGATTTGTTTCCTTTTAGTTTTGTTAGTTATTTCTATTTATTAAAAAAAAACCTAAAGCTGGCTTCTCGATTGTATTATCTCAAATGATAGAAAAAGAAAGATCTGACTCCACAACTGGTTCTATATTTGAAAAGTGTGATTGACTTTGGTCAATAAGTATTACGATGTTGGTGGAACTCTTAGTAGGAGAATGTCTCAATGCACTTGGTTCTCTATATGCGGATGACATCCACAAGGAACAACGCTATTCGATCAATAGAGCACCTGGACATGACACAAAAGGGTGGCCAAAAGATGAAGAAGCTATGCCATTGGAATACACAAAGAGCACCCGCCCTTTTTTTTAAAGTTTATTCATCCAACATCATTTGTTATTAAAGTAAATACATAAAAATAACATTTCCATTATTTCAGACACAACTTTTCTGTTTTAATTAAAATTACAGATTTATGTTATTTCAGCAAGATCTTTTTAAAACCTCAAAAATAAAACTTATCTAAAAATATTTCAATAAATTTTAATATGTTTTTATGCAATGAAGTAAATGAGGTAGTTATCTAGAAAAATCTTACTAGAATTCGAAAACCTTGACTAAGGACCAATGTTTTTCTAAATATGAATTTCTAAAATTGTTCATTTAAATTACAAATCACTCCATCTTATCTAACTGTGTTTATAAATATTTGCTTGTAATCGATATATTTTCGATGATGTAATCACTATTCGGTAAAACTCTTCGCAATTTTTAATTATAAATGATGTCAAATAACAATTTAAAATTAATTTTGCAAGGGATAAGAGGAATCATATAATTTAGAAGAGACCTTAAAGTATTCCATATAGAAAAGCTGGTAAAAATACGGAAAACTATTAAAATATGAAAATTAATTTTGAAACGATTAAAAGCCATTGTGGTGTAACTAGATTTTTTGATGATTAAATTCAAATTACATTTTTCTTAATGAAACAATTTAAAGTAAAAACTTAAGATTTGAGATTAATTAACAAACATAAACACTCTGATCGCATTACTAATAAGTAGAAATGATTTTAAGTTCAACATTTCTTCAAATATTTTTGACAAACTCTTAATAACAGAGCAGTTCTTATGTTTTGCAATTTTCTCCCAAGGACCATTGGCTCTGAAACTGCTCTACATTATGACTCTCTTAAACTATTCATATTCTTAAAACAAAACATACAAATGATCTCTGCATTTTTTTTTCTCTTTTCGCGCTTTCATTCATCATCGTTTTTCCTCTCATTTACTGCTTTTTCATGTCTTTCTTTCTAAAAGATTTCGATGGACGAGTCACTTTTGTTAGCAGTAAAAGAAAGAAAGAAGAATGGGAAGAAACGGAAAACGACGAATTTCTCTGAAATAACATTCTTTTTTTATTTCCACAAGATAGGAAGGCGGAAATAAAAAAAAAAATGATGTAAGCATTTAATCAAATATACTTTAATTTTCATATTTCATAAAAAGGTTGTTCTCTTATTCTAAAGAAATCGTTTGGAAACAATTTTATTTGCTTTCTAGAGAACAAATACTATTTCGCCTAAATTCAACATTTAAATTTCTAATATGGTTTACTTTCCATAACAATGCATCAGAAATATTAAAAAAAATCGGTTGAAAATATTAACTAATTAATATTGTAGTTTGTTTTCCTGCAAATTTCATATTTATTTTATTAACTTTTTTTTTTTTAAGCGGAAACGAACTTAAATAAAATCATTTTTTCCTGGTCTGCAAGAAGCATCCTATAAACTACCGTATCTTGTAAATGACAATTGTACCCTAATCAATTGATAAATTCAGTGTATATCTATATTTACAGCTCAACCCATATATAACGCTGTGCTCGAGGTCCAAGGAATCACATCACGGTATAACCTGATCACATTAGAAAATTTTAGCCATTTTTCTGCATTCAACTTAAACCTGCTATCAGTTTCACACGTCACTTGTTTTTACACGCGATAATTGCAGTTCTTTGGAATAATAATCTGTAACTCATGCTTCAGTCTTCTATTGATGTACTGTACAATAAAGTATTTACGATGCTAATATTATGTTGCAAAGTGTTCGTAAATACGATAAATTCAAGTTTTTGTTCACATACAAAAGAAATAGGTATACAAAACTGTTTTCCATATACTTTATATAACAATAAAAATAAGCATAAAAAATAAGCATCTTTATTGTTATTTATGTACCACACATGTTAAATTTTGCCATTATATATACCGGGTGATCAAGAAATAACAGGAGGTGCTCGGATCCCTGTAGCGTGTTACGTACTGGACGAAATAAAACAAAATTTGGCCAACGTACACATTAAAGTATGCGGTTTCGATTTGTCAAGAAAAAAAAAATAGTACCAACCGACGCCGATAGGGGAAATGCTGGCGCTGCGGTCGAAAAATGCAGCATGAAATTTGCATATACGGGTACTTTGTGACACGATATCGAGGATAAAAGGAGGGGTAGCGGGAATTTTAGTCATTCTGCAAGAAGTCGCCCGTCGATGGCGTTGTCACTACGTGATCGTGCCTTATTAGTCAAGCTGCTTTATCAGCGGGATGAAAATGCCAATGCTGCTCTTCGTGAATACCGGCGGTTAAAACAGTTACGTAGAGGACCGATGACCATAACTAACTTACGAAGAATGGTTGAAAGATTTGAAAGAACAGGAACTCTTGGTGTGCAACCAGGCCGAGGACGTAAACATATCAAGTAGGAACAAGTTGAAGAAGTTGCAACTGCCGTTCAGGATCAGGCGATAGCTAATAAGCAGGGTACCAGCAGTGCACGTTTAATATCACGACAAACAGATATCCCGTTGTCGACGGTGCAGAAGATATTGCGTAATATCCTGAAATTTTATCCGTGTAAGATAACATCCATTCAAGAATTGCTCCCAGGGGACAAAAATACCCGATTAGAGTTTGCTTTGAGATTTTTGGCTCGATTGGAAGTGGATGACGAGTGGCCGTGGCGGATCTTATGGAGCGATGAAGCTCACTTCCATGTGCACGGTGATATCGACACACACAACTGCCGTATTTGGGCTGATACAAATCCACACGTTGGTCAAGAGATCCCCATACATTCGCCGAAAGTCACAGTTTGGTGTGGGTTCACTGCTTCTTTCATCATCGACCCGTACTTTTATGAAGAAGTTGGTAGAAATGGACTAGTGATTTGTTCTGTCAATTCCGACAGGTACGCCGCTATGCTCGAGAACTTTGTGATACCTCAACTGCAGCAAAGAAATTGTATCGATTCTATCATTTTTATGCAAGATGGTGCGCCACCGCACATCCGACGTCGGGTGAAGAATATCCTGCGTCAACATTTCACAGACGCTACAGTAATTAGTCGCGCATTTCCCATGAATTGGCCTCCGAAGTCCCCTGATCTGAATCGCGTTATAAGGGGATTCGAGTTTACCGGATCACGTTATAACGATGTTGGGCTGTATTTATATACATAGTGAGAGATGGAAATAGAGAGAGAGACAAAAAAAGATAGATATTCCATTATCTATAGTTACAATCTGTGTATATCAAACAAATAATAAGTAAGATTCCATTTATTACAATGACCTTAAAATATCATACTAACAATTAAAAACAATTAAATTATTACTTTGAGATTATTATATTGTAGAATTTGATTCTTTCTTAATATTGTATTAACGTTTTTAATTGTTATGATATTTTAAAGTCATTGTAATCAATGGAATCTCGCTTATTATTGTTATCATGTAAAACGCTTGAGAAAGAGGAGACGTTGCATTTCTCCTTGAAAATTCGTTTTTTCTAGTAACAAATGTGGTATTATGACGTTTATTTCTGATAGTGTCGATGATGTTTAATAATAAAGTACTTTATTCTTAGAATGATGACAGGCTAAAAGTTTTACAATGAATATATTTCTAATTAATTATAAATTATAGTTTAATTTTTATGTATAAATTTATTATTGTATTGAAGGAATTCAATAAATTTCTTTGTCATCTTTTAACACCTCTCTCAAATGTGTGGAAATAAGTCTTAGGAAGATTTCATAATTTATTAAAATTATACTACAAATTGTTAGTGAATAATTTTTAAATCTTATGTAGCTTACAAAACCTTAATTTAGCAAAACAAAAACAAAAAAACATAAGAGGGAAAAATTGGCTTCGCTGTAGAGTTTCTATATGTTGCAGCAAAGTTTACTTAAGAGTTCACATTTAATAAGGCATAGATCGCAAACAAAAACAGTAAAAAAATATCATTGTGGTTAAAACATAAAGTATTTATTTCGATATATTTTATGTCGAGATATTAAGACTCGAATATCATTTAAAAAAGCAAGAAATAGATATGAATAAAAAAAAAAGAGCAACATACGTGGTTGAAAGCAGAACAGAGAAGAATTGACCAATAATTGATTTGAGGTTTATTTGTTTTTTAAATTTTGTTTTTCTCTCAAAAACTTAAGCCTCCTCCTCCTCATACAATACCTTAAATTATTGTCCTTCAAATTCTCAGTAAAATTTTTATTATCCAATATATAATATAATCCTAGAAGACGATTTTTAATTTTTCTTCTAAAACCCTATATTTTTCATTAAGACTCTATTCATAATTCTCTTTTGTAAATTTACCAAATGATCATGAATGATTCTTTTTCTTTCAAAATGTTTGTCTGTTTTACACATTTTAAACATTTGAATTGATAATTATGGCTCAATACGACGAAAAGTTAGAATGGAAAGGGGTTATGTGAAATTGAGTGTTTTCAAATCTCTTAAAATGCATAATACAAAAACAATAGAGAGAATCCTTAGGTTTCCAAGAGCTTGAAATTACTCCGAAACACTGAAAAAATTGGAGTTTAGTTTGAGAAGCTTGAAAGTTTGTTTGAAGCAAGCATTTACATGATGTTCCTATTTTATTTATTACATTTTCTTGGTTACACCCTTGAGTTTCTGAGTTATTTATTTATAAGAATTTATTGAGTTCTTTAAAATCAATTCTTTTACATTTTTAATTGTTAATCAACTAATTAAATTGTCTGATTTACCTAATATATTCTTTTTATTTCATTCTCTTTCTTTCCATCTTAATTCATTATTTTCTTTTAAGAAATTTAGATAGCAATTATTTATTAAAAGTCAAGCAACTTGTTACAGAATGTCTGTGCCTTTCCAGAGCCAGGAAGTAAATTTAAAATAAATGAACAAAGACATAAATAGCGAAAATATAATAAAAACTAGCCGGGTACCGTCGCTTCGCTCCGGAACCCTTGCATCTTTAGCATTAAAAAAAAAAACTTTATTTATTTAGCAAATTAATATTGAGATCGGAGAATATATGACTGCCCAGCCCGTTGTGGCCTTCTCCACTTAACTCAGGTGTATTGCGGGTTGGCGCCACACACCTGGGGTTGCCGCCATACACTTCATCGTCAGTTTGCCAGATTATTCCCTATCCCGTAAGAATATCGAAAAATCTGGCCTTTTTCCTTGTCTACATCATAAAGGAAACTTCTGTGCAAAATTTCAGCTTTCTAGGTCCAAGGGTTTGGGGTGGGCGTTGATGAGTCAGTGAGTGAGTGAGTCAGGACTTTTCTTTTTATATATGTAGATTTTCATGAATTTTGTTTTGTTAACATCATTGATTAGTTCTTTACAGATTATATTTGGATCTGTTATTTTCTCATTTTCAACTGTTATCCGATTCGTTCTTTACATATTATTCCTGGTGTTTTGATATCATGTTTATTTATGAAAATATGATCTACATTTCTTTTAGTATTTCCATGAATTGTACAGTTGTTTCTTGTTGTTCCGTAAAGACGATTTTTGAAACCATTATTGCACATAAGTTTTACGTATTTCTGTACTGCATTGTTTTTATTCATTTTGAAAATATTTATATTTACGTCGCCAATCAGTATAGTTGGAAAGTTTGTTTAATATATTTTCATTTTTTATGAATAGATTTTCTATTTTAGTAACATTTTAGTAATTTGTAATTTAACATTTTGCTTAATGACAGACAGAATAACGTTTTTATAATATACGTTTTTATAATATATAATAACAATAGCCGGGTACCGTCGCTTCGCTCCGGAACCCTTGCATATATAGCATTCAAAAACAAACTTTATTTATTGATTTAGCAAATTAATGTTGCGACCGTCGGAGAATATATTTGGCTTCTCCGAATAACTCGGATGTATTGCGGGTCGGCGTCACACATTGAAAATTCACATTTATGCATGTATCTTGCAAACGCTGAAGCGTTTGTCAATAAGTGATACATCGTTCGATAGAACTTTCAAATACCAACATTTTCTCAATATCATGTTCTCTTCCATCTTTTATAAATTTCGTTTAAATTGAGAAAAAGTCAAAATTTGACCCTTTAAAAGGCGCCATCTTGGAAACCAAAAACCGAAAGATTTTTGTAGCATTTTGTTTGTCTTAAAATGATCTACATTTTATCCATTTACATAACCAATCTATCTCTTATAGTTTGGTCACAAAATTGGAAAACGTTAAGTCTTATGACAGACAGAATAACGCTTTTATAATATAAGATATGCAAAGTAAAAAGATAGTTATTAATAAGATAAGTAAATTTCAGTTAGCCTTAGCTTAGCCGCCATAACCAAATGTAGAAATTGTGCACGACTCCCAGTCCTCCCGGAGAGGAAAGACAATTACAGAGAGGTAATGCCAGGAAAGGTTTAGCGGAAGAAGAAGGTTTTCACGATGTATTTTTTTTTCTTTCTAATTTCTATCATGTTGCAACTATGAATAAACATTAACAAGAAGAGTTTAATTTTCAATAGTTAATTGCTTGGTTTTATTCACGATAAAGAAACTTTTTTTTTTAATGCAAACCAAAATTAGACAGATATTAAGTAATGATAAAATATTATTGTCTTTTTGGTGTTTAATTAAATGTTTTAGAAGCAGATCCATAATGGTATTATTAAAAAAAATTAAGAATGCTTGAAAACGAAATTTGTAACATTTCCGTATATCTTTTACCTAATAAATTTTTAATATTACAGCTGTTTTTTACTTTGATTTGTAAATATAGCAACTGTAGATAATTAAAATCATAATGATATTAAATGTGCTTTTATTTAATTAAATATATTACAAGCAATTGTTAATATCATTTGGAAAAAAAGAATATAAATTTTTTTTAAAGCCTTAACAAATCCTTTGATTAACAATGATTTCAAACTGAATTAGTTTTTTAATCAGTTAATGCTAACAATTGTAATAGACCGGTCGTCTGCACCATTGGAAATATTCTCGAACCATGAGATGTTCTCTAATTCATCCATTTGAGAACCGTCATTTGTCTTTAGATTTGTTCCTGAATGGATGTTTGATGCAGCTGATCTCATTGGCTGAGGAACGTGATTCTCAATTCCGTTCTTCAATTACGTTGGCCAGAGTGGTTATTACTGCAGTAAATGAAGCCGAATCATAAATCCTGGCAATAAGAACTTACCTTATAATTTGGACACGATTAGTAGAATCAGTCATTCAGTCGAAGCGAAAGAAAAAAAGGAAACGAGAGAGAAAGCATGTCTCAATTCATTGTATTAAACTAAGCAAACTCTTTACACCTTTTTTTTTTCAAATAATACGCAATGGCAGATGAAAAATAAAATTAATATATAAAATTAATGAAGCTAATAAGTCTACAATTTTTGTTTTCGTTTTTAACATTTAGAGTAAAAAAAAAAACAACACACAAACACAATTACATCTTAAGGTTTTATTTGTCGTACAATACAATAATACATCTGTATTAACTAATTAAGTTTGGGTTCTTAACAAATCGTTAAGGCTTTCCTAAAATATTAAGGATTAAATGAAATGTAAACTTCTACGAATAAAAATCGGATGACTTATTCTGTAATGTTCTCATATGATTGTTTATCTCCCATTTGATGTTTCTTTGATCAATCTGTGAATTTATTAACAAATTGTGTATATTATGGTATTTTTAAAAGTAATTGATAAATGCTATTATCTGTACTGGAAGAGATTTTTTAAATTAAAGTGGCTTTAAAATTATCTTTTTTGCTTCTATTTTCTTTATCGTTGTTTTTATTTCGATAAGTTCAAATATTATTAGATAAGGAAAAAGTCAGATACTAAAAAATTATTTTAAATAAAAAATACAGTGTTACCTCCGAATAACGGACAGTCACGGGACCGCAAGTTTTGTCCGTTGTTGGGAGGTGTCCGCTATTGGGGAGGACTGCCTTTTTTTTATTTTTTAGCTTATAGCATGTCATTTAATGAAAAATTACGTACAATCTTAATTAAATTTCTACAATTATCATTGCGATATGAGAGAATATGAACAATTGCAAATTATTTACTATATTCCTTTTTAAAAGAGTGCTAATCCGTTTGTCTTACTTAAAATAATGATAAAATTAATTACAGTACAAAATTAATTTCTAGCCATCCATTTGATGCCTTAAACGTATCCAATCCTAAAGTTTGACCGAATTCTCTGGCTTTTTCTTGAAGGAAAACACCGCTTATAGGAATGTTCTTTGCGCGAGCAAAGCGGAACCATTTTATCACCATTTCGTCGATTTTGCTTTTAGTTTCAGTTTTACAAAACTTCAAATTCTTCGAATTTTCGTTTGACTTCACCATCCACTTTTTTCTAATCTCATTATTGTCCTTCAAAAGTTCACTTATCTGAGTTTTTCCAACTTTAAAACATACAAGCAAGACAACGCATACTCAGCTTTTCTTTTTCAGCAACTTCAAGAACATCAATTTTTTTCTTTCAGTGCCAATCTCTTCCTTTTTGACGCCATTTTAATTCGCACTAAATTTAATCAACACGTTTGTAGGATAGCTTTACGAGGGATTGATATTTACAAAGCAACTGCAGTGAAAAAAAAGGGCATCAGATTCGTGCATTGAATCATGAGACACAGATACAATGTATGGGGACACAGATACAATGTATCAACGTATGGGACACCGATGTAAATATAACCATGGTATTTTTTTTTATTAACATTTCGACAAACACATATTATTTTTTTACAGTTAAAATAACTGTCCGCTATTCAGAGTGTCCGCTATTCGGAGTGGATAACATGGAATGTCCTATTGTAAGGGACTGGGACCCACAATAATGTCCGCTAATTAGAGGTGTCCGCTATTCGGAGTGTCCGTTAAAGGAGGTTACACTGTAATAATAATAATAATTACAAAAAGCATTACGATAAAACCTTATTCTAGAAATTTTTATGGATACCGATCAGTTAAAATAGACATATACAATAAAACATCGTTATTCGCTTATCTATAAAAGTATAACCCATTTGACCACACGTGGTCTCTTGGCTTCCATTCGTGGCTATATAAAAACGAAAAACTTCTGATAGGCCTATCGCTGATATTATTACACTTCCTCCCAGTGTTTTTGTGATTAATTTGTTAAATTTAACGATGGCAACGAAGCATAGAACTAGTGAAAGTGTTTTACCAAGTGCTTCTAAGGGTTGTGATGAGTAAAATGATAAGATTCGTGTACTTGGCTTCCTTCGGAAATTTGCTCTGGAACCATCCGTAGGCAAACAAGAAACGGAAATGATGTGTTTAGGAAACGAAGTGAAGTTTACGAGTTCACTTTTAAATTTAAACAAACATTAACAGATGTATCAGCTAATTGATCTTAAAATTAAAGTAACTACATTAAATACGAAAACGATTTTTAGAAATAAATGATAACCAGGCTCGTTCTTTTTTTTTTTTCTTTTCTGGATAACCTTCGACTATTGTGGAAAACATTTTAGTTACATTAATATTTTTTAAATTAGATTTCCTTAACATAAACACTTTAACATTTTAATCAACATTAAAAAAAAGGCTTATTATTTTGACTTTTTTGAAGGGTTGAAAGAACATTGCAGTGTTTTTTTTTTCTTTGTAATGAATACAGATTCGGAAGATTAGGATTATAACCTATTTAAAATATAACTTAGCCAAATTAAATTGGTAGCCATTATTTTCTTCGAAATTTAATTTTTAAGATGAAAGATGGGAAAAATCGAATTCCAAGGTTTTTTTGTTTTTCTTCCTTTTCAGAGGAGACATTCCAATTTAATTTTGACTAATTAGATTCGGTTCTTCATGGGATGATAATTGGGATGTAACTTCATTAAACATCATGAATATTAAAAGGTAATTTAATTTCTCTAGCTGATGGGAATATCCAATTTGTTATCAACAGTAAATAAGACAAATTCCATTTTTAATAAATAGGAAGAATTACGAAGAGATATGGAAACAGGAGACATTTACATAAATTCTAGACTGTTTACTTAATTCGTTTTGATTAACTGAATGTTAATCAAAAAAATCGCATCGACTCAAAGATTAGTTTCATTTTGAAAGAAATTTAAATATCAAGTATTTTAAGGTAATCCATGGATAATTTGCAATTTTGACTCGCATAATAATATATTTTCCTAAGTTATTATTATAGCACTACTTTATATTATATTTTATATTCAGTCTTCTAGAATGTGAATCTATTACATTTTCTCCAAAGAAGTCTTGTTGATTCCGTAGAAGAAAGTAGTCAAGATAATTTTGAAAAAAGAGAAGCATTCATTTTAAGTACAGTAGAGCCCCGATTATCCGCGGAATTGGGTGGCAAGGGAACCGCGGATAGTAAAAATCGCGGATAATCCGAAAAAAGACTAAAAATGAGGTGTAAACACGAAAAAAAATATTTCAGCATAAAAACTACGTTTTATTATACAAAAAACATAATATGCAAAACTTTTAAAATATGTACGGTACAGCAGAAACCTTTCTGCAGAGCAAGAGCCTGCCACTCGTCCACAAATTCCGAGAAGACCTATAGGATTACGATGCACAATAAACCTTTTTAGTAATTTTTGACCTTCGCACTGTAGGGCCTATTCACTTTCCCTGTTGTTGGCTTGGATTAAAATTGGTTTTTTTGAGGTTCCTAATTAAAAAAAAATTTTGCGGATAATCGGGGCTCTACTGTATTTATCTTACTATCTTGTGTAGGCCGCGCGGTTGGCGTTGTCGCTATGATACTGGCCTCTCACCTTTGAGTTCCGAGGTTCGGTTCTCATGTGGGTTTCGTGATGGTGGACAATAAGCGCTCGGCAGGTTTTCTCGGGGTTCTCCCGTTTCCCCTGCGAGTCCCTCACCATTCTTTCTCTCCGTCTGTCCTCCTTTCCGTGGGTTGGCACAATAGATCTTTCAGCTCGCAGTACTTGGCTTTCCTGCCACCCACATTCGCCCCAAGTAATAGTGTTGTGTTAGAAGACAATTTTTATATTTTAAATATACAGTACTGATCATGCTCAAAGCAGCAACCTCCAACTTGTTAATGATAGAATCATCGCAGACAACAAAATAGCTCTAAATTATTTATCTCAAATATTTTAAGTATTTATTTTCTGAATCTCTTCTAAATATGTAAAAGAATTACAAGTAGTTAACTTGCTAGGCTTGTTTGTTAATATTTACTAGGAAAACATGCCATTCGGGATAAGCCTTGTAATCGAGGCGGCGGCCTGCCACACGGCTACTGTGTCTGAACCTACGTTCGAATCCTTGCGAGGGGCTTGGATGTTTTTTTCTTCTTCAATGTTTGTTTCTCTGAAACAAAAAAAAAAAAAATCCTCGCAGGTCGGGTATCTTTGGTAATTAAATGTAACTTGTGTATGTAATTTTATGGACACACTTTAACAGAATTGTAACTGTGATCCCATTTCACATCTTAATGAACCCTTCGGCGGTTCGCGAACACCAAGCTGGAAACGATTTACTAATATATAATATTATAATTGTATAT
>JAFIDM010009631.1:15749514-15770851 GCA_023159025.1 Thereuonema tuberculata | reverse complement strand
CAGTGCAATCAACTGGCCATCTCGATCGCCCGATCTCTCTCCCTGTGGTTTTTACCTGTGGGGCAAATTGAAGGGTCAGGTGTACTCCAATAATCCTCACACACTGGAAGCGCTACAGCAGAACATTGAAAACGCTATTTCTACTATCCCTCAAGACAAAGCTCCTACGAGTGTCTCACAGTTTGATAAATCGAGCACAGCGCTGCATTGACATCAACGGTGGCCATTTTCAACATCTTCTGTGATGTGAATGTGACAGCAACCGATTGGTGAATCGCAATTATGGTTTCCAGCATTTTCTGTTCATTAACAAGGGTCAGTCCTATTATCAATAATTGATACATTGTTACCTGTGGAACTGTCCAATTTCCCCCCTATCTTTTTCTGTTGGATCCGACCGACGCCGTCTCCCTTGTGAGAAGAACAGGTTCAACAAACCCAATCTCCCTTGCGATAGTGGACTCTGTCCCTTTTTTTTCCGGGGTCTCTTTTATTTTGCCCACCCTGTATAACATGAAATCTGTGTTTGCACAGTTCAAATGGGAATTTCAATATAATTTGGTATTTGCCAATCGGTTGAGGCAAAGCTGAGACTCACCCTATCTTATTTGTATTAGATCATATTCGTAATCTAAACATCATATCTAATTATATTTAGTTTATATATAACTAGCAAACCATGTTTTATATATATTTTCAGTGACTTCCCTGCCACCCACTCGCTTCCCTGCTGACTGAGAAAATGATCTCGGAATCCAAGGTCACGTGCCTGTCGTGTGTGTGGCATGCAACCCGCCAAAAATGAACGGTTTAGTCCTCACTTGACTTGTAGTTGAGCCTCGTCGATGAAAAATGAAATGTAGACATCCTCAATACTTGACATCTTATTTGTATTTCTGTGTCTTATGGTTTCGGAGGAATAGCGGGCAGAAAAAACTCAATGTTTCCTTTTATATGTATGAATGTCTTTCGACATTATATATAAAAGCTACGACCATAAAGCTGAAAGTGTTAAAGTGGTTCAATAATAATATTTCATAGATTAATCCACTATTATAGATCCTAATTACAGCTGAGTTTAGTTAACGAAAAAACAAAATATTGTTATAAGTTTTTTTTGTTCTGTTTTGTTTTTTTGGTACAAAAGTAGAGAACTTCCCCGCTTAGCAATAGTAGATGTTTTTTTTACACATCTGCCTTTCAATAAAAATTAAATTTGAAACTTTTTTTTTGGTAATGCCAAGTTGCATTAATTACTTATTGTTCTAAAAAATGATTTATATTTTACATAAAACCCCAAGTACCGAAGTGTTTAAAATATCAACTTATATAATTGGCTAAGTTCGTATGTCTGTCTGTCTGTCTGTCTGTAACTCGATATAATTAAGCTATTAAGATAGATTCAAGATTCTCAATGGCACCATTGAATCAAGGGTACTCAAATTGGATGAAATATTAGTTCATTTTGTCATTCCATGTTGTTTCCATGAAATTTTATCCTTGGAAACCGATCTAGACAACTGAAATTCTAACAAAACATACGTTCAAAACCAAATAAGTTTGTTACCACTGCACCCATTTTAATGAAATTTGGCATACTTTCAAGTTTTTTACGCTGATTTTGAAACTCAAAACCATTTTTGCCGTAGAAGCTTCTTTCACGAGTTAGCGCAGTACCGGGTAATCAAGAAATAACAGGTGTTCGGAGCCCTGTAGCGTGTTATGTACTGGACGAAATAGAAGAAAATTTGGCCACCATACATATTAAAGTATGCGGTTTCGATTTGTCAAGAAAAAAAAATTAGTACCAAACATCGCCGATAGGGGAAATTCTGGCGCTGCAAGCGCATAATGTGTGAAAAAAGAATACATAACTGCCAATGGAAACAGTAAATAACAACATATCAAATACCAATGAAAAACGTTTATTATAGCAACCTATAAATTTGGCTCAAGGTGAACACCAGCCTGATGTTCCACTAATTACATGTGGTACACGAGGTTTTCGATGGTGGCTCGCAGCATATCGACATTTATTCGTCTGACATGTAACGTTACTTGATCTTTTAAGGTAGGAATGTCAGGAACATGTCCTTGATACACAATGCTTTTCGGTAGCCCCATAACCAGAAATCGCAAGGATTCAGATCAGGGGACCTCGGAGGCCAATTCATGGGAAATGCGCGTAATTACTCTAGCGTCTGTGAAATGTTGACGCAGGACATCCTTCACCCGACGTCTGAAGTGCGGTGTCGCACCATCTTGCATGAAAATGGAAGAATCGATACAATTTCTTTGCTGCAGTTGAGGTATCACAAAGTTCTTGAGCATATCGGCATACCTGTCGGAATTGACAAAACAAGTCACTAGTCCATTTCTACCAACTTCTTCATAAAAGTACGGGTCGATGATAAAAGAAGCAGTGAACCCACACCAAACTGTGACTTTCGGCGAGTGTATGGGGATCTCTTGACCATCGTGTGGATTTGTATCAGCCCAAATACGGCAGTTGTGTGTGTTGATATCACCATGCACATGGAAGTGAGCTTCATCGCTCCATAATATCCGCCACGGCCACTCGTCATCCACTTCCAATCGAGCCAAAACTCTTAAAGCAAACTCTAATCGGGTATTTCTGTCCCCTGGTAGCAATTCTTGAATGGGTGTTATCTTATACGGATAAAATTTCAGGATCTTAAGCAATATCTTCTGCACCGTCGACAACGGGATATCTGTTTGTCGTGATATTAAACGTGCACTGCTGAACCTATATTACAGGTGTACAGGTAATAAGTAGACTACACCTAAACAGGTCTGATAAACATTAAAAAAATTTATATATATATTTCAAATCAAATCATAAAATCGAATCGTCTATCAACTTATATAATTGGCTAAGTTCGTCTGTCTGTCTGTCTGTCTGTCTGGTATTTATTTACCAGAACCTGTTTTTAGTCATGGACAGTTATATGTTTCTATTTCTTGAGCACGTTGTGTTTGTGACGTTAAAATCAAAATTCTTGACCGAATAGATCAAGGACATCTGATAGAAGGATCTGATGCTGTTTTTACAAAAAATGTAGTTTATAAGGAGATATTTACTTTGTTGTTGATAGTTGATAATAAAATGATTTTTCAGATTTTTTATGCCTGTCGTCCGACAGGCTTTGCTGCTAGTTTTTAAATATAATAGCTGTTTAAAGTTCTGTAATAAAACACCTACCTAACATTTTTTTTCTCTCTGGTATTTGTAATGGCAAAATTTTCTGAGTTTTTAAAGGTCATTTAATTATTCCTTTAGTAATTAAATTTAAAAATTCGTACAGCAATAGAAAGTATTGTAAAACTTTTATTATTAATACGACCTCTTAAAAAAAGCTTTCCTCACTACAGGCCTTGCAGGTCGTTGGACGCACTGGAAGTAAGAGTTTCAGGACAAACGGGACTAGATTTATGTCGGGAAGTCAGCCCGACGCCCGCCCGCTTTTAACTGCCGGGAAATAAACCCTGTACCCATTCTACAGAAGGCTGGATAGACCCTAGGGCCCGTTTGGAGGAGAATGGAGTGTGGAAAAATTCCCGCCTTCCGCCGAGGCCGGGAATCGAACCCGCAACCTCCAATCCGCAGCTAAGCGCCCTTACCCCCTCGGCCACCGGGCCCATTAATACGATCTTTAATATCATTAATATTATTAATACGAGCAATAGGACCTCTAAGGGAAGAAAAAAAATCAAACATCAATAACAAGTAATGAAATCATTTTAATTTAAGCTGACTATTTCTAATTTTTTTACAGTTTATTACAGATTCGAAAGAGCCACGACATCCAGATCATACAAAAAACAAACAAACTAACTCATACACATTGAAGACACATTATAGCCCGGCAATAAGAAGGCGGCTGTCCATTTATGTTTGGCGCTATTGCGCTAATGATTGGAATGCGCCGGCTACTCGAAACATGTCATTGTTACAATTATGTTTTTTATTTAATGTTCAACTTTTATATTGTGCACTTTGGTCTGCGCCATTGTTTATTTTATTATTAAAGTCATTGCTTATTTTGTCATTAAATTTATTTAATTTATTCTTGTCTTTAGGTCTTTGTAATGACGAAAAAAACCTTATTCCAGTGATGGTAATTAATAGGTTCTCGATTTGCGAGCCAGACAATCGTGAACTCCGAGGGATTACAGCCTCCTACGAATTTCATATTCTTCGCACGTAGTAGTTGTTTTACGTCCCTGGATTGTTTTACATTGTCCAAGCTGTTGATTGTTCGACACCGAAATTCAGTTCAAATAAGAAAATATTTCGAAACGGAAAAGTAACAGGTGGGAATCAGGGTCACCAATTCACTCTTTTTCCTATTGAAAATGGGAAAACATTAAATTTTGGGACATTCAGGAGAAGGGTAACTTTTGGTGTAAATAAACAGTGAAGAATTCAAAAAGAGTCTCCCGGAGCCGTCTTTCCTCTTTATCAATACAACAGCAGATGGCCTTGGACTGTTGGATGGCTGTACTATCCCTTGTTCCATCACCTTATCTACTTCTTCTTGGATGATACACCGTTCTGCAGGAGATATTCTGTATGGTCTCTGCTTGAGGAGTGTTTCGTTACCGGTGTCAATTGGGTGTTTGACTGATGACTGTGCGGATGAGGAAAGTCACCAAAATCGAAGGTTCATCAGGGCTAGTAAAATTTTATTTCATCGAAGTGTTTGCACTTTCTGTTTATTTATTTCAACCAATACGTGACAAATGTTTAGTGAAATTAGATATTAAATTCAGTACAATCACAAAATGTTAATTCCGGGAAAGCTTACGATCATTCACATTTTCAAAAATTGCGTGAGTGGATGTGAGAGAGGGTTTCCTTTTGTGAAATTTTAGATAGACTCTATCAATCAAAGGTTCCCAGGTTGTCGTCAGTAACATTGCATTGGTAGAGAAGATATTGTGTATTGCAACGATGTTGTCAACTTTATAGTAATTGTAAAGTTAGAATGAGGGATAAATTTTACCCCTTTCTTTCATTTAGAAGTTCCCCTTCATGCAAGAACTAATTATATCCTTAACTTTCTTATTTTTGATTTGGTCATTTCGTAGGAAATCATGACCCAATTTAAAAAATTATTTACTTTTAGCACATATTTTTCTACTTATTTCAGTAATTCAAAAACAATTTTAAAAAATAATCCCTCTAATTTGTTTTTCCAATAGGGGCACTTTTACAATATGACTGATGAGAAAATTGTTGAATTTCGATGTTGACAGAAACTTAAATATCTCCGTAACTAAAAGAGCTACAGATTTAGAATAAAAATATTTTTACTGTTCTGAAAGTGGACTATATTTCATGGCATTGTAATGTTTAGGGTCTGAAATTAAGCCTGAAATTTGGCAAATTTATTTTCTTAAGAATGTAGGTTTTAAGATTTTTAAAAAAGTATGAAAGAGATGAGCCATAATCTTCAAACTTTTACCGTATATTATCCAACCCCTAAAATATTAATTTGTTAAATTTCAAAACTTAGAATCCTCCCTTCCTTCTTATTTTATTAAGTCCTACCGATGATCACACAGTTAAATTTTAGAGTTTTAGAGATATCTGGTTTTATTGTTGGACATGATGAAAACGTCTTAAAAGCTTGTTAAATTATTTCCGAGCATTAATAAGTTTGCTTTATAATTTCTATCATTATCTTTTATTAATCCTCAAAATCATAATTAAACAACCTACATTCGTTCTGTCTGAATTTCATAATGCCTAAATATCCTTTTGGATAGTAGGTTTCAACCCACTAGGTAGCTAAAACTCAGACTTGTATTGGCATATGTTGATATTTTTTTTTTATTCTTATAGAGCTCCTCTCTATCACTGTAATATTTTATAAATATATTTTTTTTAGTTAAAAAATTTTGCGGCCTGCACACTAGCAAAAAATAATAAAACACTAAAAGATTAAAAAGATAAAAGTCCAGAGCTTTCGCCTTCCATATGATGAGGCTTCTTCAGTGGATATCCACTGAAGAAGCCTATCATATGGAAGGCGAAAGCTCTGGACTTTTTAACTTTTTAATCTTTTAATGTTTTAGCATTTTTTGCTTGTCTGCAGGCCTCAAAAGTTTTTAACTATATGTTTCAGCACACGTAAAAAAGACCGTTATATTTTTTTTAATTGATGGAAGAGTTGAAGTGGCTTGTAAGATACTTCTGAAAAGTATAAAATGCCTGTGTGTTGTGTTTTAGATCATGACTTCTGATACGCTTGATGTGTCTTTTCAAAACACCATTGACTTGAAGTAACACACAAAAGGATGAAGTGTAACCTTGTGCATACCCAATAAAGTTTTTAATTTCATTCTAACTCAAGAAACTGTAGATCCAGCAAAAAATCTGGTAACACTACACATTCACTTTTGCCAGGTTTTCTTCTGCAACATTCAAAAACAATGATGGAGTTTTGGAAGCAAAATGATGAAATCTTCTCAGTAAGGCAACAGGTCGACATTAAGATGATGATTTTTACTTTTTCTTCCTTACTTTTTTTAAAAAAAAATGTAAAGTATTGATATTTACATTTACATTTTTCCTTCAGTTTATCAATTACAATGTAACACTCACTACACAGAGGATTGTAGGAACAGCTTTCTTTTTCCGTTATCTACTTGCATGATTATTAAAAATTGTCTTTATTTATATGTTCTAATTTAATTCATTTAATTTGTAGTCTTTGTTCTTCTTTATCCTGTGTGATAATTAAAGCATCATAATATACCTGTCCAAGAAGATTATTATTCTTTGCAGTAAATGTTTTCTCAAATTTCAAACTGATTTTAAGTCCTCTATAGAGACTCTTTAACTTCTGTTGATCAGTTTTACTAAAATTACTTAAATAACTTACTGACTGCAAATATGTTCATGGTAATCTTCTTTAATAACATATTTCATTTTTATGATTTTAACTGAAAATTAGTCCTTATGGTCTCTAACACAATATAAATGAACAACAAACACATTCTAGACTGATACTAGACTAGAGACTGAGTGAGACCAATTCATGCCTCCAGTTCAAACATGACATTGGACTAGAGACTGAGTGAGACCAATTCATGCCTCCAGTTCAAACATGACATTGGACTAGAGACTGAGTGAGACCAATTCATGCCTCCAGTTCAAACATGACATTGGACAGCTTCCAAAAGGGGTCCTTAGGCATATATATAATACAGATAGAATAAATATAGGTTATTTGTCATGATTATGAAGCTGAAAGTGTCATTACAGGTCTATGTGACTCTTAGGGTCGCTTTAGGGAAGCCTTTCGTGACCAACGGAACTGAGATGAAGTCGGGTGGTCAGCTTGACGCTCGCCCGCCTTTAACCCCCGGAACCCATTCATTCAACAGAAGGCTGAGTAGATCCAAGGACTCGTTTGGAGGAGAATGAGGTTGGAAAAATGGGAGTGAGATGTTGATAAGAACATAATTTTCCCACTTAGTTATAAATACCAGAAAAATAAAATGTAAACAAATGTATTTAATAGTATTGAACTAAATGTTCCATGTGATAAAAATAAACTTTCTTATAGAATTATTTTATCTATAATACTTTGGAATATTTTCTATTCGCAAACACAACTATGAAATTAACTTTATGACATCTAAGTCAATAACTTTGGTCCTTCTTATTCATCACTGAATTAATTCTTAACTGTTCAATCAGTTCACGAAATCTCATGGCGTAACATAATAGCTCATACTGTTCATTTCAAAATAAGTTGTTACTTTGAAAGTTCACTTAGCCTAAGGCCGGCGGTCCACTGGAAGCGACAATGCGCTACAAATTTGTAGCGCTACAACACGCGACGTAGCGCTACACGATGTAGCGCGACAAGACCTCGTCCTCTGCCAGCGAAATTGCGCGGCCTATGGCCATTATTCAGTCTGCTTTTTCAATCGCGTGCTGCAATGTCTTTTGATTTGATAACGCTTTTAGCCCTTGAAAAGGAGAAAAGAGTGGGTTAATAGGATTTTAGCTAAAAAATGGAAGTATGGCGATTTTTTATATATACAGTGATCTTCAGGATAGTGAAGATAATCATTTTTCTTATTTTCGAATGCAGAAAGACACTATTTCTGCCGTTACTTCGTTCCACTACTTCATTATCACATTTCTCATATGGTACTGCGACTCCTTTTGGTCTCAAAAATATTTTTTTTTCGAGAACTAAATTTATATACAATTTTAACGTGTGTGGTTTTTAAGTTTTAATAAATATGTACAATAAAGACACACAATTATTTACAATTAATTAATATTTTTAATTAAATTATTTACAATTGATATTTCTAATTAGTATTTACAATTAATGTTTTTCAATAGTATTTACAATTAATATCTTCAATTAATATTTTCAACTAATATTTTCAATTAGTATTTACAATTAAGATCTTGCTGATGATGGGGAACTATGCTTCCTTGAAACCATCCTAGGATGTATAATTTTTATTTTATTTTTATTAAATTAATTTTTTAACTAAATTGATTTTAACGGGAACAATTTTTTAATTCACCATTTTCAAAAATTTTTAATTGTAAATATTATATTGAACCATTAATTGTACATATATTAATTGAAAATATTAATTAATTGTAAATAATTGTGTCTTTATTGTATATATTTATTAAGAACTAAATTTATTAGTTTCTCACTAGCCATTTTTGTCGCGCTACACGGTCAAAAAAAAAAACAAACAGGATTAAATCTTTTGCGATGTAGCGCGACAACCCGCTATGTCGCGCGACAAACGCTCTTCCACTGGACGAGCTCCAATACTATTACATACGTTTGATTCGTGTATCGCGTTGTAGCCAAATGTCGCTAGTTGTAGCTTGTTGTAGCGCTACAAATCTGTAGCGCGTTGTCGCTTCCAGTGGACGACCGGCCTAACCTCTTGGTTGCTTATAAACAGTGCTTTAATGTCTATTTAACTAATATGAAATTTGAGTAGATTCAACACTTAATTACGTTGCTCAAATTCTAACAGTTCAAATAAGGTCCTACTCATCGAATTATTTGATTAATTATACTCATCGAAACTTTGTATCTGATGTATCCACAACACTTGACGATTGATAAATTAATAAAGGAAAAATGTGACTTACGATTTTCCCCAGATATAATGGTAAAATTCCATTCTTGTATTAATTTCTTCAAATAATTCTTTTCTCCAAAAGAAATATGCATTTAACATTGTAGAACATCTTCGGAAATAATGGTAATCCAAAATAAGGGCTCCTTGTTGCCTAGTAACCGATGCCTTTGTAAAATTATAGTATTTTGCATTAGTACTAGTTTAATTAAATATCGTCTAATTTCTCTAGACTTCGTTTCGAACGCTACTTCCTTGAAATGGGAATTAGAAGAATCATGAACGGTAACTTCCCATCTTCAAAATTTCCGAGTTCTCTCACGTTTACTTGCAGACAACATCTTCTCTCAAACGAATTCAGTCATGGCGGCGAAGATAACTGCCTTGCACCAACCATTCAACCTTTTCAGCATTGTTCCTATTAGACTATCACTCTACGCGAACATTCTTGTAACAATCACAATCATATCACATTAAGTTATCACCATATTAATTGTAATTCTTGCTTGTTTCAATACAATCACTTATTCAAACATTATTTGAAATAATCAACAACAAAAAATCCCCCCTGGTGGAGACATTCGGAAATAAAAAAATTTGTTCTGCGAAATCGTAATCCCATGGTCAGAATAGTATATATTTGAACAATATTTTACGTGTGTTTTTAACATAGTTTCAAAAATATATAAATATACACACAATCATAAAAATATAAAAATAAATATATTTACATAAAAATGGAGCCTTTCGAACCTACATAGAGGTTCATCATCATGCACAACAATTTCTTACAAAGTTCCACTTAAATAGAGTCATGAAAAGGAAAAAAACCAATGAAAAACAATATTTAAATTAATTTACAAATTCGCATTCATACGAGAACAGTTGTCCAATGAGAACAAATGTGGCTAACAGGTATAGCCCTCTGGTTGTCAAACTGTGAACTAACAAAAGTAAACACAAAGAGAAAAAAAAAAAAAAAAAGTTTATAATAATATATATACACCTTACACAATCTTATTTATACATTCGAGTTTCGTCTTTTTTTGTCAATTTTATCTCTAATAATCTTTTTTTGCGTTTTTGCAAATCTTTGGAAATTATTATTATACAAGTAATGATGAATATTACTACAGTAAAACCCCGTTATTACGCTCCCGCTTATAGCACTATCCCGTTCTTTACGCTCCTTTCATGCGGTCCCTGGAATTTTCTATATAACTCTGTATACTTTTACCCTCTTATAACGCTTCAAATCCCGCTTGTAGCGCTTTTTTATATCGGAAATTTTGTATCGAAAAGAAATGTAACACTGTAACGATTCTTTTCTTTCCCTGGTAGGAGGGAATCTTTGAACTCTTTGAAGTGCGGGTCTGTGATACAGTAAGTTAGTGCAAAATGTCGAAGCGGAAATCCCTTTCTATAAGTGAAAAATTGCAAATTCTTCGTAAGTACGACGAGAATTCTACACTAAATCAGAAGGTTTTCGCAGAATCTAAGAATTCCCTGATCCAGTCTGAGAACAATAATAAAAAATAAGAATGGAATTATCAATTCAGCGAAGGATGGTTGCAAACGTAAAAAAGTAGTGTGGAAAATGTGAAGATGCCGAGGAAATTCTAACTGAATGGATTCATCAGTCCCGTGATGCATCAGTGCCATTAAGTGACCCAATCATTCAAGAAAAGGCGCGTGAAATAGCGGGCAGTGCACTAAAACTGCTCCGAAAATATATTTGTATTGCTCCTAGTGGAATATCAATTGATGTTAATAGTTTCTTGAACCGCATTGAAAATGTCATAATTTATAACATTAGCATACACACACGGCAAACCACAATCAAAGATTTTTTTAATAGGAAATAAGCTCACATTTGCACTATATCTATTTCAGAATCAAGTATCTTTCCTGTAAAATGGTGTCTAAATGTTTCCCCATCATATAAATCATTCCCCGTTTATAGCGCTATCCCGCTTATTACGCTTGTAGGTCACGGTCCCTTGACGAGCGTAATAACGGGGTTTTACTGTATTTGGAATAAATGTATTGTACGAATCTAAAGTTTTGATAAACAAGGATTCAATGGCTTCTCTTCCTTGTCTCTTATTCCATTGATCAATCACGATAAAATCCTCAAATTTTCCTATATGTCCTTCTTTATACATATGATTAGCTATGAAGGAACCATTAGTTTTTCCAGTCTTAATACAACTGCGGTGCTGACTAAATCTTTTTTTCAGAGTCTGACCGCTATTACCAATATAAAAACAATCATGTTGATAACAGGGAACCAAGTAAATGCAACCTTTTTTCTCAATCTCAGCTTTCTTTATTTTATTATGATCATTAGGATAAGACAATTTGTTATCTAGACGGTATCCTAAATTAATATCGGTATCACAAAAAATGTTTTTAAGGTGCTCATGCAGCGAAGGATGAAACGTAAATGCTGCCCAAACAAGTCCGTTTTTCTCTTTTTTAGGAGTGGGATTATAGATGTTATGAATACATTTTGACATAGTGTTTTTAATAAAATGGCTCGGATAACCCCGTTCAAGAAAAAGTTTTTTAATTCTCTGCAAATGTTTATCAAAATACTCATCACTGGAACTAAGTTTAAAAGCTTTGTTAACCTTCATACTAACGAGGTTTACTTTTGCTGACAATGGAATAGATGAGGAAAATAACGTGATATTATTACCTGCAGTAGGTTTCGAATATGGCTCAGTGGAAATCGATTTATTATCCATCCTAATCAACACGTCCAAAAAAGGTAAATAGCCATCTTTCTCTTTTTCTAAAGTGAATTGTATATCTTTCTCTATGGCATTAAATTGATCTAATATTATTTCTTCAGAATTAGATCCAGCAATAATAAAGATATCATCAACATACCTTTGAAAAAAGGATGTTGAATTGTCAAACAAAGTAAAAAAGGAATATTCAATATATTGCATGGAAATTTCTGCAAGGATCATAGAGGAAGGGAGCCCCATAAATAACCCTGAATGTTGCAAAACAATATGACCATTACCTATGAAAAACTGATTAGCAAATAAAAACTCAATAAGGCAAATAATATCATGTTTTTCATTAGAATTTTGATCTTCAAAATGAAAATCTATCACCTTCAAAAGAAATAAAAAGTTAACTGATGTGAATAAATCTTTAACATCAATCGAGAAAAAAGTACTATTCTCTTCTAAATTTAAATTCCTTAAGTTATCACATAATTCTTCTCCGTTTTTTACTGAACCTATTAAGCTAATCTTAAATTGCTGCAATCTTTCAGCTACCATTTTTGATACTCGAGAAAGTAAGGACTTAGAACAATTAATAATTGGTCTCGTGGCAAATTTTCCATCTTGATTTTTAGGTTTATGTACTTTTGGCATTACCCTCATTTTCGGAAAATTATAATCTTCAGATAAAATTTCTTCAGCAAAATCAACCTTCATTTTTATCGCTAATTCCTTTACATTTTTCTTCATTTCTTTTTTGATTTGATCCATATCACATTTTATTATTTTATAAACTTTATCATTCATAATATGACAATCTATCATTTGTATATAATCTAAGCTATTTAAGACTACCGTTTTTCCGCCTTTGTCAGATGCAACTACAGTAATGTCCGAATTTTTACGTAAGCTCTTATAAGCCGATATTTCTATAGGTGAAAAATTACTAACAGGGGAGTGGTTTCTATTCTGCATGATTAATGAACCAATTTTTCTACGTGTGTCATTCTTCTGTGCTTTATTCATCTTGCTTTTATTTAATGCCTCCTCTGTTATAGCTACAAATCTATGGATATTTCTTGGATTCTGTAGCAAATTAAACTTCAGACCTTTATTTAAGACCATTTTCTCTGCAAAAGTGAGCTGATAATTTGATTCGTTAATCACTGACGTCTCTTCTTGTGCGGACCAGTTCCATTTCTTTAAGGAGAGATTAGTTAATTTCTTAATATGTCTTTCCTTTATAATTTCTGTTACTTTTAAAGCTTTTTCAGCTCCTTTACCTAATATAAGGACATAATCATAAGGTTTCAATTTACATTTGAGGAATTTAGATAAATTAATCAATTTCTTAGATAAGCTCTTTTTCTTTCCATGATTCTCGATTAATCTTATACTGAGATATTGCCTTTGAATTTTTTTAATGTATTTTTCGACGGTTTTCTCATTAGCAAAAGGAATACTTATTTTCAAAGGATTAGGAATGAGCTGATTATGAATACAGCAATTATTAAATTTAATAGCTAAGTCAGTAGCCGCTAATTTTTTATGCAGACTATAAAATTCATTGACCTTCTATCTGATATTATGGGGCAACCTATTCATTTCTGAAGGTGATGATCAGGATGAACAATATTTTTTACAATTAAATTAAAAATACAGTATAATACTATTTGTAATTGATTTATAGTAAATTTTTTAGTAGGCCTACTAATTACAATTAATTGAATATATCTTATTTACAATTATTAATCTTTTATAGTGCTATCTATTTGCAACTATTTACAAGAACTTTTAGTGGAATATATTTATCTTAATTTACAATTATGGTGCTATCTATTTACAGTTATTTACATATTTACAACTATTTACAAAATTATTTTGTGAAGAAATATTTATCTTATTTACACTTATTAATTTCTCTATAGTGCTATCTATTTACAATAATTTACATATTTACAAATTATATACATATTTACAATTAATTCATAAGAATTTATATATTAAACTATTTACCAATTAATATTATTATTTCCAATTTTTCAATCAATGATACGTAAGGGATTAACAACTAATATTATACAAATTCTAAAGAATTTGATTAATCAAAGGTTTAAGGCAGGTTTGTTAAAGGAAACGAATGTTAAGCAATGCTGACCCCTTGGGCTACACAAGGGAGGGTCGAGATAGAACCTTATAAGAAAATAAAGGGGTTAATCCCTAGTCAAACACTAATACTTGAACAATATTTTACGTGTGTTTTTAACATAGTTTCAAAAATATATAAATATACACACAATCATAAAAATATAAAAATAAATATATTTACATAAAAATGGAGCCTTTCGAACCTACATAGAGGTTCATCATCATGCACCAAATAATTGTTTCGACAAAGTGTTTATTTGTTCTGGACATACATCAAAAATAGTATTTGCTTTACTTCCGATAATATTTCACGGGTTGCAACTAGTAAACTATTGAATGCGATGAAGACGTAAATAGGAAATCGTATTAAAAATTAAAAATTTTCATCATTCTCTCTTTCTCACGCTTCACGCAATTCAGCAGCTATTGTATCAAATTTTTTCGTGTTTCAGTGCTGTTTGTGGGTTGTTTTATGGACGAAATATGTAAGTGCCCTAGTTTTTAATTCTTTATTTACTTTTAACAACACTGTAAACAATTTTCATTTTTTTAATTCAAGAAAATTACAGATAAAAATTACTATGTACATTTAGTAAAAATTTCAAAATGAAGAAATCTGTATATTTTTGTTGCAGTCTTTCTTTAGCATTTAGTTCTATTTTCTGAACTGAGCGCAAGGTCTTTCAGTTCTTCACTTTGATTTTTCTGATTTAAAGTCAGACAAATCTCCTGGAACAGGAATTGAAAAGCGTGAAAGCTTATGATTGAGGTTGAACTTCCAGAATATTCTTTCCTAACAGAGAATGAAGTAGAAGAGAGAAAAATAACTAAAATTTAAGAAAGATTAGGGGTAAAGAGGAAGAGGAATTTTGTTTTCTCTGTTTCTGACTGAAGGTCTTTCCCAATAATAGGATTGGAATGATTCAGTGCTATTTCATCTTTATGGAAATGAAAAGTTACAATATATATGCTAATTAAGAGATTTCCATATTTCAATATCTTCGCTTCTCGAATCATAAGACTTTTGCTGATGGACATCTACTGCCTCTTATCTGATGATAGAAAGACAAATCGCGCCCAAACAACGGAATTGATTCTAATTAACTCTACGAAAACCATCTACTTTGCAGGAATTAAATGGTTGACTCCCCTAATATTTTATTTGGAACGTTTCGTGTTTCGTGAAAGAACTGCTTAAAGTCTATCTATATAGTTTTTTTTTATTATTATTAAATATACAGTATTAGAAAATTTTGACTTTATATAAAGTTACGTTAATATCAGAGAAGTTCAGTTTTGGCTAAAACTAAAATAAAAAATGTTTTTATTTTGCCTCCTCTTCTTTCGGTATTTTTTTTTTACATTAGCAGAGATAGTACTAAAGATTGCCTTTTTTAAAATCTCCCTACTTAGGAAAAGCCTTATTTTTTTCTAATGCACTTCATATTAGTTTTATATTCGAGTTTTCACTGTTCACTGAATCTAAAAAAATTGCAAACTCAAGCCACTCTGCTTTCTGAATTTTTTGTCAGTCAGTGTCCTACAAATTTACCATGTAACTTTCTGAGAAAAATATCTCTTATGTGTTCAAAACGTCCTACGATAGATGAGATATTTTATTACGTTTAATATATAAATGGGATTGGAACTCTGCTCACTCCTCTTCACAACCTCCAGCCTCTGGTTCTAAGATTTACTTTGGTCCAAATAACCAGACCAGGGTTGTCCAAATGTGATTGAAAGAATCGTTGTAACTTTTTTTTTATTTTTTCTTATATTTTATTGTAAGCCTTTAATTTCATGAGACATTAAGAAGCCTCGCTTTCGTTCTTACACTTTATCCGATTTTGAAAAAAGAACATTTAAAAACCATTTTAAAAACCAAGTTTCATCTTGTCATCTGGAAAAAAGTTATTCCCATTTCAGAGATTCACTTTCTCGCAGGAATTTCTGTTTCCATTGACATTTTCATAAGGACATGATGAACTATGATCATAGGAAAGTTGTTTGGATTGGAAGCATTTTATACATTAATATGTTAATCTGAGTATTCCGTGATGCTTCACAATTATTCCAATCCGCTCATTTTAACTTAAGATGAAGTATAAGCATTGTACGGAATGGCAGGCATTAATATGCGTAGGATAACAACAGATACTGTTTTTATGAAGTAGAAAAACTAATACTACTGCTGAATAGAGGACAGAATCACTTGATTTACAAAGTTTTAATGAAATGGAGAAAACGTTTGATTCAACAGAATAGGGGGATGAAATAGAAGTTAGGATAGAAGTGGAACACAACTAGGATAGAAAATTAGAAAAAAGTGATGCTTGTTGTATCCTCTCATATTTACATTGAGTAAGCAAAAGAAAATGTTAAAAGAATTTCGTAAATTTGGAATAGAACATTTAAGTCAAAGGTGGAAGACCAGAGAGTTTAAGATGTTGAGAAAAGAAGGACTGTAATGAAGCAAAAAATTCCTACATTATTCCATAAATAAAAGTACGACAAAGAAAGTAGTACACTGGGGTTGCAAGGAAACTAACACACATACACATATCCTATCCAGGGTCCAGCCGCCAGGCCGGGTCTGGTCGGAACAAAAGCTCTGTCCCGAGAATTTCAAAGGAGAAGATACTGATGTGCGTTCCTACTGCTATCCCTCAGGACGCCATTAAGGAATGACATCAGACCGAAGAGAAAGTGAAGAAGAGGCTGACAACACAGGAAAGGAAATTTTGAAACATCCATGCTCTAGACCGGGATTTGAACCCGGATACCAGCACATGGCATCACGGCAGACTGACGCCTGAGACCGCACGACCACGCCGGCACGGCAAGGAAACTAACAATAACTTTAATTTAAAATGGAGAAATAAAAACACAAGAATTTATTATTATTTCATTATTATTGAAATATATTTTAATTACGAGGAGGAAATGTTTAAGATTAATCATAGAGATACAAAGTTTTCGTCTGTAAAAGCAACAGCTAAACGGTTAATTTTTTAAAATACCATTTGTTGGGAATATAATGCTGTAAAGACGCTGTAAAGCACTGACGAGAGAATATTTAAAGTTTCGAGAAATTGTAGTTTTATGAGAGAAAACCGAAAGCCGAGACAATAATCAAGGCAGAAATATTGAACAAAGCAGATCAAGAAGAAAATATACAGGTTGTTTCGGAAATGGTAGACAAAGCGAAGAGATACGGGTTCCAAAGGTCATTTTGAGTCGAAAACGCTCTATGACATTTAGTTGTACGTGCCATAGTTTTAGAGTTAGTAAATGAATGCTTTTGGGAATGGTCCCAAATCAAAGAAAGCTCAGTTCTGGCCATTTACAGCATTTTCTTTAATTATATCTGTTTTCAATCATGACTTTTGTTATCCGGATTGCTTTTTGTCAGAAACCTTTACATTATTTACTTACACTTCCTAATGTGAACTGAGCTTTCTTTGATTAGGGACCATTCCCAAGCATTCATTTCCTAACTCTAAAACTACGGCCCGTACAACAAAATGTCATAGAATATTTTCGACTCAAAATGACCTTTGAAACCCGTATCTCTTCGCTTTGTCTACCATTTCCGAAACATCCTGTAAATTGGTTGGACTTATGCTAATTCAGTATGGTTTAATAAAAACTTGGAAAAAAGTGCAGAAACAGACTCTAGATTAAGATACAGCCTACATTAGAAGGAATGTGAGTATAGGAAGCTTCAGAAATGAAACTATAGCAAACCATGAGACAGAAATAGAAAAAGCTGTAAAAAGTGCAGCACTGTTTATCAAAACTTTTTGATCAATTTATGTAATCATGTCTTTTAATGTCCATTATACTTTCATATCTGATAATAATAATGTAACTCTTGTTTTTCGAGAATGCAACTTACGTAAGCTGCAACTTCAGCAAACTTTACAATAGTTATTCAAGAATAATAAGAGTATTTTTTTTGTATACGAACATATTACGAACAGAAAAAAATAAAGTTTTTTAATATATGAAATGAAGATAACTCAAGTAGAAATAAATTTTTAAATTAATTAATGTTTTTCTAACAATATTTCGTTTCCAAGATATTAGATAGCATTTGATAACATTCTTAACAAAATATGGTGATGATATCACAATAAGAAATAAGTTATGTCACCTGAATACAATCACGATATCTCAGTCATATTCAATGGGTTCGTACGAAAAAAAAAACTAAACATAGATGAGGAGGTAATTTCTTTTCGAAAAATACAATGAGCAGGTTTCAAGAAAAGCTATTCAGCTGCATATTAGATGGACAAACACATAGTTACTTTAATCAAGGCTTTATTATTTTAAAGATAAACATAATTCATTTACGACTTCAAAGTAAAGTATTTACAAACTCTTTTCTTTTTTTTAAAATAAACTATCAAAACTTAATACGGTATATTTGAATTTAGGTTATTGGAATTTTAGTATATTTATTTTTTGATGAAGCATTTATTACCATAGAGCAAATATCAGTTCCATACGTTTTCGTTTGTAAGTTTCAGAATCAGAGTAAACAAGAAATGGAAGCAATATATTGCTTTTGGCCAAATTTCATTTGAATGTAGATCTGAGATTGAGAACGACCAGTGTTCGGAAGCAATGACTCTTTCCAACATGAATTTCAGCTTCCAATGCAGAAAACAAATGCACTTATTGGCTTTTATACGAAGACTTCTATTGAAAACATCTTCTAGAAATGTGCACTCACGGACAACATTCATTTGATGGATTCCTATTGAAGGAAGACACTGGTTCGTCTTGATTCCCTACCGTTATCCAATTCACCATCCATTCTTACGCATCGTGAACCACAACTAAGCTTCTCTATCTTGTCTTTTTGGCAAAGTTCCAATGACCACTATGCAAATGGACACTTTGTTCGCTCAACAATCCAAAGGTTAAACAAACTTACGAAAGCAACAAGAAAAAGCTCAACGATTTCAAGTTCTAATGTATATTACAATTGTAATTAATATATAATTGTTAATATTTTAACTGTTTTATTAAAATTTAATATTAATTATGTTACGTTGCTGAATAAAGAAATTAGTTAAGATAAAAATGATAAAAAATCCCAATAAATAAATGCGCAAAACAAACCTTCAGACAGCGTTTGTCTGATATTTAATCTTATCAATCAGTTAATTACTATTATTATTATTAAGTAATTTAGAAAAACTACTCATTTAGCAAATTGAACATTAATTTAGATCTTAGAAAAATATTGGACACTTCAAAATTCACAGCCTTCTGATTAGGAAGTATTTTTACCCCTAATTCATTTGTCAAAATGATTTGTAGAAAAAGACTACAAAGAAAGTTTTATAAATCGATCATTCATATGAAATCACCCAGAAAAATTATTTGAGTTGCATGACCAATTTTAAAAATTGTCTTTAAAGTATTTTAATAGTTCAAAACAAGTTTTTTAAAATATTCCAGTAATTTGTTTTCCCGATAGAACCATTTTTCAGCATGGCTGACGCGAAATTTGATGGATTTCTATATTGACAGAAACTTTTGTTCTAAGGATTTAGATTTCGATTTAGAACAAAAACCATTTTATTGTTCTGACAGTGGACTACATTCCATGTCCTTATAAAGTTTTGTTCATGTTCAGCCTGACATTAAGCCTGAACTTTTACAATTTTTTTCTTACGAAGGTTGTTTTTTAAGATTTTTAAACAGTATGAAAGGAATGAGGCTAATCTTCAAAGTTTTACCATATATTACCTAACCCAAAAATATTAGTTTGTGAAATTTCAAAACTTAAAACCTTCCCCTTCTTACTTTATTAAGTCCTAAATTTAGTCACACAGTTGAATTTACTTATATTCAGACACTACTATCTGAAACTTCCAAAGTATTCTGGGATAGCTTACTGCGCTAAAGTTTTGGAGTTTTAGAGATTTCTGATTTTATTGTTCGACATGATGAAAAAGTCATAAAAGATCGCTAAATTAATTCCCAGCATTTGTAAGTTTGAAGGAGGAGTGGGCCATGATAATTGGATATACTCGTCTAGGAAGGATTTTCTCACTCCGGTGAGATTGACTCAATATTTCGGCTTGGTTCCTTGAGCCTTCGTCAGTGTTACATGGAATTTAGCGCTAATGCTTTGCTTTGCTTTTGCGCTAATGTCTAGAAGAAGTTAATTTCGTGGCCTCCGAGCCATTGCGAAGACACTGATAAACGAGATAGGGGACACTGAAGGCCTGAGCAGAATAGATGCTTGGGGAGAATAGGGAATGTTTAAGATCTTTGAATTTTAAATAAATACATCAAATGATTTCTTCCTCTTACTTTTAACCCCCAATTAAAAACATGTCCCTAAGGACCTGTCCTGCTCAGGTCTTTACTGTACCCTATCCTTCGTTACATCAGTGCTTTTGCAGAGAAGCAAGTCACGGAATCAACTTCTTCAAAACATTGACGAAGCAATAGCGCTAAATTTCATGTAAAACTCAACATCTCCTGAAAAAGGCTCAAGGAACCGAGCCGAAATATTGAGTCAACCTATGCAGGAGAGGGAAATTCCCTCATAGATAAGTATGTCCAAATAAAAATGTCCTTTAAAATTTCTATCATTTATCTTTATTAAGGGCTCTTTCACAAAAAGCGACCATGGTCGCGTCGTGTGAAAAGGGTCTTAAAGTGACTCAAGCAATTCAGGTGACTGCAAACCTTTTATATATTTACTTTATAAACACTTCTTTTGTGTTTGGATTATGGTGTGTATGGTCCTTATTTTATTTTTTATTATTCTTTTATACAGTCGGACCTCTATTTAACGAAGTCGCTAAATCCCGATAAAAAGTTCATTATATGGAAAATTCGTTAAAATTAAATACATAAACCAGATTTAAAATACATAAACAATAAATATTATTAAAAAAGCAATAATTTTAATGACATAAACCATACATTACCACATGCGTACTTAAATTTTACTAATAAAGTCTGTTAATTTTGTCTGAGTTTTTTTTTTTTTTTTGAAAAAGTGTTTTCGCTCATAGTACGTCTCGCATCTTTGCACTGCACCAAAAACCCCTTCAGTATTTTCTTCAAAACGTAATCCGCGTCGGATTGTTTCAAATGATTTTATAATTTCATCATACGAAGGTTTTTTGATTTCTGCATCAAGATCATTTCCATTTTCATCATCTTTATCTTCATCGTAATTCATAGCTGTATTGTTTGTTTGTTTTTTTTATTTTTCACACTGTCCAAAATATCCGATTCAGTTACTGTTT
>JAFIDM010009631.1:15723097-15734504 GCA_023159025.1 Thereuonema tuberculata | reverse complement strand
CCTTACGGTACATTGCCTTACAAAATGCCACCGAAACGATCATTTGATGTGGCCTTTAAGATTCGCGCGGTGGAATATGCGAAAGAAACTTCCGGTGAATCGACCGCTCGTCAACAAAGAAGCCGTCATTGCGGATTCAAACGACGAATAGCAGCGAAAGGTACAGAAAGACATTGCCATTTATCTTAACAGTCTTATGTTGCATGTGAAATTCAATAAATTAGCAGTTTGTAATATTAGCCGGTATTTATGTGTAAAAATATTGCATTCTGAAGGCTTTTGTTAATAATAGCCGGCCTCTAATAGCAGCCGGTCTCTATTAAGCGCCGGGAGCCGAGGCTAGTTTTGCAAATAAACGTCGGGGGCCTCTATTGGAGCATATACGGTATATATTTTTTCTTGTATTCTTCTTTTCCAGTAACAACAAAACTGTCCTCTTTTTTTTTCTTTTTTATTATTACTAGTCGGCTAGCCGTCGCTTCGCTCCGGAAGCCTCCCCTACGTAACGGAAAACAACTTTTTATTTATTAAAAACACACACACACACACACACACACACACAAATTACATCAAGGAAACTAAAACTAAAATTTTTTAAGTTTTTTTTTTTAATTTAATTTTTGATATCTATATTCTTTCAATCTACGACTGCTTTTAGAACCAGCGTGTAAATCATATATCTATGATATATTTTTATTTTTTATAGAGATTAGAATGTAGGTCTTGTGGTCTAATGCCTAAGACGTCTAATTTCAGAGCAGTATTCTACCTAATAGAAGTATTGCTTCTTTCTTTTTTTGACTCTCATTTTAATTGTAATTGTCACTTTTCAGTGGCATCTGAGTGACAAATATTGATGGTTTTTGAGTTACAAATAGTGATTTTTTCGGTATTCCACCTCAAAAAAGGAGTGCTTCTTTCTTTCTTGACTCTGTTTTCTTTACTCCAACATCTGCCGTGTACACGCACATATTTTTCAATATCACATAGAATTTGATTAAGTAAGAATATTTAAAATATTGTAATGTTTCGGCAATTATTGTTCTAATTGTCAGTTTCGAATTACAAATAAACTGACGGATGGGAAATAAATAAATAATCTTGAGATTAAAAAAAAAAGGTTGAATGCATTCCTTATTGATGGGGGAAGGGAAAGGAGATATAAGTCAAAAAACAATATGAAAAGAGTTGTAGTCCTTATGGCCTAATGGATAAGAGATCTGACTTCGGATCAGAAGGTTGCAGGTTCGATTCCTGTCGCGGATGTTTCATTGTAAAAATTATTTCTATTTTCCATTCTCACGGAAAATTGGGCCGGATAGACACACAGACAGAGAAATAAAAGATTTTAGTAATATAGATTAGAATTGGAAGTAATTGAAGAAAGACGGAAAAATTTTAAGCCTACTATTTGAAATTTACAATTCATACAAATAATTTTTATATCATTATTACTTCTCCGTTGTCTGTCTATTCAACAGGCGCCTTTTCGAATAAACCACCCATAAACCATCCACCCTCCTTGTCTTTCAGTCCCGGCTGTTTTCTTTCGGTACAACATTATTGCATCTCTAACATTATACCTTTCAGTATCTATTCCTTTTAAAATTTTCATTTAACATGAGATGGAATTAATGCATAAAAGTAAGGTAGCACTTTGTAATTGAGAGATTAACATGTAATTATAACAGTTTCGAACACTGTCTGCTTTTCGTGAGACTAACAAAAGTTTACATCTTTTAAGAAATATATTAATTTGCGAGAGGAACAGAACAAATAGATGGACCAATAAAATTTGAGAGAAAGACTTCCAATTAGCTTCATTGGGTTAGGAGCTTAAAGGTGAGCTTCCGACTGTGTTGGATGAGGGGAAGTATTTGGAAGAAACTGAAAGTTGACCTTATTTTGAAGTTTGGATTTTACTGAGGAAGGAAAGGGGGGGGGGATGGGTGAGCTTAAGGCCTTGAGGTTGTGTAATGGTTTGTAATAAAGGGGGGATTTCCATGGTTGGGAAGCTATTAGTAAACAACTTGTCAATGGTTGAAGGGAAGGGATATTATTTAATTATGGGAATAGTTGGTTGGGGTTGCGATTCTGGAATGGTTTTGAGGAATAAAATATTTTCTGGTATTGGAAGGGATTGATTAAATGAATCGCATTTGATTGTGCAATATGATTCATAACATAATCTTCTGAATTAATTTTTTTCTTTAATATAGTTGTGTTTTCCAGATCAAGGATATGTTTTGAGAGGATATATTTTTATGTATCCATTCCTTTTAGCCCTCCCTTCTGTCTTTTGTATCGCAGTCCTTGGCATCTTCAAACATCTATCTATGACATCATTACTTCCCAGGCTTCTGTGTTAAAATAAAAAAAAAAAAATAAAAAAAAAAAATTGCTGCCCCCTCACTAAACACGCCGGCCGGAACGGCGATTCACCTTGCCTCTCCTAAATCAGGCCTGCACAAATGATTCTTTGCATTATCAACATATTTGATACATTATTACACTGATTTTAAACATTGTTGATTATGGTATTTATCGTAAAAACAAACAAAACATAATTTTTCCTGACACCAAGCACATCGTACAAAAGCAGATTCTTTACAATCACAGAGATTCTTTCGCAGTTCATCAGGAAAACAAATTTCATTTACAGTATAAAAAAATCTCTTTCACTTATTAATTTGGAAGCAAACCAAGCATATTGTATCATTGCTTTGAATATTGGTGCAGATAACTGAAAATGTATAATTGAATGTATTTTAAGTGCATCCTCCCGTGAATTTATTTGTCTTCCTGTCTGCAGAAGAAACGAATTGTTTTGCAGCCTCTTAACAAAATTTTTAATTTGTCTAAAAAAATAAAGATTACAGGGTTGACATAATCCTGTACACTTGGGAGGAATGACTTTTAGGGTGCAATTAGCTTCATCCTCTTCATCGACAAAGATTTCATCATATAGTGAAGGATTCACCTGTCCACTCCAAGAGTCTAAAATTAACAAAAATTTGTTTAACTTAGCTTCACCACATTTTCCAAAAACTGTATATAGAGTTTAGTTGATAGCTTTCCAGATGAAGAGCATGTTACGAAAATATTTTTCATTTCTTTAGTTAAATTTTTTACTTGTTGCTCTACCCTAGGACCGAATGATCCCTTTGACTCCTGCAAACATAAAAAAACAATAGGTAAAAATGTTCCTTAGGCCGTAATTGCATACTGTAAGTGCTGTATAAGAATGGGAGGCTTTGTTGATATCTCCGATGGATACTTCAACTGATTTTTCTCCACTGTGAGTTAAAGTTCGCCTAATATTTGTCTTGTACTCACAACCAGTTTGATCTGTATTTATTACAAAATCGAAATCATATTTTGTAATCTCTGAAGCACAATGTTTGGAGAATTTTTCCGCTGCTTCTAAAACTTTTTCTGCTGTCCAATTTCCTGTTGTTTTTATGTATTTTGTCACGGCCCGTTGACGAATCTTGTGATTAAGCTTCAACTTCTTTATCCAGGAAGAAGATGCTGAGAAAAGAAATTCAGCAGATTGATATTGTCTAGCTGCTGTAGTTGCCCATTGTTGAATATCTCGGGAGGTGATTGGCTTTTTCTCTCGTCTTCCTTCAGAAAATCTATCATAAGTCCATTTATCGATGGCCGCGTATTTTTCAATTATTGTTCCTCCGCATTTAATTTCTTTTTCCCATCGTGGAAGTTGACTTTTAGTTCTTAAAAGCATACTACCTTGCTTTTGTAAGGTCTTCAAATTAATTTTGAATGCAATTTTACAAGTTTCACAACTTTGATTTTTACTTCAACAGAAAGAAATTCAGATTTCGATTTTTTTTAAAGGGGATTCATAGTACTCACTTCCGGAAGACATCGTTTTTACAGGAGAACTCAATGCACTTTCGGTCGTCTCATCGTCAATGCTATTTACGTTAATGTATTCCCCCTCATTTTCGGTTGCTACAAAAAGTTCTTCTGTCTCTATCAGCTGCCCGTCTTCCAGCACTTCCACGACTGCATTTGCCATAGCCTGTCCCAGTACTGCTACATCAGAAGATATGTGTTTGCTTACATTATCACCTATAATATTTTCTTTTCGTAGCAGTTCTTTGCATATTTGGAAACCATCAGTAATATTTTGTTTCAAAAATCCTGATATTGACTGAACTTTTTCCTCTAGTTCTTCTTCCTTGTCTATATCACAAACAGATGAAGGACCAGCAGTGGCCATCATGTACAAACAATTATTAAATTCACTTTGTAAACTTAAATCTAAAAATTTACGAGTGACTTTCACAGAGAGTAAAAATATCCAACCGTTGTCTTTGTAAGCAAATAATGTCTGTCTGTCTCTTTTTTTTTCGCTTAATAAAACAGAACCCTGGGAAATAATTATGTCATAAGGGTAAACTAGAGGCTCGAGGCAAATTAGCCGGTTAGGACATCTGAAGATGACCAAGGACTGATAGGCAGAAGGGAGGGCTAAACGGAGCGAATGCTGGAAGGTATTATGATAGACGTGCAATAAAGTGTACCGAAAAAAAACAGCCGGGACGGAAAGAAAAGGAGGGTGGGTGGTTTATTCGAAAAGGCGCCTGTTGAATAAGACAGACAAGGGAGAAGTAATAATGATATAAGAATTATTTGTATGAATGGTAAATTTCAAATAGTAAGCTTATAATTTTTCTGTCTTTCTTCAATTACTTCCAATTCTAATAATAATAAAAAAGAAAAAAAAAAAAAGAGGACAGTTTTGTTGTTACTGGAAAAGAAGAATACAAGAAATATATATATATATATTGATATGCAGATTTTATTTTTCTAAACTGAAAGAGGCTTAAATTATAAAAGTTAACAGATTTATATATTTTTAATTTTATTTTTATTTTTGCCTACTAGGAAAAACACGAAAAAGAAATAAAAAAGCAGAATCAAAAAGAAAATTAAAAAAAAAGAAAAAAATTTAAAAAAAAAGAAAAGAAAATTTAAAAAAAAGAAAAAAAAGAAAAGAAACGTATTAGCATATAAGACATGGATTAAAAAAAGAAAAAAAAAAAGGTTTAAAAAAAAAAAAAAATTCTTCAGGTAGCTGACGCGAGCCTGCAACCTCTAGTTGTACAGCGCAGCCTCTTTATCGATTGAGCCACCGCTGAACTTCCTGTTTCGATTGGCAGACAGGAAACTTTTATGCGTAAACAGTGAAAACACTCCAAAAATCATCAAATATCTCCAAAACGCTTGAGTGTTGGACCCTAAAACCTGATATATTTTTGAAGTACTTCATGAGTACTTTCATCTCCCAAAAGGGCATAAAGATCTTTTTGATACAACTCATGACCTCTCCTTGTTAGTCATTCAAACTATATGTGGGCTGTTACGGAAGTCATGGCTTTTAAAAAATGAGCTTAGAACATCTTTTTCAATCTTTTTTTTTTTTTTTTTCAAAAATGTGGAATTTGTTTTACTTCCGTGAATATTTCACTGGTCTTCCTAGTTAACTTAAAATAGAAGGAAAAAGAAAATTTAAAGTACCTTCGGTAAACCCTCGATGTAACGGACGGTTTGGGGAAAAGGAGTGTCCGTTAATTGCCTTAAATCCGTTAAATCGAATGTGTTTTAAAAATTATGTATATTAAATGAAATTAAAATATACAAGTTTAGTTTCATTTATCAAATTAGAAAAAAATCGTACAAAAAATAATTAAATAAAGAAAAGTGTAAAAAATTTACTTAATATATATTTGTAATATACGCGCGCCGATATGGAAGTCAAGGCAACTATTTTTTTATCTGCCAAACATGCGGCTACACTGAAATTCTAGAATATACGTTTGAAAACTTGTTGGCTGTTCTTCTGATTGGCACCGCTAATGTTGTCTGGGTCAATGGAGAAACGTCATGGGGGCAAGTGGAAAAATGCGTATTTGGAAATCATAGTTTAATAAAGCAATACACAAAAAGGAAGAAAAAGGAACACAGAAATGCTCATTACACATTGCTAACACCCCCAAAATAATCTCCAAGATCGTCCACCGTACGTTGCCAGTGTTTGGGTAATGCTGTCCAACGCCATGGATTATCTTCACGATAATCTTTACGATAACGCCAAATGTCACCTCCTGCACAGGCTTTATTATGTCGATGGGAGTGGGGAGTCTTGGAACACCTTCCGTATTCGCCAAACCTGAGTCCATGAGGCTTTGATTTGATTCCAAAACTCAAGCTGAGGTTGATTGGCAAACGCTTGCGAGCAAAGATTATTTCATCTTTGACGGCGTTTCGGCGAGACTTACCCAGACCATATCATGTCAATCAGAAGAACATCAAACAGGCTTTCAAACGTATAATCTAGAATTGCAGTGCTTCTGCATGATTGGCAGATAAAAAATAGTTGCCGTGAATTCCATAACGGCCCACGTATAAAATTAAAATTTTTATCGTAACAGGCCGTGCAGATCGTGGGGTGAGCGAGAGGTTTAGACAACCAGCGATTCTCCACCAACGGGACTACTTGAAGCCGGATGTCAGCCAGACGCTCGAGGAGAAATAACCGTGGAAAAAAAAATTCCGTGACCACCATCGAGAATTCAAAGCGTGCTCCTGCAGCTTCTAAACCACTGGGCTACCGGACCCGCCTTTGGTAACATACACATGAGTTGTTCACATACGTAACTAAATAATTTTTGTTCAACGCTCAAGTTAACATGCTTATAGCTTGATTAGAAAGTGATGATTCGTTAATTCGAGCTGGGAACTCTTTAGATTGCAGGTTCAGACTGCTAAGAAGATATGAAAACATTAAATTTCTTAATTTAAGCTTATTTTATAATTTATTTTTTATCTTGATATCTTTACCTAGAGACAAAAGCCGCGTAGTTAGAGACTTTTATTTTTGTTTATATTAAAAATACAGGAGTTTCTCTAACAAAATAAAACATTTTACTATTTTAAAATAGGGCTTGCCCCATTCTGACTTGTTTTTTCGATTTTCCTTGTTATTTAATAAGAATTAAAGATTTTCCGATTATTGTAAAATGCAACCTTTTTTTTGCCCATATAATCCGAAATCCGTTAAATCCGGGTCCATTACTGTACCTATAAAATGTAAGAATAAATTGTAAATTTGGTCTTAAAGGTTATAATCAAATCTGAAGATTCTGCTTGTGATTTAAAAGCTATGCCTGTGAGAGAGATGTGTAAGGAAGGCGTGACATTCATACATAATACGTACGAGTCGGCGCTTATTATACTTGCAACCATTTATCATCGCGTTACATGCCCCGCATAGTAAGATAAACAAATAGAATCCTTGCTATCTTAAAAGAGTCAGCATTTGTTAAGTGAAATAGCAATATAATTTCAGAAATGTGTGTAAACAACGACTTTCTAAAACGACAGGAAAAATTAAGTTTGCTCTCCACTAAATTAATTTCGTAACTTTTTTATTGCTCTTATCTAAACTGCTAAGTTATTTAGTGGATTTCCTACAAATAAAAGCGTCCTTTTTTTCCTATCCTTAGGCTGTAAAGATGCCTGGTCGTCCGAGCGGGATTCAATTAGGCGATTACGAATCCAGTGATGAGAAGAATAGAGTCATCGTTTTATTGTCTTCTTAACAGCCTCCCCTCATAAAACAATGATGACCGTTCAGAGACCCCAGCATTTTAATGACCCTCCACTATTAAATGGGACAGATTACTTTCACACGTAAGGCATAAAAAAAAAAATATAAAGAAGAGAAATTGCTTAAATTCCAAGCAGCAGAGAGACCAGTAGTCGTATCAGCCTCCATTTTTCAATGATCAGACAAAAAAATAAATTCGTTAAAGAAAATTAATAGGATGAGAAATCTGATTTGTCTTTTTCGCGTAATATTACAATGTAAATTAAAGTAAATTAAAATTCGACATTTAATAGCGTATCGCTGATTGAATTTTTTTTTTTTTTTTACTTTACGTTTTTAAAAAGAGACTTATTGGTTATCGTAAAGTGATTTGATCGTTTGCTGAACATTGACAAAACAATAGGTCACTTTATGTTATTACTACAGTCAAAAGTGGATAATTCGAACTTGTTTAATTCGAAATTCTGGATAATTCGAATTTTTTTGCTCGGTTCCTAGAATGCTATATTAAAATAATGTTAAAAAATCGTGGATAATTCGAATTTTATTTTGGATAATTCGAATTTTTCGTACGATTGTCCTTAAAATATTACGGTAAAAATTGTTCCTGAGACTTTTCTCAGCTAAGATACATTATTTATTTTAACGGTCTTTCTAAGGAAAACAAAAGCGAGGGATATTTTTTCTATTTTTGTATCATTTGAAAGGTTGGAATCATATGCTATAACTCAAAGATTGCATTCAATGAAGCAATTAAAAATATCTGCCCTTTTTTTTTTTAAAGTGATGAATAATTAAGCTAGTAAAAAATGTTTGATTTAATGAAAAAAAATGTAGCAGTATTATTAGATAAAGTTTATGTGTTAAATCTTTGATCGTGGAGTTAATCCTTTTTATTTGAATTAAACAAGTTTTCTGTTTGAGAGAATACGTAATTCGAATTTTTGGATATTTCGAATTTTTTCTCTGGTCCCTTCCACTTCGAATTATCCAAGTTTGACTGTATTTTAGAGTATAACGAATGTTCACTTGTTTTCGAATGAAAATCGAATTTCTAAATTTTTGTGATTTTATAATAAAGTTATTGTAACCAGTTCTCTTATGTGTAATATTACTCCCACAAGTTTAATGTGTGGTTATTTATTATAAAAATAGAAGAGAAAATTAAATTTTAATGACAATAGAAATTAATGAAAGATTTATAATTAAACATTTCTTTCTTTTTTTTCTAAATTTTTTCAAGTATAAGTTGTTTTTTTAATTTTATTTATACTATAACCATTATTGTTTTTCAAATTTAATTGACTAAATAATTTATAATCACGTAATTTTCATTTCTTAATTCAAAATTATTATTTGGTTTGGGAATATTAAAAATTCTTAAAAAATTCTCATTTCTAGTTAAAATTCCTGTATTACTATGTTTTTTATTCTTTTTTTAAAAAAATACTTTTTAGAATCACTTTATATACATACAATTCTTCAATAACTTTTTCTTATTTTTAATTTTTCTGCAGAAGATTTATTTTTAAAATTAATATAAATGTTATCAAATATTTTAAAAATTAAGTTGTTAATATTATTAATTTGGTATTTAGTTATTAAAAACGATTAAAGTATTAAAAACAAAAAATTGCGATTAAACATTTGAGGAATAGCCTCGACATCGTGGCAGTGAATGCGGACAAAGGAGGTAAAGTGGTTCTACTCAACAATATGCAGTATTCTAATATGGGGAAGGAATTTTTAAACACTATACAGCGGGAGTGCAGTTTTTCTCTAACCAGGTCAAGTCGGTATTAAACTTTATCCGAAAAATTGCCAGGAACTTATTCATGAGTGCCCTCATTTCATCGGACTTCACTGAACAATTAAAAGACAGTTATTTAAAAATTCCAAAGCTAAGAGTGCTATCCAAAATTCACAAAAAAGGAACCAGACAGATTTATATCCCGTTAGACCTACTGTTAATTGTCATTCTTCGGCAATTTCGTTGCTTTCACATTTTCCTTAACTTAGCCAAACTGAACATCAAATCAAAATTCTCAGTTATCAACAGCGAGCAATTCGTTCATAAGCTTCGTGGTTTAACGTCATAAGACAGCAACTGTTTCCTCATTAGATGCGTTATTTACAGCCATCTCTAAGAATTTAATTGCTAAAGCGCTTCAACAGTTTGAAACGAAATATTATATATACTGTATATCTTCCTTAAGTAGTCAAAAATTACTACCCCTTATCCAAGCATTAATTGATATGCAAATTTTCATTTTCAATACGTCATACTACAAGCAATCAGAAGGTCTGTTTATGGGCTTATCAGCTTCGGCGGCTCTAGCTGAGCTCTGTATGATTTATGTTGAGGACCGGGCCTTCCAACTTTAAGATCATGGAGAGAGTCACATCCCTCTCCACTGCCATTATGTGGATCATCTACTTTTTTACACCGACATAATATTAAAGATAAATTTAATATTATATAATTTACTAATATTTTTATTAATTTTGATTTTAAGTTTCCTATTTTTAAATAATTTCTTAAAAGTTGATAGTTTGATCTCTTATATCATAACTTTTTATTTTATTTAAAATAATAATGTGATTGACTCTATCGAAAGCCTTCGAAAAATCAATAAAAGCTACATAAATAAAATTCCCAGCATTAAAATTCTTAGTTATTCAGGTCTTTTAATAATTTAGTTGTACTGTTGTTTTTTTGGTGTCCGGAAATTTGTTCGAAAGAAATTTGTTCGACGGTAATTTGTTCGAGGTAATTTGTTCGAACGATAACTTGTTCGAACGGTAATTTGTTGAAAAGGTAACTTGTTCGAACGGTAATTTGTTCGAACGGAAAAATATTCGATAGGCAATTTGTTCGAACGGAAATTTTTTCGAATCGAACATTTCCTAGTGGGTGTTCGAAAAATATTCTCTTTAATAATTTTGAATATTTATCTAAAGAAAATACATTTATCATCGCGTAAACAATTCGGAAGTTAATTCATTAAATTAAGTTAATTCATGAAAATCGTTTGTAAGCGAAATCTATTGTAAAAATATTTTCAATAATACGGAAGTTTTATAAGCAAATCAATTGTAAAAAAAAGTTTTGCAATTATTATAAATAATGTTATTAACAGTATGTAAGTTGTATATATTCCCAAGAGTTTTCCTATATTGTTACCAGATTCTTTATTATATTTTACGAAGAGTTTTTTCGAAGTATATAAGAAGGCCTGGTGAAGCAGTAAAAAGAAATAAAACGGCGAAATACAGCGTTGATAAGAAGAGGAGGTATGTTGTATCATTTTTAGTAGTTACTTGCATATTATGTTTGAATATTAGAGCATCAATTCTTAAGTTTGTTCGAACGGTAATTTGTTTGAATGGAAAAATGTTTTATAAAGGAAAAATATTCGAAAGAGAAGATCAACAGAAACCAAAATAATGCTTACTATGCTTTACAAAATGATTTAAATAATATTATGAAATGGTCTTTTAATAATAAAATGAATATTAACTGTAATAAGACAAAAACAATGTTAATCAGAAATAAAAATAAAAAAGTTAAAACAGAACTATGTTTCTTTTTACCCAAAAAATACTGCTGTAATTTGAATTCTCAAGTTGAATATGATTTTATAATATGTAATTGTGATCGAATTCATAATGTAGAAAGTCAAAATTATTGTAGATAATAAATTCAATTGGAATATCCATTACAATTTCATAATTAATAAGCTTAATTCTTTAACATATTTCTTTTAT
>JAFIDM010009631.1:15706068-15721162 GCA_023159025.1 Thereuonema tuberculata | reverse complement strand
GTCCCGGTGTCGGTCGGGGTGGGACACTTCAGCCTTTGTGTTGGCTTCCTCCCACCCAAGTGTGGTGTCCCTGCCATCATAGGAGAGTGAATTTTTCCTAATTTGCATTTGACTTGGGGGCCCTAGAAGGGGCCCTAAATATAATGTCCCGGTGTCGGTCGGGGTGGGACACTTCAGCCTTTGTGTTGGCTTCCTCCCACCCAAGTGTGGTGTCCCTGCCCCCCATAGGAGAGCGAATTTTTCATTTTACACAATATTTGTGTAGTTCTTATTTTCACCACCAGGTTGATATTGGGTTTTTCAGGGCTTCTACCCCTTTTAAACCCCTTTGGGGGGGTGGGTCCGGGTTCTAAGGTAGCCTATCTTTTCCGCAGTGTCCTAAAGAGTAATTCTGCAAAGTTTGGTCCAGATAGGGCAAAGGGCCTAGGAGCGTATTAAGGACAAAGAGACAAAGAGACAAAGAAACAAAGAAAGAAAGAAAGATACATTCATTTATATATACTATAGATTTGTTCCTATTGTATTTTCGCATTCATTAATTTCTTGATTGGAATATTCTAAGACCTCAAAATATATTGTAATTCACTTGCTAGGTAACTGGAAAAGATAATAATAATAATAATAATAATAATAATAATAATAATAATAATAATAATAATAAAATCCTCCTCACCTCCTGCCTTACAGACAAAATTTACACACACATCGAGACACATAACATTCTTTCCGAACAGCAGAAGGGCTGTCGCAGGAATTCTCAGGGTTGTAAGGAGCAACTCCTTATTGACTCTGTAATTCTGCGCCAGGCGCACGCGAAGAATAGGAACTTATATATTGCGTACATCGACTACAAGAAGGCATTTGACTCAGTCCCCCATTCCTGGCTTTTGCACACTCTTCAACTCTACAAAGTACACCCCAAGATCACGGCATTCTTGGATGCCACGATGAAGAATTGGAACACAACATTGCACCTACGCACCTTCAACACCTCCATCACACTCCATCTTCCCCATTCCCATAAGGAGAGGTATTTTCCAGGGAGATTCCTTGAGTCCTCTTTGGTTCTGCCTCGCCTTGAATCCATTAAGCCACATGCTAGACAACACAAAACATGGTTATAGGCTTACCTCAGGCACTCTGACACCATACAAAATCACACACTTACTCTACATGGATGATATTAAACTTTACGCCACAAACAACGCACAACTTACTAATTTACTACAAGTCACAACACAGTTCACCAAAGACATTGGGATGGAGTTTTTAATAGATAAATGCCGCAAGCTACATATAACACGCGGGAAGACTACGAATTTGGAGGGTTTTGAACTGGACCATGGGTTGGCCATCCAATCCATGGAAGAGGGAGAGACCTACAAGTACCTGGGCTTCCAGCAAGCGCGCGTCATTGACAACGCAAACATCAAAAACGCACTCAAGAAAACATACTGTGCTCGCGTTCACAACATCCTCAAAACACAACTCAATGCCAGAAATAAAATTAAAGCCATTAACACTTTTGCCGTCCCCACACTAACATATTCGTTCGGCATAGTTTCATGGACAAACACTGAACTCGAAGCACTACAACGCACAACACGCACTACATTCACGAAACACAACATGCACCACCCCAAGTCCGCTACGGAAAGGATGACTCTTCCCCGCAAGGAGGGAGGCCGAGGACTCATCAATCTCATCACCCTACACGAAAAACAAGTACACACACTTAGGGAACACTTCCACCAAAGAGCACAACACTCCTCACTCCACTCAGCCATTGTCAAGGCTGACACACACACTTCACACCCCTGGACCTCGCAAACCCTTCTCTAAGACTCACCACTCCCGACACCCACACACAGCAGCTGCGTGAATCATGGGCTCGTAAGGAACTCCATGGCAGACATCGCCACGAACTCAGCCAACCTCATGTCGACATGGAAGCGTCGAACAGATGGCTGACGAGTGGTGAGCTGTTTGGGGAGACCGAAGGGTTAATGATCGCGATACAGGACCAAGTCATCCCCACACTCAACTACAAGAAACACATTCTACACGACGCAAACACACACGACGACAGATGCAGGAAATGCCACACTACACATGAGACGATCGACCACATAATATCAGGCTGTCCCCTTCTGTCCCAAACGGACTACCTCCACCGACACAATCAGGTAGCGTCGATCTTTCATCAACAGCACACAAACACTCACTTATTAAGAACACGGTCCCATACTACAAGTACACACCACAAAGCGTACTAGAGTCACCCTCACATAAGCTGTACTGGGACCGTCCCATTCACACAGACAAAACTATACATCACAACAGACCTGACATTACATTTGTTGATAAGGTCAACAAACAGACCTATCTCATTGATATTGCAGTTCCCATCAGCAAGAACATGCAGAAAACTCACGCTGACAAGATAAGTAAATACACAGACCTAGCACACGAGCTCTAGAAGCAGTGGAGGCAGGACCGAGTACGTGTTATACCCATTATCCTGTCCGCTACTGGTCTGGTACCACATACATTGCATCACAGCCTCAGCACACTAGGACTTCATAAAAACACTTATGCACAACTCCAGAAGGCTGTGGTACTCAACACAACACGCATAGTTCGGAAATTTATGGACACAAGCACACATCCCTAACTATTCTTCCAAACTTTTTTTTTTATTTTTTTTTATTTTTACACTTGGCAATATGTGCTTTGGTCCTTGACCCGCCATGTTATCTTAGCTGGGGAAACCCATGGTTTGAAACTTTTTCGATATAATAATAAGACAATGTGTGCTTTTGTCCTTGATCCGCCATTTTGTCTTTGCTGGGGAAACCCAAGGTTTGTAATTTTTACATAACAATAATAATAACACCACCCCTGACACCCACACAATAGATTTTTAAAACATGAAAAGATAAAAAGTTTAAGAAATCCTTCGTCCATAAGTAAATGAATTGAAAAGCAATAAACCACCAACCATCGGGAGATTCACTAAGAACATAATTGGACAAACAAATACATAAAGTGAGTTAAGATGGTGCATATATGGTTTGTTGACAGACAAATAAAGGTGCTCTCAGGTATTTATTTCTTGTAAATAAATAGAACCCACTTATGTATCTCGTTCTCCTGCTGGTTCCATCTGGTTGTTATCAATGTCTCCACTGAGTCCAAACTAGAAAATATGATTAAAAAATGGAGAAGAATCTCTAATACATTAAAATTGAGGAAAGGAGTAATTATTAAGTAACATTTTTGACTTCAAGAGAAAGAAGACCAATTTATTAAACTTATTTACGAAATCCTACTAACACCCGACTTACAGGAAATGCGTTTTTTTAAAGTTTGTATATACATAAAGATTGTTTCGGAAATGAATAATAATATCAAATACTGGTAAATAATTTATCAGAGGAATTAATTCATGTATGACTTACAGGTACTTCAAAAGTCGTGAAATCATTGCTGAAGAATTTTAATAAGTAAAATTCGCAGCTGCTTGTCTTGGCTCATTCAACTGTTGGTAAAGTAATTAGATGTTGGAAAGAAATTTAAAGGAGGGATGATCGTTGCTGAAGCCGCGGACCGAAAAACCTAACCAATGGAGACAAGTGACGGATGTCCTACCTATTAACATTCCAAAAAATAAAATAGGTAACGTCGAAGTAAAATCAACAATTCTACATTTGTTGAACTTCTGTTACAGACTTTTCTATTAGATTTTTTTTCCTTATCTGGTATAATGTTTAGGATTTAGCTTAAATTTTCCATAGTGCAATTTGTGAGCTTCGATCTTGTAGAAAAGAGAAATAGATTCGGGATGTCGAAAAATCCATCCTTACTTACGGATTAAAATTACTCCTGACGAAGCTACACAGTTCAGTTATGTATTTACATACTTTGATTCTTTTACATGATTGCGCTTTTGGCCTAACCTTTATAAATTAAAATTATTTATTTTTATGATCTTTATTGCTTGTTCTTTTTTGTCGAATAATACCTACAAAATCATGTGAATCTTAAGAGATTTAGAAAAGCATAAGAATAGGCTTTCGATGATTTGCGCGCAAACAATCACCACGATTGGTGAAGTATATGATTGGTGAAGTACATGATTGGTGAAGTACATGATTGGTGAAGTACATGATTGGTGAAGTACAATCCTGGTGATTCTTTGCGCGCAAGTCATCGGAAGTTGGAGAAGAAAGCGACGCATTAACTTTTCTTTGGAATCGAATATAGAATCATCCAATAAATAGGGTATTTCTTGTATAACGAATATAAAATTATTATGTAAGAAATCTCTGAAATTGAAACAAACGGATTTATTTGGATTCTTCGCGTAGAGATTTACTGTACTTTAGAAGGTTTTTTTTTTAATAAGATAGTTTTGCCAAATATTAAACCAAAATAAGTAATATTTTATACTTTTAATATTTTTCAATGTTAACTTGTTAAGGAAGATAGAATTTATTATGTTAGAAATAGTGAATGAATCTTACCAATGGTAATTAAATAATATGATGTATTAAAGTAAATATGCGAGAATCAGCTAAATAAAAAATGTTATGCATAAGTTTACAAACACATATATAGTTTAGTTTAGGTTTGCAGTACCGTACTAAATTCAGACCTGTAGCACTGTATTATATAGTCATAATTCAGATATAGCGAATTTAATTAATACATATTATTTGTCTTATATTATTTGATGGTTGAAGAATCAGCCTTTCGAAATACTGTAGTAATAATAATAATAGAGAAAAAAAAAACCCTAAAAGTTTTATCAATCACTCCCAGAAGCAACATTATTTGCACTAACACAAAATTAATTTTTAGCACGAATTGGAAACATATCCTTCAGAGATTATTTCATTCTGATTTGAATGATACTTACGTAAATATCAAATACAGTTAAGAAATATTACATAACAGAAATAGAGAATTTTAATGAAACCACAGATTCTTATTTAAAATCAAATTAAAAAAACAAAACGATTTCATTGTATGCGATTAAAGAAATCGGCCATTTTAAAAAAATGAAGCGTCGACTAATCGTTGAAAATTCTTATTTTGAATGTTTCCAATAAAATTATTCATAGAGAAATAATGCAGAACATTCGAGCAAAAACAGAAAATTGTCAAAGATACCCAGATTGACAATGTTGCTGAACACGAGAGCAGTATTAGGGTATTAATTTTTATTGTAGGGATATTTTAATCCTTGCCGATACATCTATTTCTTGTCACTTGTTCTTTAGCTATTTGTGGCAGCTTACGATCTGTCAGTTGGTCCAAGATGGCAACCAGTGGTTTTAGCGTCTCAACATTTTCCTTTGGCTTCCAAATATAGATAATGGTCTATTTATTCTTTACTTTTATGTAGTCAGAGTCATCCATTTTAAAAGCAATAGAGAAGCTGAGTGAACAAATAACACAATATCACTATGCGTTTCACGTCTCCCATAAATAAAAGTAGGAAGAGTCAGAAAAAAAAAGAAAAAGTTTCTAAACTTGGGGAGATTTACAAACAAACCGTAAAGCACTTGAACTTACCTGGACTAATTAACAGAGGAATACAACTCGAGAAACGGGATGGAAACAATGTTCGAATATGTATTTCATAGAATTTTGAAATATATGAAAAGTTTTTTTGTACTAAAAATACAGCTCACAGACATGCAAAAGATGTAGAATGAATGTTGATACGGATTCGTACTCATATTCATGACATATATTAACTTTAAATTGTAAAGCTAAACTGTATTTAAACTGTAAACTATCAAGACAGAAGAATAGTGTCAAGAAAAAAAAAAACCTATAGGGAAATAACATTCACCATTTGAACAGAAGGAGACAAAGATGTCTCGATTACTAATTTTTGCTAAACATGACAACATACCTGGAGCTTTTAGAACTTTAATTTTTAATAACAGATTTTTCTTGACATTTTTCAATCCAGTACCTTAAGTTAATTCATTTATGTACGAATTACTTATTAATATGTATAATAACATAAATGCATATCTAATACATTATGTTAATTTTTAATAACTAGACATCGATCCAGGTTAAAAAAAAAGGAGCATTGGAAATGTTAGAGGCCAAATGGCAATTAATCGGGTAGTAAATCCTATATCATTATACATCCACTGTGGCTAAATGGTTAATATGTTTTCTTCATGGAATATACTGTAGTAAATAATTAAATAAGAAACATAAATTTTATGAAATTAAATAAATAATCCATATATTAGTTTTGCGATAGATATATAGATAATTAGTTAAAAGATTTAAAAAAGCTAATCTAGATGTAAATTAAATAATATCAAGGTTCCTAATATCAAAGATCTCCTATTTAAATCTGCCATGATGCAACACTAACATTTCCATTTTAAACTCGGACTAAGGAAACGATGGTATTTCGCTTAATTAAATGTAAGCTTAGAGGTTATTTTCTGATGTAAACACATGTTCAATTCTCTAAAGGAGAGTTACAATCTTTAAAGGATTGAATCTAATATTTGAGGAGTGAAGCTGATTCAAGTGTCTCTTGCTAGTTAGAAACCAGAGATAATTGGATATTTTAAGAAACAATGCTGTAAATACTGCAGGGAAAACGGGAAGACATCGAGAAAACCTGCTTTCAGTGCCGTGAAAATTACAAGAGCGATAGAACGATGACATTTTAGACATTAAGTCATTTTTGAATTAACAAACTACAGTCAAACAACTTTTAATTTAATATTTTCAAAGTCGAAAAGTTTTAATTTTTCTAATCAACAGAAGACGTGGAATTAGAAATTCTCTTTAAACAAAGAGAAACGAAAAATTAAATCAATCTTATCAATTCGAGAATGTATTATTTCGAAAATCAATTGCAATCAGTAAGAAGAATGTAGTTATGTCAGTGGCGGATTCCCCAATAGGCGCAGGAGGCGCGCGCCACGGGCCTCATCAATCAAGGGGGCCTCAAAATTTACCTCTCAAAATAAAAAAAAAAAATTTATTTTTTGGTTGTAAAAGCAAGATTTCCTTTTTTTTGGTTGTAAAAGCAAGCCTAAGGGGCCTCACCAGTCAGCCTAGGGGCCCCAACCACCCAAGTATTTCCTTTTTTTTTTTTTTGGTTGTGGAATAATGGAACTCCCGCACCGGGCCTCCAAAGGCGTTGGTACGCCACTGGTAATGAAAATATTTAGAGGGGGCCTCAAAATTGAATTGCGCCTAGGGCCTCTCAAGTGCTAAATCCGCCACTGGTGATCGATAGGCATTGGATCCTAACTGTCAATGGACCTGAAAATTCTTCACGGGGGACACAAACATTTCGTTTCCCTTAGATTTACTTATTTTTTTAGTTTTTAATAGATTCTATTAAACTTTATTTTTATCTTTATACTAGATTCTAAGTTCACTAATTCACTGAGGAGATAAATTCTGAGAAACGGCTCAAAAGGTATTAATTGCTTTCCTTTTGCCCTTGAAAGGGTTTTTTTTTTATTTTTTTTTAAGCCTAAGTGCTGCGCAATGTTTTGTATTCCACATTTTGTTCTTATTACAATTTGAGACCAATGTTCATTTCTGACATCTCAAGACACACTGTTTCACGCTAACTTGGCGAACATCAGTTGAGAGTAATCAGAATGAACAAGCAGGTCTCATAACGGAAGTGAATTGAAGTGGCAAAGGAAAGACAAATGGAACCTCCACAAATCTAAACTAAAAACAATAATACACATTAAAAATAAAGAAAAAGAATGTGTTTTAATGTGTTTATGCATTTATAGTCGCTTTTTATTCATTTAAATGCGCATTAGAAATTCATTGAAGCTGACAGAGCCCAACACATGATTTTTCTTATTTTAAATTTTTTTTATTTTTAATGTGTATTATTGTTTTTAGTTTAGATTTGTGGAGGCTCCATTTGTCTTCGCATTGCTACATTTTTTTCTTGTTTTTTATTTTGTTTTCTTATTTGGTGAGGGATCGCTTTTTCGATCTTGATTAACTTATTCTTCCACTCGTTCTCCTTTTGAGTCTTCACTAACTGAGTAGGTATTGCTGAAGAGCTCAACATGCACGAAACGGCACTCTCAGACTCAGTCGAAATCAAAAGATTTTCTTATTTCTAATATTTATACTGTAACAAACATTTTTAATAATTTACATAACTGGAGAGAACAAAATAATTTAGTATGTAGTGAAACTAATTTGAATTGTGTGCTTTTATACAGTGTGTCCGGGAAGTTCCCGTACCCCTTAATTGCTAGACTTATTTAAGAAAATATTTACACATTAATTGAGCAATGCGTCTGTGTTCGCCATCGTGCAGTATACACAAGTTCATATGCCACCATGTGCTATTTGACATTTTTTGGAGCTGTTTCTGTTTAATGCGTCGAAATGCGTCCTCATGTGCACTGCGCAATTCTTCATTTGTATCATAAGAATTTCAGACTCTAGGCCTTGATGATTACCCACAATGAGTTGTCAGGCGTCGTGAGATTAGGACTTCATGGTGGCCATTTCGCGAGACCGAAGTAACAATCTAGTGTCCTGGAAAATGTTCATGAAGAAACTTGCACACAGTAAGACCAAAATAAGCGAGTGCTCCGTCATGCTGTAGACATACGCGTTCCTTGATACCCGTGTCTTCATGTTGTGGGATTAATCATGTTTCTAACATGTGTAAATAAGTTTCGTCATTAACATGACCATCAAAAAACTATGGTCCAAACATGTAACATGATCTCATCGCATTCCATATCATTACGGATTCCTTTCCAATTCTTAAATAAAAGAATAAAGAGTGAAATGAGGGTTCTCTTTCACCTTAAAGACAACATTTCTGTTTCATGAACTGCGATAAATCTCACATTCATCCGAAAGTAGCACCTTAGAGTGAAACAGATCATTAGGGAATTGTCCTAACATTGCACGACATTAAGCGCTGATCCCGTCTCCATCTGATAACTCCTTGAAGAATGTTGGCGGAATCGGTCTGAATTTTCCAACATGAACACATGCATTCCAGTGTCAACAATTGAAATAACATTCAATACCAAATATTCTTGAAATTAAGCGTCGAATCGCATTGGGCCACAGAGCAATGTTGAGCATGAACACAGTGTGGAAAAGTAAGGACATCGGTCTTTCGACTAAACGCAGACTAGTCAATGCCATAGTGTTTCCTATTGCATTGTATGGATGCGAAAGTTGGACAATGAAGAAAGCTGATTGGAGAAGAATAGATGGGTTCGAACTGTGGTGTTGGAGGCGACTCTTACGAATTCCATGGACAGAAAAGATTACGAACAGGGAGGTTTTGAAACGCATGAAACCTGAAATTTCACTGGGCGGGAAGATTACAAGAATGCAGCTCAAATATTTTGGACATGGGGCCGTCCCTATATTACGTCATGGATTTTTGCCGATTTTTTATCCCCCCCCCTACAATCACCCTACCGTCATAATCCAATAACCCCCCCCTCTCTCTCGGAAAATGACGTCATTTTATAAAAGCTATATATGTGATGGATTACTTCGACAATTAAAATCCATTAAAATTGTAAAGGTAATTATTTATTTAATACAGTAGAACCTCGATTAACCGAAGTGGTTGGGACCGGATCTCCGTCGGTAAATCGAAAATTCCGGATAAAAGAGAGCACTTAAAAATGGCCGTCAGGAGGCCGCAAAAAATTTAACACTGGATTTTAAACATATACACATGTACAAAATAACTAAATGCGGTGTTTTTAATTATATTTCATAATTATAAACAATAACTTTCTTCAATAGATATCACAAATCAGAAAATGCAATGTAAATGTTTATATGACATACGATACATTCTTTACATTGGCTTAACGGAAGTTTGAAGTCTTTTAGCCCTCTGTTTCGAAGTTTTTTCAGTAGCATAAGTTCTGTAGAATCAAAGTCAGTCTGTTGCTCCAACCACATCAGTCCTTTAGCAAAACATTCAAAAGAATCGGAGTTGCTTATTTTAGAAGTTTCGATCACATCATCTTCATCACTTTCGCTGTTATGATCATCGCTATTGCGTTTTCGTTTAGTGGGATCCACGCCATAAATACATTTCGGTAAAGCCAATGCTTCTGAGTCGAACAGAAAGTAGCCAATAGAAATGCAGAAGGCAGATGGTCTTGGAGACGAATGGAATTTTCGATAGGAGGGAGGATGGGGGGAGGGAGAAAGAGATAAGATATCGGCATGTCGGTACTGCCTGCAGTAGGAATAGCTGCCGCCGAAGATGACCTTGAAGTGATAATGTTTATTTACAAAAAAACAAAAACAAAAAAAACCCGACATTAGTTAAATGAGGTTAAATGAGGTTTAAACAATTGAAACTGTTTAAAAGAGTTTCGGATAATCGAGGTTCTACTGCATTTTCCCATTGGGACTTTCCTTCAAATTCTGAATCACAGGCATGGGATTCGCTACAGTTTCTCCTGTTCAGCTCTGCTCATCCACGTCCACCTCAGCCCACTCGACATCAAGTGCCTGCCCCGTGAGTCTGTCCCTAGTAGCAGAATTTTCTGTATCAATCTGCAGCACCAGTTTCAGAAGCCAAAATTTCGTGCAACTCCGAACGATGCAGAGCCAAGCTTACTATCATATTAAATTACTGTCATTTTAAAGCAAAATTTGCATTTTAAAATATATGACCAATAATACATGCAGACAGTAAATAAATATTTATACAGTTTAAAATTGAAATTGCAGTTAATGCAAGCTAAAATAAAGTAATACCTAAAAGTAAGTAATATCTCAGGCGGAAAGTAAAGAAAAGTAACTTAAACAAAGTTTAATCTTTCAAAATTCTTTATTACATAATTTAGTGAAAACATGGTAAGCATTTATCTGAATCATTAATAACTCTACTCACTACTTTCGAAGTAACAGCATGTTTAAAAGCAACATTTGTATACACATGCTTAAAATGTTGAAAGTATGACATCCCGTATTTTTCAACTAATGCAGCTTTCAAAAATTTGCATATGTGCTTACATTCACTTTCCGGACCATTAAGTCTGCTTTTAGATATTTTATGATGCATCGAAGAACATAGGTCTTTATATTCAAAGAAAAAAGTGTCCTTATCAATATTTGTAAGGCTAAAAGTAAAGTCGCTGATATACTGTGAGAATGTCTCAGAAGTGAACGTAGATGCCAAATGTTCTCCAGAAACATCCGATCGTGGATATATCAAATGATCAAAGTTAAAAAAGACACCCAGCCTTTCATATCACATTATCAATACCTTTATTTTTTCCCTTGGTATAATGATCAAATTTTTCAAAAATGTTTGTGATAAATTTAATAAAATCCTTTAAATCACTTTTAAAATTTGAACTCAGCTAATTTTTCTCCTCTTCAGATAATTAGCTGAAGCAGTTGATCTTAATACTTTCGAGCTTACAGGTTCATCAGATAGTGGCACACCTTGGTAAGTGCAAAATTTGAATAACTCAGTAGCTGTTTTTGAATATTTGAAAAATGAATCTGGAATTTTTTCCAATAATTGACACAAATCATCAACTGTTTTTAAGTCGGACATTGAATCAATGTAATTCATAAATATTTTTCAATGTGAGTGAAAATTATTAATTGATCTTGCATAATCCGAAGGAAGAATTTCAACTGACTGAACACATTTAGAAGTTTTAGCTAAAATGCCATATAAATCTGTTAACAAAAGTATATCGAATATAGTGGATTTGTTTAATAAATTATCACTTAATGCAAATTGATCCATATCTTTTTCACAAGCACATACAAAAAATGTATAATCCTGTATGAAAGTATTCAATACTTCTATTAAATAAGTAGTAAACTTCATTGATTTGAAAAGTTTTGGTTGATACAGAACTTCCTCAAAATCTATTGAACTATTAACAAGCTTTTCATATTCTAACCCCTGCATGAATTCCATCATAGATTCAAGTATGAGATTATGTGCCTTGTTAATAATATTTGGCATTTCAGCATTTTTCTCCATTAATTCAGTGCGGTGCATCATGCCTAGCACCAGGCTGCTAAAAATTTTTTCAAATTTAGCTCATCTTTTGTATGGTTGGCAACACCTAACTTTATGTACTGCCCATCTACAGCTATACCAGCTGCTCTCTCACATATTGAGCATCTAAACCAAATTTAAGAAGGGTTTTCAGGATGCTAGTTGATAGGCCTTTACCAGAAAAATCATTTACAAAATTATGTTCCAGATAAATAGAATGAAAAAGATTGTTCGTGTTAATATCAAAAATTGGAATTCTCAATCTTATAATATGCCTGCTACGATGGTTTCCCGTTACCTTTTTAGCAACTATTCCCACAGGCAGATCAGCACTTGTAATAAAAGTTGCGATTTCTTTCAGTAACACAGAATATGCACATGGCAAGTGCAAACGAGGAAATCCCTTTGAATGATTTTTGGTTCCAATATCACACCCACTGTTATGCATGATACAAACCAAATCTTCATATCATTCATAAGGCAATTTTTTTTTTTATATATATATACCATATGAAGTAGGCAGTATTTGCACAGTTGAGTGCATTTAACTTCCCTGCCTTTTCCATTTCTTCCGATTCTTTTTTTTTTTTCACGGAAATAGAATTGAGAATTGTTGATGTGTTTCTTTGACTGCATATGTCTTTTAACATCAATCTTTAAATTTCTAAAAGACCTTGGCATTACATCATTTTCTGCGAAAGTTTCGCCATTTTGGAAATAATTATCAAGTAAACCGCTTTCACAATATGAGCAATGAAGCCCATCATCTATTCTTATAAAACATCTTGCCCAGTTAAGAAGCCTATCGGCGATTTGTGAGCTAACTGAGCTAAGTATTAAAACTTATTTTAGGGTCAGCTCAGATTAGCAAGTCATGACGACATTTTTGGCAAGACCCCCCCCCCGTCCCCATGTGTCATGTTACCGTCATCCAACGATCAGACCCCCCCCTACCTACTTTTAAATGATGTAATATATGGACGGGCCCCAAGCAAAAAAGTTGTGCTAGCCGCATAATACGTGAAAAACCGTAAAACTTGCGGACTTTTTTAAGTTTAACTCACAAACTATGCGTATTTTGTCAATATTTATAATTTTTAAAGTATATAAAATTTGTGACAATTTAAGCCCACCCACAGCTCCGTATGTCTAATAAGGTTTGAGATATGGCACTTCAAAAATTGGCATGTTTTCGCATGTTTTCCAAAAATTCAGTTTCGCTTCTGTTTTCAGCCAAATATCGGCACAACCGCTCATCCTACAATAAAAATTATAAGAAACTACGTTTTAGCACATTTAATTAGCTTTCATTTAAGCGCAAAACGGGGTCAGTAGACCATATAGTTCTCTTGCAATCGCTAAAATAATAAAAAATTGCACAAATAGATTTTTAAGATATGGGTCTAACCTAAACACTGCTAACATGAAATTGTGGGCATTAGGCGAAAGAAAATACCTCGTAAAAAGTTATTTACTTTTTTTTTTTTTTTTGACAAATCGAAACCGCATGTTCCACTCTATATGTCCACGAATGTTGTTACGATTCGCCGAATACATTCCTCGCTAGAGGGCTCTGAACACCTCACCCTCCGGTATATAAAAGAAAAGTTAATCTTTTCTGGCCCTATCTCCTTCAAAACCATCATACGCAGAAATACAAATAAGGGGGCAAATGTCAGATGTGGTATTGAGGATGCTCACATTTTCCCACGTTTTTATTTATGTGGGCCAGCCGGATGCCCCGGGTCCTCACGAAACAAATCTATTAAACAGTCTCCGAGACGCTAACATTTTCATTGATCCCCCCCTGTGACACGTGAAATTATGTTAGGCCACCTGGTACTTCTTTATCATTATTATTTTTAATTGTTTTTATTATTATAGGTCGCACTTAAATTTATGCTTGTTTGCTTATTTCTCTTTTATTTAAACATGTAAATAAGTAAAAAAATTTTTGCAGTTTTACGATGAACTGAGTTAAATATCAACTGCGGATTGATTGAGTGTTAATGCACATCTTTGAAACAGACATTGACCTTTTTTATTCAGTATTCGTATTTCTTTAAAACTTATTCAATAGAATAACACTAAGATTTTTCTTCACAAGCTGGAAACGAATATTGCTATTTATTTCTATTATTTATTATTAAAAATAGATTTATGAAAATATGAATAAAAAGGAATCTTTATCGAATTTCTTCATGTTGCACTATTTTTCGAAGTTATGACGTCATGGTTGTGTTTTGACGAATTTCAAAATGGCGGCGAATGGCGAATGGAGGAATTGATTTTTCAAAATTTTTTCAATGTAAACGTCCTGCAATGGGTTGAATCCTCAAATTAACTAAACTACAACTGATCACAAGCCTACAGCTTGAGCTCAAAGTACGTTAAATTATTCGAACGTTAATGAATTTGGAGGCCATTTTTAAGAAGTCGTTAAAAGAAACGTTTAGCTTAGGTTGCATTGTCTGTTGTTTGTGGTGGATAAATGTTTATGAAATTACATCCAAACAAAAGTCAATTACATCTTTCTTACATCCATCTCTCAAACTCCCCAGAAAAAGAAAATCACACAAAGCTGTACTCAATCTTTCAGGGGCATCCATTCTCGCATTTATTCCCGAATCCATTTTCACGTGGTGCTAAGAGAAAGAAATCCCACTTATAACATGATGCTAAAAACAAACAAACACGTGGAATTACCACAAGTCAGGTATTCTTCGGATTCGGAAGTGGTAAAACATAAGTTAGCCGAAAAGCGTCATAGTTACAATTTTTCCCATGTTTTTGTAAATATTTGATGCTAAAAGAGATTTCAAAAAAAGAATTCAATGCAAGAATTAGTTATATATATATATATGAAATTGTACTTCCACTATTAGGTTAAATGTTCGAAATGGAACCGTCTCATTTCAATTGTCAGCGATAATTTGATGGTTAAGGTCTCGGAGTAATGTTGGAGATTGTTGGTTCACATCCGCATTTTCTCTTCTTCTCTTAATCTTTTTTTTTTTTTTTCAATGTCCGCGT
>JAFIDM010009631.1:15674260-15687839 GCA_023159025.1 Thereuonema tuberculata | reverse complement strand
ATTTGGGATGTTTTGTTTTGCAATAAACGTTTTCCAGTTAAAAAAAACCAGCAGTAATTTTCAAAGAAATGTGTTTTTCCATCTAGTAAGAGCGGTGATAAATCCCTTCTTTTTCTTGGAGAGAATTTATGACTGCATTTGTTTACATTCTTGTTTCAGCCTGATTTGCTAAGCCTCTCTCGGCTTCATTTGCACTCTCCTATGAGCTACATTTAACCGGTAAATGAGCAGCCACCCTTCACATAACTTCTTCCCAAGACATGGCCCAAAGGGTTAAATAAATTTTCTAAGGGTGTTCCGCCTGAATGGTGTTAGAATCCATTATCTTCCAGTTTAGTTCTAACATAACTGTTTTCCATAATTATTTGAAGTTGAATGATTAAGTGGACCTTTTAGACTTCACTTAATAAACCACAATCTAAGCAACGTCCTCAATTAAGTGTAGTTCAACTCATAATTTGAAAATGTAATTGTTTAGCATTATCATATTATTTACATTTGCTAACTCAATAGGACTGAATAATCTCCAACGTTCCCTTCAAAACCGCCATCTAAGTTCAGAGTTCGAGTGAAAATTAGTTTCTGGAATAATTCTTTGAGCTCAGGATATGTTGCTTAAAGTCAAATGCCTGCCTTTTTTTAAAAAGGTACAATTTGTTCCCATTCTTCTGTCCCCCTGAATAGTTCCGCCCTTTTTAGTTATTTGTTGTTTAATAGGAACATTCTTCTTTCACCTAAGACACGGTGTTAAGGGCTAAAGGAATTTTCTAAGAGTTTAGGCTTGAATGCTTCCAGAATCCATTATCTTTTACTTTAAACTAACAGTTTTTCGCAATTATTTTTTTCTAGTTAAAACTAAATTTATATTTAAGTTAAATTTCTAATCTCACGAACGAATTGTTTTGATCACTTTATCATTAAGTAAACCAATTAAGTTTGCATAATCTCATTTAATAACAACACTGCTGTAATTTGGGATTCCTTTCTCGAAAACACTTTCACATCTTAAATAAAATACAAATGGAAACATCTACAAATTAAAATAAACATTTCAGAAAATAACTATTCATCTAAGAATTCTAAATAAATACAAAATTCAAAAAAAAAAAAAAAAAGCATTTTGTTTTAGGTGGTTTGATGAAATCAGATGAGAGGGCAAGAGTCACCTTCATTTATACTGCAAAATTATAGTACTAGCATTTACGCCCCGTCAACAATGAGGGATAACAACGTGACGGCCTTTGGTTTAGATAGTGTATTTGCCCGTTATATATAGGACTGATAGTAAATTAAAATGAATGTATTGCTAGGAACATAAATGAATTTGTTTATTGGAAGGCTTAATTACAGATAGTAAATTAAAATGAATGTATTGCTAGGAACATAAATGAATTTGTTCATTGGAAGGCTTAATTACTTTGCAAGTGAAAACCCTAGCATTATTTAGCAAATGACCTTGACCGTTGACTTTTTTTTATGAGTACTTTGATGTTGTCTCTGTTTCGTGAACGCAACAATGCAACACAAAGCTGGCCATATAAAATACCGCCTCGCTCAAAAAAAACCTCCCACGATTGCGATTGCGCGCACACGCAGATAGATCTGCCGAGTCATACAAGCGAGATTTACAGGGCAGCTCTCGTCCGTTAAACACAGGGGAGTGCGTTACGTTACACAGAGTAAGACAGATCTGGAAAACTATATAATAATTTCTATTTAAGATGAATAAATGAAGAATATTCAATAAAGAATTCGAACGTAGTCCCCGTGGCTTAATGGATAAGGCGTCTGGCATCTGCTCAGAAGATTGCAGGTTCGATTCGGGTGGCGGACGTTTCATTGATGAAATTATTTGTATTTTCCGACGAAATTAAAATTATTTCCTAAACACAGAGAGAGCGTTACGTTACACACAAACAGATCTGAAAAACTATAGAAAAAATTTAACGTTTAATTAGACTCTAAATAAAAATAAATAAATAAAAAATAAATAAAAACACGCATGATATTCCAAAAATAATCAAATTCACTGCTCTTTATTACATCCCCTGATCTGAATCCTTGCGAATTACAAACCTTACAAATTCACATTTCAGATCTTACAAATAACATGAAATCAGTGTTTGCACAGTTTAAATGGGAATTTCAATGTAGTTTGGTATTTACCAATCGGTTAAGGCAAAGTTGAGACTCACCCTATCTTATTTGTATTAGATCCCATTTTTTAATCTAAACATTATATCTAATTATATTTCGTTTATATATAACTAGCAAACCATGTTTTATATATATTTTCAGTGACTTCCCTGCCACCCACTCGCTTCCCTGCTGACTGAGAAAATGATCTCGGAATCCAAGGTCACGTGCCTGTCGTGTGTGTGGCATGCAACCCGCCAAAAATGAACGGTTTAGTCCTCACTTGACTTATAGTTGAGCCACGTCGATGAAAAGTGAAATGTAGGCATCCTCAATACTTGACATCTTATTTGTATTTCTGTGTCTTATGGTTTCGGAGGAATAGCGGGCAGAAAAAACTCAATGTTTCCTTTTATATGTATGAATGTCTTTCGACATTATATATAAAAGGTACGACCATAAAGCTGAAAGTGTTTCGAGTGGTTCAATAGTAATATTTCAGAGATTAATCCACTATTACGGACCCTAATTACAGCTGAGTTAGTTAACGAAAAAACAAAATATTGTTATAAGTTTTTTTTGTTTTGTTTTGTTTTTTTGGTACAAAAGTAGAGAACTTCCCCGTAGCAATAGTAGATTATTTTTTTTTACACTTCTGCCTTTCAATAAAAATTAAATTTGAAACTTTTTTTTTTGTAATGCCAAGTTCCATTAATTACTTATTGTTCTAAAAAATAATTTATATTTTACATAAAACCCTAAGTACCGAAGTGTTTAAAATATCAACTTATATAATTAACTAAGTTCGTCTGTCTGTCTGTAACTCAATGTAATTAAGCTAATAAGATAGATCCAAGATTCTCAATGGCACCATTGAATCAAGGTACTCAAATTGGATGAAATAATAGTTCATTTTGTCATTCCATGTTGTTTCCATGAAATTTTATCCTTGGAAACCGACCTAGACAACTGAAATTCTAACAAAACATAAGTTCAAAACCAAATAATTTTGTTTTCACTGCACCCATTTTAATGAAATTTGGCATGCTTACTCATTTTTTTACACTGATTTTGAAACTCAAAACCATTTTTGCCGTAGAAGCTTCGTTCACAAGTTAGCGCAGTACCGGGTGATCAAGAAATAACAGGAGGTGTTCGGAGCCCTGTAGCGAGTTATGTACTAGACAAAATAGAACAAAATTTGGCCACCATACACATTAAAGTATGCGGTTTCGATTTGTCAAGAAAAAAAAAATAGTACCAAACAACGCCGATAGGGGAAATTCTGGCGCTGCAAGCGCATAATATGTGAAAAAAGAATACATAACTGCCAATGGAAACAGTAAATAACAACGCACTAAATACCAATGAAAAACGTTTATTATAGCAACCTACAAAATTGGCTGAAGGTGACCACTAGCCTGATGTTCCACTAATTGCATGCGGTACACTAGGTTTTCTTTGGTGGCTCGCAGCATATCGGCATTTATACGTCTGACATGTAACGTTATTTGATCTTTTAAGGTAGGAATGTCAGGAACATGTCCTTGATACACAATGCTTTTCAGGTAGCCCCACAACCAGAAATCGCAAGGATTCAGATCAGGGGACCTCGGAGGCCAATTCTTGGGAAATGCGCGACTAATTACTCTAGCGTCTGTGAAATGTTGACGCAGGACATCCTTCACCCGTCGTCCGAAGTGCGGTGGCGCACCATCTTCCAAGAAAATGGTAGAATCGATACAGTTTCTTTGCTGCAGTTGAGGTATCACAAGGTTCTCGAGCATATCGGCATACCTGTCGGAATTGACAGAACAAGTCACTAGTCCATTTCTACCAACTTCTTCATAAGTAAGGGCCCATGATAAAAGAAGCCGTGAACCTACACCAAACTGTGACTTTCGACGAATGTAAGGGGATCTCTTGACCAACGTGTGCATTTCTATCAGCCCAAATACAGCAGTTGTGTGTGTTGATATCACCGTGCACATGGAAGTGAGCTTCATCGCTCCATAAAATCCGCCACGGCCAATCGTCATCCACTTCCAATCGAGCCAAAAATCTCAAAGCAAACTCTAATCTGGTATTTCTGTCCCCTGGGAGCAATTCTTGAATGGGTGTTATCTTGTACGGATAAAATTTCAGGATCTTACGCAATATCTTCTGCACCGTCGACAACGGGATATCTGTTTGAAGAAGTTGCAACTGCCGTTCAGGATCAGGCGATAGGTAATAAGCAGGGTACCAGCAGTGCACGTTTAATATCGCGACAACTTGTTCCTGCTTGATACGTTTACGCCCTCGGCCTGGTTGCACACCAAGAGTTCCTGTTCTTTCAAATTTTCGACCATTCTTCGTAAGTTAGTTATGGTCATCAGTCCTCTACGTAACTGTTTTAACCGCCAGTATTCACGAAGAGCAGCATTGGCATTTTCATCCCGCTGATAAAACAGCTTGACTAATAATGCACAATCACGTAGTGACAACGCCATCGACGGGCGACTTCTTGCAGAATGACTAGAATTCCCGCAACCCCTCCTTTTATCCTCGATATCGTGTCCCAATGTAACAGTATAAGCAAATTTCATGCTGCATTTTTCGACCGCAGCGCCAGAATTTCCCCTATCGGCGTTGTTTGGTACTATTTTTTTTTTCTTGACAAATCGAAACCGCATACTTTAATGTGTATGGTGGCCAAATTTTGTTCTATTTCGTTCAGTACATAACACGCTACTTGGCTCCGAACACCTCCTGTTATTTCTTGATCACCCGGTATTTAGATTATACAAAGGTGAGTTTTAAATGCCTTTCGGCGTTATGAGTCAAAAATAATAATTATTCAATTCTTACTTTTAGTAAAATTTATTTACAAGGATAAGCTTTAGATATGGTTGGTATTTCGTTTTTCTTTTTGGGTGGAAAATGATCCTTTAGATTAAACTCTCAGAACCTATATTACAGGTGTACAGGAAAGAAGTACACCTAAATACATCTGATAAACATTTAAAGAAAAAAAATATTTCAAATCAAATCATAAAATCGAATCGTCTATCAACTTATATAATTGGCTAAGTTCGTCTGTCTGTCTGTCTGTCTGATATTTATTTACGAGAGCCTGTTTTTAGTCATGGACAGTTATATGTTGCTATTTCTCGAGCACCGTCGTGCTTGTAACGTTAAAATCAAAATTGTTAACCGAATAGATCAAGGACATCTGATAGAAGGATCTGTTGCTGTTTTTACAAAAACTGTAGTTTATAAGGAGATATTTACTTTATAGTTGATAGTTGATAATAAAATGATTTTTCAGATTTTTTTGCGCCTGTCGTCCGACAGGCTTTGCTGCTAGTTTTTAAATATAATAGCTGTTTAAAGTTCTGTAATGAAACACCTATAACATTTTTTTCCTCTCTGATATTTGTAATGGTAAAATTTTCTGAGTTTTTAAAGGTCATTTAATTATTTCTTTAGTAATTAAATTTAAAAATTCATACAGCAATAGAATATATTTGTAAAAATTTATTATTAATACGACCTCTTAAAAAAGCTTTCCTCACTAGGGGACGGTGTTTTTTGAAAAATTTGGCCCCCCCCTCCCCCTTGGTGAGATTTGGTGAGATTTTGCCAACCCCCCCCCTCCCCCTTTTGACCTCACGTAATTAATGGACGTCCCCCTACAGGCCTTGCAGGTCGTTGGCGCACTGGAAGTAAGGCTCCAGAGTTTCTGGACAAACGGGACTAGATTTATGTCGGGAGGTCAGCCCGCCCGCTTTTAACTCCCAGGAAAGAAACCCTGTACCCATTCTACAGAAGGTTGGGTAGACCCTAGGGCCCGTTTGGAGGAGAATGGAGCGTAGAAAAATTCCCGCCCTCCGCCGAGGCCGGGAATCGAACGCGCAACCTCCAATCCGCAGCCAAGCGCCCTTACCCGCTCGGCCACCGGGCGCACTAATACGATCTTTAATAATATCATCAATATTATTAATACGAGCAATATGACCTTTAAGGGAAGAAAAAAAAATCGAACATCAATAACAAGTAATAAAATCATTTTAATTTAAGCTGACTATTTCTAATTTTTTTACAGTTTATTACAGATTCGAAAGAGTGATTGTTACAATTATATTTTTTATTAAATGTTCAACTTTTATATTGTGCACTTTGGTCTGCGCCATTGTTTATTTTATTATTACATTCATTGCTTATTTTGTCATTAAATTTATTTAATTTATTCTTGTCTTAAGGTCTTTGCAATGACGAAAAAACCTTATTTCAGTAATGGTAATTAATAGGTTCTCGATTTGCGAGCCAGACAATCGTGAACTCCGAGGGATTAGAGCTTCCTACGAATTTCATATTCTTCGCATGTAATAGTTGTTTTACGTCCCTGGATTGTTTTACATTGTCCAAGCTGTTGATTGTTCGACACCGAAATTCAGTTCAAATAAGGAAATATTTCGAAACGGAAAAGTCAACAAGTGGGAATCAGGGTCACCAATTCACTCTTTTTCCTATTGAAAATGGGAAAACATTAAATTTTGGGACATTCAGGAGAAAGGTAACTTTTGGTGTAAATAAACAGTGAAGAATTCAAAAAGAGTCTCCCGGGGCCGTCTTTCCTCTTTATAAAAGGCAAAATCGATTCTTATTTAACTCACCCGATATATAATCAATTCTATAGTACAAAACATGAGAAGAAATAAACATAACAAAACTCATAAAAATTATAGATATGTAATCTACAATTATAGAAAAAGATATTACTCCTCTATTTAAATAGAAAAATTCCCAATACAATAAAAAACCAAAATCAAATACTAAACACCACACTCCAAAAATAAAAGTTACCAAACTCAAAAATATTAAAAAAATTCTTCCCACCTTAAAATATTCACGAATAATCAATAACTAACTCCTTGACCCTCTAGTCATCTTATTAGTTTAACATTGAAGTACATTTAAACTATTAAAATAATCGTTACCATGTCTCCGAATAATACCAACCAATTCTCTTAACCCTAATCTCTCTTCACATGCAGCAAAAACTAAAAATACAAGTAAAAAAAAATATCTCCATATCCTATTAAAAAAACATAACCCAAACCTAAAAATAAACCCAATATTAAATACTCAATTCTTATAAGAACAACTAATAAATGTTTTCGATTAGAAACAAATATCACTGCACCTCCAAAAATTTTAAAGACAAAACAATATATTATCATTAGTTTTTAATCTTGGATTAAATTCCACAAAAGAAAACACCATCCTTCTTCTTATTTCTTTATCTATTAGTTTATCAGTAATTTTTACATTCCTCTCTCATCCACTCTCAATTTTAGTAGTAATTATTTCACAAACAATAATTTTAGCTGTCTTTGTAAGTATACTTAATATATCTTATTGATTCAATTACATTTTATTTTTAACTTTTTAGGAGGAATACTAGTACTTTTTATTTACATTGCCTCTTTGGCCTCAAATAAAATTTTTTTAAAGACAAGACTATTTAAAATTTTAAAAATTTTTACTATTCCCTTTTTAGCCTCTTTATTATTACTATATAATAGTAAAAATCTATTTTCCTATTCTATTGTACCTCAAAACATTGATATTAATCATATTATTAATAAATTTTATATTCAAAATTATGTTTTAACACTTCTTCTAATTTTATACCTCCTTATTACCTTGTTTGCCGTAGTTAAAATTACTAAATTCAATAAAGGACCTCTTCGTTCGTAAAATAATTATTTTGCTTAAGGAAAGCAGATACTTTGAAAGTATCTTATAAAAGTTCAATTCTTTTAATAATTACAGAAAACATCAATAATAATTTTTAATCCTAAAAATATAAGAAAATAATTTAGAGATACAGGAAGAAGCTTTTTTCAAGCCAAATTTATTAATTTATCATATCGTAAACGTGGAAGTATTCCCCGTACTCAAATAAAAACAAAGGAGAAAAAACATACAATTATCATAAATACAATACTCTCATAATTCCCTCCAAAAAATAGTAGGGCTATTATTATTCTTATTAATAAAATATTACCATATTCTGCCATAAAAATTAAAGCGAAACCCCCTCTTCTATACTCAATATTAAACACGTAAATTTGACCTAGACTTGAAATTCAGCTTGTATATCGCTGTCGTAAGATTATTTTATGAGAAATATTTCAATAATAAATTTTTATTTATGTCAAGTCAAGGTGCAGTAGATGTCTAGGGTTGAGATGGGTTACAATATATGAATGTAAACGAATATGGATTTGTAAAGTCTATTGAAGGTGGATTTAATTGTAATATGGAATTATTTATTTTATATGGAAAAGTACTAATATATGCACACATCGCCCGTCACTCTCATTATAATTGAGAAAAGTCGTAACAAAGTAGGTGTATTGGAAAATGTGCCTGGAAAGATGGAGTTAGGAATAATATTTTATTTACAATAAAAATGGTATCTGTATAACTCAGGTCATCTTTATAATTAAATTAATAGTTAATGGAAAAAGTAATTTATACTAAATAGATTTTTAACGAATATTTATTTTTTTGTTACTGTGAGGGTAAAATAATTAAAGTACAACAGCAGATGGCCTTGGACTGTTGGATGGCTGCACTATCCCTTGTTCCATCACCTTATCTACTTCTTCTTGGATGATACACCGTTCTGCAGGAGATATTCTGTATGGTCTCTGCTTGAGGAGTGTTTCGTTACCGGTGTCAATTAGGTGTTTTACTGATGACTGTGCGGATGAGGAAAGTCACCAAAATCGAAGGTTCATCAGGGCTAGTAAAATTTTATTTCATCGAAGTGTTTGCACTTTCTGTTTATTTATTTCAACCAATACGTGACAAATGTTTAGTGAAATTATATATTCAATTCAGTACAATCAGAAAATGTTAATTCCGCGAAAGCTTACGATCATTCACATTTTCAAAAATTGTGTGAGTGGATGTGTGAGAGGGTTTCCTTTTGTGAAATTTTAGATAGACTCTGTCAATCAAAAGTTCCCAGGTTGTCGTCGGTAACATTGCATTGGTAGAGAAGATATTGTGTATTGCAACGATGTTGTCAACTTTATAGTAATTGTAAAGTTAGAATCGGGGATAAATTTTACCCCTTTCTTTCTTTCATTTAGAAGTCTCCTTCATGCAAGAACTAATTATATTCTTAACTTTCTTATTTTTAATTTGGTCTTTCCATATGAAATCAGCCAGTAGTGGTTGCATGACCCAATTTAAAAAATTATTTACTTTTAGCACATATGTTTCTACTTATTTCAGTAATTCAAAAACAATTTTAAAAAATAATCCCTCTAATTTGTTTTTCCAATAGGGCCATTTTTACAATATGACTGATGAGAAAATTGGTGAATTTCGATGTTCACAGAAACTTAAATATCTCCGTAACTAAAAGAGCTACAGATTTAGAATAAAAATATTTTACTGTTCTGAAAGTGGACTATATTTCATGGCATTGTAATGTTTAGGGTTTGAAATTAAGCCTGAAATTTGGCAAATTTATTTTCTTAAGAATGTAGGTTTTAAGATTTTTAAAAAAGTATGAAAGAGATGAGCCATAATCTTCAAACGTTTACCGTATATTATCCAACCCCTAAAATATTAATTTGTTAAATTTCAAGACTTAGAATCCTCCCTTCCTTCTTATTTTATTAAGTCCTACAGATGATCACACAGTTAAATTTTGGAGTTTTAGAGATATCTGGTTTTATTGTTGGACTTGATGAAAACGTTCTAAAAGCTGGCTAAATTATTTCCGAGCATTTATAAGTTTGCTTTATAGTTTCTATCATTTATCTTTTAATAATCCTCAAAATCATGATTAAACAACTTACATTCGTTCTGTCTGTATTGCATAATGTCTAAATATCCATTTGGATAGTAGGTTTCAACCCTCTAGGTAGCTGAAAATCAGGCTTGTATTGGCACATGTTGATATTTTTTTTTATTCTTATAGAGGCTAGGAGCTCTATCACTGTAATATTTTATAAATATGTTTTTTTAATTGATGGAAGAGTTGAAGTGGCTTGTAAGATACTTCTGAAAAGTATAAAATGCCTGTGTGTTGTGTTTTAGATCATGACTTCTGATACGCTTGATGTGTCTTTTCAAAACACCATTGACTTGAAGTAACACACAAAAAGATGAAGTGTAACCTAATGCATATCCAATAAAATTTTTAATTTCATTCTAACTCAGGAAACTGTAGTTCCAGCAACAAATCTGGTAACACTACACATTCACTTTTGCCAGGTTTTCTTCTGCAACATTCAAAAACAACAATGGAGTTTTGAAAGCAAAATGATGAAATCTTCTCAGTAAGGCAACAGGTCGACATTAAGCTGATGATTTTTACTTTTTCTTCCTTACTTTTTTTTTTATAAAATGTAATGTATTGGGTGAGTGCAAAAGTTCTACCCGTTTTTGGATATGAAAATTTGCAATAGAATTGCCCTCACACATGACATTGTAACGACGCAAATCGTCTGCCAATCAATCGTGTGGATGCCTCACATATAAATGCATCGTGTCTCACAAAGTTAAACATCTCAAAAAAAATATCAGAGGGTATAACATGGAACGCGAGAAGGAGCATATAAGACATTGTTTGTTGTACGAGTTTGATAAAAAGAGTACGGCAGTTGCAGCATGTCGCAATGTTTGTCATGTTTATGGGGAGGATGCAATAGACGAAATCACACGTCGTCGATGGTTTCGTAAATTTAGGGAAGGAGACAGAAGCTGCCAAGATCAGGCTAGGAGTGGACGATATTGATCAAGCCATAAGGAACAGCCCGAACCTAACCGTGCAAGAATTAGCAGAGACCTTCAACGTATACCGGACAACGGTCGAGAGACGGCTGGTGAAGTTGGGTTTTCCGAGAAAGTTGGATCGTTGGGTTCCACATAACCTGACAGCTAATCAACGGGATGACCGAATCGCCACCTGTTTTTCTTGCTTTCCCGGTACAAAAATGACCCATTCTTGACACGAATTGTGATAGGAGATGAGAAGTGGGTTCTGTACCGTAACGTAAAGCGTCGTAGGACTGTGTGTCGCCCTTCTGATCTGTCTGCATCGACTTCGAAAGCTGAACTTCATCCCAAGAAGGTGTGATTGAGTGTGTGGTAGGATGTGCAGGGAATAATTCATTGGGAGGTCCTGCCACTCAACCAAACTATCAATGCTGCCTTCTACTTTCTATAATTAGACAGGCTGCATTCAAATTTGGTAGCAAAGCGGCCAGGTCTCATCAATCGTCGCGGTGTTATCCTTCATCACGATAACGCTAGGCCACATGCTGCTGTCATCACTCGCCAAAAGTTACTGGGCTTTGGTTGGGAGGTTTTACCCCACCCTCCCTACTCTCGAAACCGCCGGAATTTTACCGCCGTGGGATTCATCTCCTACTAGAAAGATGGCAAGAGGTCCTAGATAGCAATGGTGATTCTGCACAATAATAGGTACTGTTCATTTTGCGTTTATTTGCTGTTCTTTATTGGTAATAAAAACGGATAGAACTTTTGCACTCACCCAATATTTACATTTACATTTTTCCTTCAGTTTATCATTTATAATGTAACACTCACTACACAGAGGATTGTAGGAACAGCTTTCTTTTTCCGTTATCTACTTGCATGATTATTGAAAATTGTCTTTATTTATATGTTCTAATTTAATTCATTTAATTTGCAGCCTTTGTTCTTCTTTATCCTGTGTGATAATTAAAGCATCCTAATATACCTGTCCAAGAAGATTATTATTCTTTGCAGTAAATGTTTTCTCAAATTTACAAACTGATTTTAAGTCCTCTATAGAGACTCTTTTAACTTCTGTTGATCAGTTTTACTAAAATTACTTAAATAACTTACTGACTGCAAATATGTTCATGGTAATCTTCTTCAATAACACAACATTTCATTTTTATGATTTTAACTGAAAATTAGTCCTTATGGTCTCTAACACAATATAAATGAACAACAAACACATTCTAGACTGATACTAGACTAGAGACTGAGTGAGACCAATTCATGCCTCCAGTTCAAACATGACATTGGACTAGAGACTGAGTGAGACCAATTCATGCCTCCAGTTCAAACATGACATTGGACAGCTTCCAAAAGGGGTCCTTAGGCATATATATAATACAGATAGAATAAATATAGGTTATTTGTCATGATTTTGAAGCTGAAAGTGTCATTACAGGTCTATGTGACTCTTAGGGTCGCTTTAGGGAAGCCTTTCGTGACCAACGGAACTGAGATGAAGTCGGATGGTCAGCTTGACGCTCGCCCGCCTTTAACCCCCGGAACCCATTCATTCAACAGAAGGCTAAGTAGATCCAAGGACTCGTTTGGAGGAGAATGAGGTTGGAAAAATGTGAGTGAGATGTTGATAAGAACATAATTTTTCCTCTTAGTTATAAATAGCAGAAAAATAAAATGTAAACAAATATATTTAATAGTATTGAATTAAATGTTCCATGTGATAAAAATAAACTTTCGTATAGAATTATTTTATCTATAATACTTTGGAATATTTTTTATTCGCAAACACAACTATGAAATTAATTTTATGACATCTAAATCAATAACTTCGGTCCTTCTTATTCATCACTGAATTAATTCTTAACTGTTCAATCAGTTCACGAAATCTCATGGCGTAACATAATAGCTCATACTGTTCATTTCAAAATAAGTTGTTACTTTGAAAGTTCACTTAGCCTAAGGCCGGCGGTCCACTGGAAGCGACAATGCGCTACAAATTTGTAGCGCTACAACACGCGACGTAGCGCTACACGATGTAGCGCGACAAGACCTCGTCCTCTGCCAGCGAAATTGCGCGGCCTATGGCCATTATTCAGTCTGCTTTTTCAATCGCGTGCTGCAATGTCTTTTGATTTGATAACGCTTTTAGCCCTTGAAAAGGAGAAAAGAGTGGGTTAATAGGATTTTAGCTAAAAAATGGAAGTATGGCGATTTTTTATATATACAGTGATCTTCAGGATAGTGAAGATAATCATTTTTCTTATTTTCGAATGCAGAAAGACACTATTTCTGCCGTTACTTCGTTCCACTACTTCATTATCACATTTCTCATATGGTACTGCGACTCCTTTTGGTCTCAAAAATATTTTTTTTTCGAGAACTAAATTTATATACAATTTTAACGTGTGTGGTTTTTAAGTTTTAATAAATATGTACAATAAAGACACACAATTATTTACAATTAATTAATATTTTTAATTAAATTATTTACAATTGATATTTCTAATTAGTATTTGCAATTAATGTTTTTCAATAGTATTTACAATTAATATTTTCAATTAATATTTTCAACTACTATTTTCAATTAGTATTTACAATTAATATTTTCAATTAGTATTTACAATTAAGATCTTGCTGATGA
>JAFIDM010009631.1:15662009-15674160 GCA_023159025.1 Thereuonema tuberculata | reverse complement strand
AAATTTTTCTTAATTATTTTTTTAAATTTATAAACATTTTATACTTTTATTTATATATATTTTCATACTGAAATTACTAAAATCTTTTATTTTTCTATCCGTCCGGCGCAATAGTTAATTATTAGTTTCCCTTGCTGAGAAAGTCAGATTATAAAATTTCCTTTTTCTTTTATTTTTTTTTCGCCTTGCATGGGATTCGAACCGAGGACCTTCGTTCTCGCAGTGAGGAACGCTAACCATTGGACTACTCTGGTCCCCCAATATCCAGTCCAACTTTTATTCTATTTGTTCGCGCGCTATCAAATAATGAGTTCATTCAAAAAGGAATAAAATATCACTTTTTGCCATAACCGCTTGGAATCGATTCTTCTTGGATTATCTCATACTTACCAGGGGGAGACAGGGGGATGGCCTAGTTTTAAATAAAAATAAAAGTCTTATAAAATTAATTATCTTCTACAGAACAAATTTATCTGATGGCGTCACAATAACATCATTCTATAAAGGAGCTGATTTCACGCAAACGATTAACATGATTTTTTTTCCTTCAAAATAACCAACACTTGAAAAAAAATGTTGGAACATTTCCCCAAATCCCATCCATTTATTAACTCTCACAGGATATCACTCACAACATCTACAGCAGTTGTAACGAAAATCTACATGACAGGAAAACTCACAATTTACGACAAGATTCCATATCACAGAAATCACAAGAAAAAGCTGTAAGTACATGTCAGCCCTTTTGATTTTCAAATGTCTATCCACATACTTATAAGATTAGATATTGTTATCTTTTTGAAAAAAAAATATGTTGAAACCGGAGATTACGGTACCAGGCTTTCGAGAAGATGGCTGCCTTGGAACTACTTTTAAGATATGAATTTTAGTTTTTGAATTAACTAGTGGAAAGTAGAATGAAATTTGCAGGTAAGCATATTTAAAAATGGTTTTGCACGATCTTTTACTAGAAAAACCAACCATCATCTGGCTAACTGCAATGTTAGATAACAGTACGCACCATCATATATCCCTGCGCGGATGTATTTTTACGAAAATTCATTTTTTGTTTGTTATACAAGTATGCATATTGTTCTATAGCTTATCGCATTTTGTGCAATAAATTGTAATATTGTATAAAAATTCGCTAATAATGCTTTTTCATACCCATATTACTGAATATTTCACTATATCTTACATAAAGATAACTTTTATGTTCAACAACGTCAGTTACATTATTGTATATTACACACGAATTTTGCAACACCCTGTATATATACTGTATGTATATTACATTATATTATACATACAGTATATATACCGGGTGTTGCAAAATTCGTGTGTAATATTCAAACCACGTGTAGGGGCATGGCTAAGGATCAATATATTCCTAATGAACGCATGCCCGGAAACGCCCCATTAAGGCGCTAGATTGTTCTAAAGTGAGCCTTTCCGAAAAATCATATCCTTTGCTACACCATAAGAAATGTTTTGCAGGCGAGCCTACACATTGATCTGGGGGTGCTATTTTTGTTTGTTTCAAAATTCAAGTTATCATTGATCATTCAAGTTATCTCATGACAACTTAGAATTAAATCCTCTATTTGAGGAAGTTTTAAGTTTGAATTGATAACTGTCATCTTTTGCTCTTAATATTTTGTAGTATGTTTTTAGAAATTTTCTGTGTATGTATGGGAAATAGATAATTTTTCTATGTATGTATGTAAAATGAATAAATTTTTTATGTATGTATGTAAAATGAATAATTTTTTTTTTTTTTTTTTTTTTTTTTTTTTTGTATGTATGTAAAATGAATAATTTTTTTATGTGTATAAAATAAATAATTTTTATATGTATATATATGTGAGAGATTTTTATACATATAGCCAAAAAAAGCATATAATTTAAAAGATAATTTAAAAAAATAAAATAAATTTAAAAAACCTAAAAAAATATTAAAAAAGAGAGCAATTTTCTTATAATAAAGCGCTGTTATGTTATTTCTAAAAAATTTTTTTAGCTTAGTTTCAAAATTCAACACCAGGTGCCGCTGATGACGTGTAGGTACATTCGAATCTTAATACTTACACAGAAACAGCTTTTTGAAATTAATTTGGTTTTTAAATTTCAGAAAGCTGTCCGGCAAATTTTTTTTATATATATATATATATACACACATATATGAATTATATATATATATATATATTCAGTTCCAGAATAGTATGAATAATAGAAAGACTTATAAAGCTAATATAAATATTTGAAAAAAATATTTTGAACTAGACAATTTTCTAACTGACAATACTTGCAGTTTTGATTTCAGAAACAGTTTAAGATGAATTGAAGGTAAATATTTAACTGAAAATATACGATTCAAGAATATGCCAGTGAAATCGAACTAAATTGGATTAAAAAAAGCACAAATTATAGTCAAGGCAGTGGCGAACCGGCACTTAGGACAGCCTACCAAAGTTAATAAGAAGAAGCCTCTTAAGTGTTAGAAACCCTTAATCTAAGGGTTATCAATTGAGGGCTCCTTCGGGCTTCCACGCATTGTAAAGTCTATCAGTTCAGTCCTGAATCAAAAATTCATTATTAATAAGCAAAATGCAAAACTAGAGATCAGTGGTTACATTGGACTGTAAATTAGTAGGGATGGTAATATACTGCAGAAAATAATGTAGCTGAGGATACTTTCTTTGGTAGTCAAATGAAATACTGAAAGAAAGTAATGCATTATGGTGAATAAGAAAAGTATTGAATCAGTTTATTGATATTCGTTCTTATTTAGAAGTTCAGAGTTTGCAAACTACAGTCCGTTTTCGTTTCCGAGAGCATTGAGCGCTTTTGCGCATGCGTCAGGTCTCCTGCGATTTCTTCCAAATAGCGGCGAGGAAGATGGGATGTTTACTTTTTATCAGTGTTAGTTTACTAGTAGCTGGGCTCTATTTGCGCTTTTCGGGAAAGAATTATGGAAAAAATAAATACTATTGCAAAAATGCTCCTCAGTTATTTTTTTCTTAAAAGCGAAAATGTTCAAAAGAATTCCTTAGGAAAGTATCCATCTCAACGTATCACCCCTCTGCGGAGTACAATCGTCCCGAACTGGCAGCTGTGCCATTCATAAACGGACTGTACACAGTTCAGAGACTGCGAAAAGAATAAAGTGGTTTATGTCAGGAATTTCAAAGGACATGCAGATGAAGAAAGATGTAATGGAATGTATTGAATTTGATTAGAAAAAGAGATATTCAGGCTGAAAAACTTCATCTTGCAGTGAATTGAAAACATAATGATGATAATTTAGGTACAAAAGAGAAATCAAACAACTGAGCCCTAATTATACGTTTCTTACTTACCCAAGAGAAACACGAACGTAAATGTCTTCGTAGCTTTAAAACGTAATTTTGTGTGCAGGTTGAGGAGACAAGAAAGATGCTGTGGTCTCTGTGGTTTTGGCGAGAAGAGAAGAAAATTAAAGAAAGCACCGACTTTTAATAAACTGGCCACAAATGAAACTCTTCTCTGGTCTTTAAGTTTGTTTGTTTTTTCCTTATATAATCCGTTCTGTGTACTAGTGAGGAGAAAAATTCTTCCGCGTTTTCTAAAAATATAATATTAAATGTATATAACATGTGAGTACTTCAATAACCACTTCAATAAAGAAGCTTATATTCTTTCTTTAAGAAGTTTACAATGTTTTTAGAAGATGCTTCAAATACAAATCAATGGTATTCAAATTCAGATCTTTTATCTATACATACGAATATCCCATGGAAGTCACGATGGACCATGGGGTCAAGAATCCCAACATTTCAATGACCCGAGACTGAGATAAGGTCGGTTTGTCAGCTCAACGCTCGCATGCCGGGAATGAAATTCGACAACCATTCTACAGAGGGCTGGGTGAACCCTGGACCCGTCTGCTGGAGAATTCAGCGGGAAAAAAGTCCCCTACATCCTCCAGGGTCCGCTATTGAACCCGGATCCTCCAACCCGCAATCAGGCACTTTACCACTTGGCTATCGAATCCATTGTGAATAAAAGTAATATTTTACAGAAATCTCATTTACATATTTTACAAATACTTACAGAACTCATTACTTTCATAGAATTCATATAAAATTCATTTTATAGCAGAATTCATTGATTTTTTTAAGGATAAAAGCAGAGGGCCATAACAATTGGTCACTGCAACTAAATTGGCATTAATAATCAATCAAATTAAAGCCAACAATTCTTATAAATTTTATCTTGAAAACAGGCCTAAGTATTTTGATGAAAAAGGGTGAAGCTATCGTTTTTGGGTTCCAGAAAGCGATTTACCTAAGTGTCCACTTCGGGAAAACTCATTTAGGGGGTAAATGACTGACCTGGGATCAGGATGCCAGTTTATTGTCTAATTTATTTTCGTTTATTTTATTCTTAATAAATTCGTGTTCTGTGCGTTTTGACCTGAAATAAAATAATGATTTTACTTTTACCTGTAATAAAATAATAAGTTTCCTTTCAATGTCGTGTGTATTCACTGCGGAGCTGTCCATTTCCCCGAAAGGGTGTTAAATAACCAGATGATTGTCTACAGTGTTCTTTACTTTATTTTCGTTTTCTTTTACCGAGCAAAGCTCGGTCTTCCAGGTACTTAAAAAAATGAAGAATAAAGATTGATGAGCAGATGGATTTAAAGCTGCGTATAACCATACAAGCTTGGCAAATAGCAAGGTTTTTTTATATTTAGGTAATTTAGCTATTATTTGGTAATTTTTTTTAAATTTTAGATAGTTTAATTATAATTTTTTTAAATTAAAAAAAGAGCAAAGTCTTAATATATTGCGTTTTTGCTAAATTGTTTCTAAATTTTGCCGCTGATGACGTGATTGGTAAATTTATTCTATCACCATAGAAACAGTGATTGAACTTTGTATTCGCATTTTCAGACAGTGATTTGTTCTTTGTATTGGCGTTTTCAAATTTCATATCACTGTCCGGCTATTTATGTTAAGTAATATAAGTTAATTTTATTATTATATTCTATACGTTCTAAATTTTCTAAATTGCCAATTATTGATTGAAATCTTTGCTCTGCGAAATCTCGAAAAACCAGATTTGAGTGTTGCCTTTGTGATGACATGCAAATATTCTTTGATATTGAAACATTCGGTATATTTGAATTAACGCTTTAAAAGCTTTATATCAGTAGCTTGTAGAAATGAAACTTCAAGGTTTTTTTCTTGTGTGAAATGTGCTATCACTGACTATACAAAAAAACTTGTAGTTTATTTAATAATTTTCCAAAAGCCAGTATAGCAAGAGTTAGGAATATCATCCAAAAGAAACACTTTTAAGGTATTCTACAGACAGACGCAGAAGACGAAAAAGAGTATGATGACTTGCTAAAATACTTACTTTATATTCTTGCACCTATAACGAAGTATCAGACCCTGTCTCATCGTTGGAACAGGGATAAAAATACCACAGAAGAGTAAGTGGAATATATGGATCTGGCTCTTTTCTTAGAATCGAATTATTGAGGAGGACCTTAAATTTTCTTGGCTTTTGAAAATGATATGCATGACATAAATGTAATTATTTAAAAGTGATATTAACCTAAAACTTTTAATTTTGACCAATCAAGAAAGTGTTGAATAGAGTTCTAATAATTGAAAACCTGGAGCTTCCAATCGAACAAGCTTACACATTTTCTTTGGAGAAATTTAGATTAAGAAAAGGAGAAAAGTTCGATTTTGAAATCTTTTCTTTTAGTTTAGATTCGATACATTAAATTAAAAATATATTTATAACTAAATTTCACTTAAGATTGGACTGCAGATAATGAGATTCCTATTAGTTACGTAGACGACCAGCAGATGTCGTTAAAGCAAGGAAGAATAGAAAATTCGAGGTGTTCTTGGATTCTTCGCTGAAAACGTTAAAAGTAAATGAAGCAGACGATTCCACAAAACGGGAAAAGGGCGAAAGTTATGGCCTTTACAGCACCACATTGTTCTCGTTTCACAAAGAGAGCGTGAAATCGAGATCTTAAAGATGTCCGTGGTCACTATTCAACGAAACTTTCAGAGTTTTATACAGAAGGCATCGTCCTATTAATGAAGACATTATCGGATCCTCAAAGCAATTTAAGAAGACAGGAAATGTTTTGCAACACGAGAGGATCATGTCTTGTCATGCGCAGTAAAGTTCCTTTTGTTCTATTTTGTTCTTTCTGCTTTGTTGGTTGTTTTTTTTTCTTTGACAAAGAGAACTGTGAAAAATGCATTCTATTGAATACACAAAACTGTTTTATCTTCATTAGTGTGATTTCACATACTTATAAAATGTTATTTTCAAACATTCATTTGAAACACCTCTCAAGCCAATAACAGCTATCCGAGTAATTCAAATAATTACAAACTGGGGATGCAGTGAAAAGCCAGATGTAACTTTTTAGTTACCATAAAAGCCTTTGTTGTGGTAGGTCTTATAAAACAAAATTAAAGATGGTGAAATTCCTTTACTTATTCATATTGAGGTGTGTTTTTTTTTTGGCCACTGGTTCCTGAAATAAGGTGATAGACTATTAGACTGAATAAGATCTAGCAAGAAGAGTAAGTAAATGTTGATTCGTATGCTGCAGGGGTTTAAATAGACTATTTACAAGGGCTGTGATTGGTTGGCGTGCTTTTTCAATTGATTGGGGGATTTAATTTAGACGTGGGCTTTAACTGCTTTTTAACTGTATTTTTAAACAACAACGAATCAGAGGGGAGAAGCACTCTAACGGAAAATTTCAATAAAATAACAGAATAACGGATTTAAGCAGTAAAATTAGAATATACAATTGATAATAGAATAAATGCTGATTAATACAAAACTTAAGACTACTAAGAATATATAAGAATAAATACAACTATAATTAAAAGATAAATGTGCATATAAAAATCATTACAATTATCCTCCTTACAAGATTTTTCATCCCCGAAAATTAAGTACAAAAGAATACACTTGTTAGAACAATAGTAATACTATAGGGCTAAAAAAAAATAATATGGCCATATGGGGAAAAAATAAAATAAAATACTGAGCTCAGAAAAAAAATAATTTACAACTATTTAGATAATGGGATTTGAGATGCATCGTCGGATCCGTGTATTTTGATGTAATCCAAGGCACTGAGAAACAAAAAATTCACTGACTGTTTGTGAAAGTTGATGTGATGCTAGTTGATGCGCTTCGTCTAATGATGCTTTGAGGAGGGCAGAATACTCTAGCTGTGGTTTGAGTTTTACTGGCAACAAGGTATCAATCCTTGAGCGGGGTTTTTTCCATGTAGGAGATAGAACGGAATGTAACCTGTGCTCTGATGTATTGATGAATTGTAGGTGAATGTGACGAAAAGTAATATGGAGTCCCAATTGCTGTGGTCAACATCAACATACATTGATATCATTTCTGCTAGAGTCCTATTTAATTTTCGCATAGTCCGTTGGATTGTGGGTGATAGCTGGAAGTCTTGTGATGGATTGTTCAGCACAATTGGAGTGTTGGAGAGGGTTGTGGACATGAACTGTGATCCTCGGTCTGATAAAAGAATCTGCGGCGCTCCATGCTTCAGCAAAATATCCTCTACGAAAAATTTTGCTATATCCGATGCGGTGACGTTCGGCAAGGCTTTAGTGACTGCAGATTTCGTGAAGTGATCATTGCAACAACGATCCATCGGTTGCCGGTGGTTGAATTTGGGAAGCGGCCTTGTAAATCGTATAGATCAAGATGTCATCCAGGTAGCACATATAAATAGACAACGAAGAGTGTTGTCAACAAAACGTTCAAATGTAGCGGGTGCATTACACAGTCCAAAACGCATAACACTGAACTTATACAGTCCGTCAGGTGTCCCAAAACTGTCTTCTCACGATCTTTTTCATCAACTTTGATCTGCCAGTATCCTGTCCGACAGGCCCCCCACATCAAATTACGGGCCCAGGTACCAAATACAATACCGGGCCTTTTCCCCCTTCCCATGTTATGAACAAAATAAAAAAAAAGGGGAATCTCTGAATCAACAACCAAAAAAAAGGGAATCTCTAAATCGACAAGCCCGGGCCCCCTTTGGCGGCCGGGCCCCGGTGCTGAGGGACCAACTGACCCCCTCCTTGTGGGGGCCCTGCTGTCCGAAGATTAATGCTCAAGAAGTAGGTTGAATCCAAAATCAAATCAATTCTTGGAAGTGGATATAAATCCCGTGTAGTAAGAGTATTGAATTGCCTGTAGTCAACGCAGAATCTCCAAGTTCCATTCTTCTTCTTCACTAATACGACAGGTGATCTCCAAGGGCTATGAGATGGTTGAATAACTCCTTGATCTAACATGCATGTAACTTCGTCTTGAATTATTTTTCGCTCCTTGTATGAAACTCTGTAGGGCTTCTGTTTAATTGGCATGCTATTACTGGTGTCAATGGTGTGATTTGAAGCTCCTTGGGGTATTGTTACAGGATTTGGTGGCTCAAATACAGTCCTATGGTGTTTTAAAAACTGTAAAATTGGATCACTTTGAGAAGGGTGTAGTTCCTCATCCAAGAGGCTTTTCAACTGCTCCGCGCCAAGAGTTGGTTTCACTGCATTGCTCGAGCGAAGATAGGGGAGAGACAGGGGCATGTCCGTTACTGACGTAATGAAGCTCGGTGTAATTGATTGGGCGATGGCTTTTCAATCAATGTAATGGCTTGGTGTAATCAATGTAATGGCTCGATTTAATTGATTGGGCGATAACTGCTGAACATCAAAGAACCCGCAGAAAGTGGGCTGAAATGCATCTTCCTTTGACCCGTGAAGAGTGTTCACAGTTCTCTTCAGTGACGAGAACTGAAGATTCAGCCTGCAGCCTGACAATCGTCGTGCCCTGATCTGGCGTGAACGTGGAGCAAGGAAGAATCCACGTTTCGTGTAAGACAGACATTTCTTTGATGTAGATAGAATCATGGTGTGGGCAGGCATCAGCATTTGTGGTCATAACGACCTCTATGTTGTTAGAAATGGAACGGTGAATGCTGTAAGATATCGGGATGAAACTCTACAGCCTGTAGTGGTATCCTACACTGCAGCAACTTTCTTTTATGGATGATAATGCACGCCTACACTGTGCGCATCTCGATAACAGGCTGCAAGAGGCTGGGATCAAGCGCATGGACTGGCCTTCACGTTCTCCAGAGCTGAATCCCATCGTACACCCTTGGGATGCACTAGGAAGACGTGTTGCCAGTCACCAATCACCTCCCATAACACTTCCTCAGCTGAAATTAATTTTCAGCTGAGGAAGTGTTATGGGAGGTGATTAACCTGGTGCGCGAGTAGCCACGAATCCCACAGGAACTGCTGGACAATTTGATCCTCTCCATGCCTCATCGCTGTCAGTGTTGTAGCAGTCTCAGGTGATCTTATACCCTACTGAATAGGCAATGTGCGACACATTTTTCACGTTTGACGTAAGAATGTTAACCCCTGCCCATGTGTCACATCCTGCTCAATTCGGATAAATGGATTTTGCATCTCATTTAAAGTCCTCCTAGCGAAAGAATGACTCTGACCTTGAACTACAACAATGATCTCTTAATCATTCCAGGACTGAAGTTTGTATAGAGAAACTATTCACAATCGCCAATCAGAAGCCAAGCACTTTCCCGCCATAAACACTGACATATACAATCGATTCAAATTCTACTATTGCGACATCTGGTGGCCACGGTCGTTCTTTGGTTTGCCCGATAGTACATATTCAGAAACATCCATTTTCGTGTCATTTGCTTCTCTGATGATGTTCTTTAATAAATAAACACAAATGCTTCTTTTTTTTTGGGTGTAAAATGTTCATTTCGCAATATCCTCTAAATTTTGTGAGCAGGATAACTTACTTGCTTTCGATTCAGTGTGTTATCTGACTTGGAGACACGTTTTGATGTCAAAAACAGATTATCATAAATTATATATCAAAATGTTCAGCTAGAAAAAAATAAAAACAATGACACCAAAATTTTAACCTATTGACCTCTAGATCAAAAGTTATCAGCTTTTGAAAATTCCCCAAAATTTTGTAGTTACCGTTACAACACTAGCGCGCGTAGCAGTGAAAAGTGAAATGAATTTCGGTTTCACTTTTAAAATGGTCATTTTAGAGTTTGTATTATTTTAAAGATATATTTAACATTTTAATACGTTTATTAAACATTCATGTAAGACTTTTAAATACAGTGCACTTATCAGAAAACGTTCAAAACATAAGAAGAATTTCATTTAATTAAAGGCACTTTTTGTGAGATGGAAATTCGCGTTTTCGTTCTATTACCAAATTGTAATTTTGAAGACATTTAATGAAATCTTTGATTTGTCTGTAGAATTATACATCTCATGGGTGACAGATAGGTGTGCGTGCATTCCAGTGAAATCACTTTGAAAGTTTATTTTATTTTATTTTATTTTTACATCTTTGTTTTTCTTATTTATTTAATTAGATTTTTTCTTGCTTTTTCCTAATTTTCAAAATACAAATCATGAGAAGGGAAAATTAAATACTATTTCAGGGTGGATGAGTTGTGAGCTTATTCGGTTTTTGCTCATAACTTTTCACTTAGAGGTCACACTGGAAAATTTTGAGTATCATTGTTTTTCTTTTCTTGAAAATCGGAACAATTTGTACCAGGTCCCCCTCTTTTGTGGTTTGACTCATAGCCTTTGATCCCCCCAAAGGTCACATAACAAAGAATGAAAAAACAAACAAGTTCTTTTTGATTATTATTATTATTAATTTTTTCCCAGACTTACTATGTTTTCAAAACCTCTATGTAGTTGCAGCCTTTATTTGAAATTTAGATTAATAATATTAGTCTAAAGTTGATATAAATTTAATTAAATATAAATTTTTTAATACCAATTTAACATTTTTGAAAATAGTAATACAAATTTCTGTCTATTTATACAGATTTCTAAATTGATTATTTTTACATTTTTCAGAATTAAAATCAAATTAAAGAAGTGAGAAAGTATTCAACGGTTTGATCAAAATTTTGATCATTATTGGAATTTTCATTATTGTAATAACTACATTGAATAAGTTCTCACTTGTCAAGAAAAATTTAATTTGATTTTAATTCTGAAATATACAAAAAAACAAAAAAACAAAAACAAAAACAGAAAAAAAATCAATGTAGAAATCTGTATAAATAGAAAGAAATTTATATTACTATTTTTCAAAAATGTTAAATTGGTGTTAAAAATTTATGTTTAGTTAAATTTATATCAACTTTAGACTAATATCATTAAATTAAAATTTAGAATAAATGCAGCACCTACATACAGGTTTTGCATTTACACTAAGGTTGGAAAATAATAATAATAATAATAATAATAATAATAATAATAATAATAATAACAAGGACCAAGTCATCTCCACACGCAACTACAAGAAACACATTCTACACGATGCAAACACACATGACGACAAATGCAGGAAATGCCACACTACGCATGAGACGATCGACCACGTAATATCAGGCTGTCCCCTTCTCTCTCAAACAGACTACCTCCACCGACACAATCAGGTAGCATCGATCGTTCATCAACAGCTAGCACACAAACATTTACTTATTAAGAGCACGGTCCCGTACTACAAGTACATACCACAAAGCGTATTAGAATCACCCTCATATAAACTATACTGGGACCGCCCCATTCACACAGACAAAACCATACATCACAACAGACCAGACATCACACTTGTTGATAAGGTCAACAAACAGACCTATCTAATTGATATTGCAGTGCCTATCAGCAAGAACATGCAGAAAACTCACGCAGACAAGATCAGTAAATACACTGATCTAGCACACGAGCTCCAGAAGCAGTGGAGGCAGGATCGAGTACGTGTTGTACCCATCGTTCTGTCTGCCACTGGTCTGGTGCCTCACACATTGCACCACAGTCTCAGCACACTAGGACTTCACAAAAACACTTATGCACAACTGCAGAAGGCTGTGGTACTCAACACTACACGCATAGTTAGGAAATTTATGGACACAAGCACACATCCCTAATCATTCTTGCACACATCTTTACACTTGGCAGTATGTGCTTTGGTCCTTGACCCGCCATATTGTTTT
>JAFIDM010009631.1:15632971-15657009 GCA_023159025.1 Thereuonema tuberculata | reverse complement strand
TGGGACCGTCCCATTCACACAGATAAAACTATACATCACAACAGACCTGACATTACATTTGTTGATAAGGTCAACAAACAGACCTATCTCATTGATATTGCAGTTCCCATCAGCAAGAACATGCAGAAAACTCACGCTGACAAGATAAGTAAATACACAGACCTAGCACACGAGCTCCAGAAGCAGTGGAGGCAGGACCGAGTACGTGTTGTACCAATCATCCTGTCCGCTACTGGTCTGGTGCCTCACACATTGCATCACAGCCTCAGCACACTAGGACTTCATAAAAACACTTACGCACAACTCCAGAAGGCTGTAGTACTCAACACAACACGCATAGTTCGGAAATTTATGGACACAAGCACACATCCCTAACTATTCTTCCAAATTTTTTTTTTTTTAATACACTTGGCAATATGTGCTTTGGTCCTTGACCCGCCATATTGTCTTAGCTGGGGAATCCCATGGTTTGAAACTTTTTCGATATTATAATAATAATAATGTCAAGTCTGGGAAAAAAAAAACAAAATAATAGAAAATTTTGATCAAATCGTTGAATAATTTCTCACTTATCAATAATAGTTTAATTTGATTTTAATTCTGAAAATTACAAAAATAAAATCAATTTAGAAATCTGTATAAATAGAAAGAAATTTCTATTACTATTTTTCAAAAATGTTAAATTGGTATTAAAAAATTTATACTTAATTAAATTTATATCAACTTTAGACTAATATTATTAATCTAAATTTCAAATAAAGGCTGCAACTACATAGAGGTTTTGAAAACATAATAAGTCTGGGAAAAAATTAATAATAATAATAAAAAAGAACTTGTTAGTTTTTTCATTCTTTGTTATGTGACCTTTGGGGGGATCAAAGGTTATGAGCCAAACCACAAAAGAGGGGGACCTGGTACAAATTGTTCCGATTTTCAAGAAAAGAAAAGCAATGATACTCAAAATTTTCCAGTGTGACCTCTGGGTGAAAAGTTATGAGCGAATAAACTCACAACTCATCCACCCTGAAATAGTACAATTTCCCTACTCATGATTTGTATTTTGAAAATTAGGAAAATGCAAGACAAAATCTAATTAAATAAATAAGAAAAAATAAAGATGTAAAAATAAAATAAAATAAAATAAACTTTCAAAGTGATTTCACTGGAATCTGCACCTATCTGTCACCCATGAGATGTATATATCTACAGACAAATTAAAGATTTCATTAAATGTCTTCAAAATTACAATTTAGTAATAGAATGAAAACGCGAATTTCCATCTCACAAAAAGTGCCTTTAATTAAATGAGGTTGGTGCGAAATTCTTCTTAGGGGCCGTCCATTAATTACGTGATGTGTTTTTTAAAAAATTTGGACCCCCCTCCCCCTTGGTGAGATTTGGTGAGATGTGGTGGGGCCCCCCCCCCCCCATTTGGATTTTAAAAATTTTAAAAAACAAAAAAAAAAAAAACGGAAATCTTCCTTTAACATCCAAAAAAAAAACGGAAATTTTTGGTATAATGTATATTTTCTCTGAATGAAAAAGTTTACGTGAGAATTTCGTTGACCCTCCCTCCCCCTTTTGACCTCACGTAATTAATGGACGACCCCTTATGTTTTGAATGTTTTCTGATGAAGTATCATTTAAGAAAGTGTACTGTATTTAAAAGTATTACATGAATGTTTAATAAATGTATTAAAATGTTAAATATATCTTTAAAATAATACAAACTTAAAATGACCATTTTAAAAGTGAAACCGAAATTTATTTCACTTTTCACTGCTACGCGCGCTAGTGTTGTAACGGTAACTACAAAATTTTTGGGAATTTTTAAAAGTTGATAACTTTTGATCTAGAGGTCAATACGTTAAAATTTTGGTGTCATTGTTTTTATTTTTTCTAGCTGAACATTTTGATATATAATTTATGATAATCTGTTTTTGACATCAAAACGTGTCTCCAAGTGAGATATTTTGCAAAATATTACAATTTTGATTTCTTATTTATTTATTTAGAGTTCACTCAGTTTCCATTTGTTTTTCAACAAAATACTTCTTGCAGTCTTCAAAATTCTTATAAGACGCAGTCTGATAGTAGAAAGGTGAACAGAAAGATACTTATTACTTGACAACGCTGCTGCAATGCTCCAGCGACAATGTAGATGAATAGAAAATCATAATCATTATTTGATTTCAGGTTTATTCAGCAAGACAATTTTATTGGTGTTACTACGTTTACAGATACAGAAGAAACCCCGGGAAAAGAAACTCGGTACCCATTTGACAGAGGGCAGGGTAAACCCTAAGAACCCTAAGGAAAATAAATAACATCGAAAAACTCCTTTGTTTCTCTCTACAGACACTATCGTCCCGAAACATCGATGGGAGGTCTTTTAGGGGTGAAGAAATTTCGCATTGAGGTACTTTGGGTCATTTAATTATTACACCTTATTTTTCATCTGGATCTGTAGGAGGAACTCAGTGTTTCATATACAGTATTTTTGGATCATTAGCTAACTTAGAATATGCTACAGGTTTCACCAATTTTCAAGTTAATCAAGTATTTTGTAAATTATGGCGATTTTTCTATTTTTTCCCCTTCTTAAATGGAAACTTAAACTTCAAAATAAAATAAAATAAAAGTCAAAATCACAAACAAGTAAATAAAGACATCCTTCCGCTTCAAAAAGCAAATTAGGTCTATATTGACCAAAATTGTAAAAACTTAAGCTTTAGAATTAATACAGTATATTGTTAAATGTTGTATTAACAACTCATTATGTGAATTAAAAATCGAAACAAGTTTCCGAGTTAAAAACCCAGGGATTTAATCCCCGTATGCGTTAAGCATTTTTTTTTTCAAAATGCTCGTCTATTTTTTTTAAATTTATGTCAAGAATTTTGCAGGAACTTGAAGAGACACATCATTATTTTGATCTATAGACTCAGTCAATAAGTCAAACCGATAATATAGCTAGCCTCTTAAAATTCTGCTATGACACTGATATTTCAAATAAGGTATTTCATTAAAGTATTAGTGAATTTTCCAGCGGTTCTTGGCCTTCAAAAACAATATAAAAATAATTCACTGTATCCAATATAAAAGTAAATCTTTCCTAAGCTATGTCTTTTTTTGATAAAATTTTATTCTATATCAACATTTTGAAATTAAATATGGATAGCTGAAATTCATTTAAATAATGTTTTCTGATAATTTTTTAGTATCAGAAAAAGTCCTGGTATTTGCACTTCACTTGATGATAGCACATGAAGAAAACAGCTTATCTAAACTAGCTTCATCCTAATTATCTGGAGTTTTAAGAAAGCTGTGTATAGATTTTGAATTGCATTTGTGGTGCTTATGGAAGTGAAATAATACGATGTAAGAAATAGGACTAATTGTAGTTGCACCTTTGTTCAATTAAATTTTGGATTAATTAGAAAATATACGAAAAAAAGTTAAATGTTTTCGTTATTGAGTTGCATTTCCAAAACTCATTTCTGGATAAAATAGCATAAACAAAAATTTAAGCAAAATGAAAATATTTTTATTCTATAATCATCCTTTCCTTTCCTCTTCTCTCTTTCTATTTCAGTGGTTTTTGTTTCTGCCACTCTGGGTTTTCTTTTCTCCTCGTGTACACTCACAATAATAATCCTACAAAAGCCAAGTAAATTTATAGCGAAAAGCGGCAAATGCCCAGATTGCGACTCAGTGGGGCAGGATATTAAATTTTTGCCGTTCATATTCATCTCTGTGTTGAGGCATAGGAGGATGCAGCCAGGGAGAAGCAGGCAACAAGAGCAAGACAATTTTTTCCCCCTCTTTTCCGTGCCTTGTCATCCATTGATAGCAGAGAATGGAAACACGCTAGAAGAATAGACCAAGCCATTCATTACCTCAAACAATTTCAATTTCTTTTCTTTAAAAATAATTCAATCAAATCTTGATTTTTTTTTAAATAGATGACTATTAAAAATCTATCAATTTTGCGAAGGTAATTTTTATGAACATATTTTTTTTTTCGAATTGCAAATGTTCTGTAAATTTGATGATTGCTTCGGAATTATAAATTTTCAATTTCTTTCAAATATTCAGTTCTATAAACTGAAATTGCATAAAAATTTATGTTTTACCTCAACGATCTTTTAAATTCACCAGCCCAATATTTCGGTTCGGTTTATTGGGGTCTTCGTCAGAAGATTGACAAAGCAACAGCACAGAAATCCTTGCAACTTTTAAACATCTCTTGACGAAGGAACCGAGTCGAAATATTCTATCAATTTCATCCGGAATGGAAAAAAGAACTCTCATAAACAATTATACTATTTAAATATCCAATTTTCATTTCCCACTCTTCCTTCAGATACAATGTGCTTAATAGAAGTTTAATTAAATGAGGAAACTATAACATTGTTATTTGTTTTGTTGTTTTTTTACATTTTTATTCAATGTTTTTTTAATGAGTTATTTTAGATTAGGAGAGGGGTGATTAGATCCAAAACTTTCCTTTCCTGATGCATCTTAGTTTTAATTTTTCATTATCCATAAATATAAAAAAAGGAAGATCATTTGTTTGAAAAAAATAATAATAATAAAGCGTATAGAATGTATATTATAATACACAACGATCTGCATTATACGCGATAGGCAGAAAAATACCTATCCAATAGAGCAAACTGTATGCTTGCTTATATATTTAATTTATTACTAGTATAGAATCATCAATAATAAAGGGATAATTATGTACTGCATCAAGGTTACAACAAAGGAAATAATTAGGGATAATTTTTATTTGTCTTACAGGAATGGTAGAACTCGAATGACATGGGTTTTAGCGTATTTTCCAAGGGAATTGAGGCTCACCAAATCAGTGATTCTAATCACTTTTGAACAGCTGCATTAATCTTCCTGAAACTTGGTATTAATATTTAAGGATTAGAAAGAACCTTACTTTTATAATTGAAATCTTTCCCAAGTGGGTCGTTGTCGAGAAATAAACAACACAGGCCAACATGAATCTGGGGTTTGCAGAATGGTATTTTTTAGTAAATCAGAACCCAAAAATGGCATGTTTTTCTCTATCTCATACAGATTTTTCCCAATTTTAGGCCATATGTTTACTTAGTTAAATAACTGTAAAATATAATACTATAATATCTATTATTATTAAGATTTAAAGTTAATTGCTGAATGAAATGGCGACATTAAATGAACAGCAGAATATTCTTTTAATCGGAAAAATAAAACAATAGGTGGCGCAACTATATCAATGATTGCACGACTACATCACATTTGTGAACACGCCATTTTCAGCAGTGCTCTTGTAGCGATAACACCGAAATGTATTTTGCTCGTTTTAATTTTTATGTTGTTCTTTAATATTAGTTGATTACGGCGTCAATAGACTTATTGATAGCCCAGATTCATTTTGTTGTATTTGTGGTAGTTTTGTTGTGAAAAAAAAAAGTAGCGCAATGTAACAGATTTTATCAGAAAGGCATATCATGTGTATTTCAGTATAAAGCTTGGAGACCAGGACAAGAAATGGACCCCACATACAGTCCTTAGCCGGTAAACATTTTGCAATGATTTTTATTGCTTTATTTATTCTAGTATATCCTATTTTACTGTTCTAATCAATCATAATTTAATCCACTGTACATTTAAAATCTTTTTCCGTTAAACTGTCATTTCTGTTGTTTATTTTCAAAATCTAACGGTTGGTGGCTTCGGGCCCGGTAGCCGAGTGGGTAAGGGCACTTGGCTGCGGGTTGGAGGTGGCGGGTTCGGTTCCCGGCCTCGGCGGAAGGCGGGAATTTTTCCACGCTTCTTTCTCCTCCAAACGGGTCCTAGGGTCTACCCAGCCCTCTGTACCGGGTTTCTTTCCCGGGAAGTTAAGGCGGGCGGGCGTCGGGCTGACCACCCGACCTCAATCTAGTCCCGTTGGTCTCGAAACGCTGGGAGCCTTACCTCCCGCGCTCCCGTGGGCCTACATGGCCTGTTTATGGGATTGCTTAACTTTTTTAACGGTTGGTGGCTATCCCATAATTCCCTGTAATTTAAATAGCACGGTTAAAACCCGTTGCGATCACATGTCTTCTTAAATCACCCAATAAATTGTTCCACCCACCAATCAAAATCGATGTACATAGGCTATTTAAATCCCTGAAATAAACAGATGAGATGAGATCAGATCAGATCAGTTATAGATTTCCAGCCGGTTTCAGTCTAATCTTATTGCTACGGCGAAATTACACACCACAATATAAGGCAAAAGGGACCACTATCCACAATGCAGGTTTCGGGTCCACGGACACAACAACAAAAAAAAGAGCAAAAACAACACACATAAAGCAACCAGAGAAGTAAAGTCTGTAGATGTTACAACTTAATATAACACATGTGACAGACATAACATAACAGAACATAAAGTCTGTCACACATGTGTTGAGCATCGAAGGAAATGGACTCATAGAAAGATACTCTCTCTTTAATTAACTATTCCAATGGTATGGATGGAGCCAGTGAGTCATGAGGAAGGCGATTTCTGTTTAACCACAATAAAAAGCTACAATAGCAAAAGCATATAAGAGAATATTGTGTAACTAATAACTCCTCCGGCTATTAGACCTGTACTGCATTGTCGTGATTTACCTGTGCCACTACCTCTTACATCATTAAATTTGTCATCAAATTCTGAAGTTGAGTTAAGCAACAGCGAAACTGATAACTTGTACAGAAGTCTTGAAATTAGTAGTGAATCACAGAAATTTACACAAGGCGAATTAAATAATTTGATACCCGATTTCAATCTACCGAAGGAAAGTTCTCAACTTTTAGATCACAACTCAGAGCAAAGAATTTATTTGCTTCTGGAACAACATTTTCTTTGAAGCTTTGACTTATTGACTGAGTCTATAGATCAAAGTAATAATACAACTTCTTCAAGTTCCTGTAAAAATCTTGACATAAATTAAAAAAAAATAGATATGCATTTTGAAAATAAAAATGCTTAAAGAATACAGATAATTGGATCGCAAAGTTTTTTCTAGCAAAACTTGTTTTGTTTTTTTAATTTCAAGGAATGAGTTGTCATTGCTTAATAAACCATTTAATAATATATTATTCCTAGAGCTTAAGTTTTGTTAGGTCAGTATAGACCTAATTTACTTTTTGAAGCTGAAGGATGACTTTTTATTTAATTGTCTCAGATATTAAGGCTATTTCATTTAATTTTGTTTTATTTTCTATTTTACGTTTCTCATTAGGGGAGACTGGGGTCAATTCTAACAGGAGTCAATTGTGTCAAACGCTCTACAGCCTGAGCAAACTTTTATTCAATCCCGTTAGATCGCGTGGGGATTCGTCTTATACACAAGAATGATTCACCGAAAATAGACATCGGCCATTCAATTTGTTCTGAAGATAATTACAAAAACATGGTTTTTACTGCTAAAAGTAAGTTTCCGTAGTTGTACTAATTATTAACTGCAACCAAATGTATTAGAGATAAAAATGGGACAATTATATATAAAGAAGGCAGATAGAAATGCTACATTTCTATGTCACAAAATATGCTATGGTTATATCCTGCGCTAAATAATTGAATACCACATGTGAATTGAGCTGATGGGGACAATTGTAACAGCATTACAATTGAGCACATTCTTTATATTTTTTTTTAAGCCAATATTCTGTTTAGATAGGCCTACATTTAAAAAATTAAATTAAATAAACATTAAATTACAGTTTAAATGTAAAAATAATATGAAATCAAACTTTGCAAAGCCTAATGAATAAATAAAGATATAAATACATGATTAATTAAAAAATATTAAATATTATCCTACTCATTTTATTTACATGAGTCCAACTCCTATTTATTTAAAAGCCTATTGAAATAATTATATATACAAAAACAAAAGCAACTGTATCAAAAGCGCTGCAAGTAGGGATGTCTACAAGCCAAAACGGAAAGGCAAAGGGACGGCCAAAGAAAAAAAGACTCATCAAAACAACCCTGCAAGAAGATTAAGACTAGTAACAAGGCTGCAAAAGATTCCTCTGATGAAGAAGAGGAAGAAACATTTTGCTTATTGTGCTGTGAAGATTACAGAAACAGCAAACCCAAGGAGAAATGGGTTCAGTGCATGTCTTACTCCAAATGGGCACATGAAGATTGCACTCCTGGTGAAGTAGTATATTACTGCCAAAAATGTGATTCTGATGATGATGATTGAAATACAGAACATTGTAAACGAAAAGTAACCTTGGTATACTGCATTATCCATATTACATTTCTCCTGTTATCTGTTACAATTGCCCCCTATTACTGTTACAATTTCCCCCGATTTGGGATCAAATGTAACACTTCTAATGTATCCCATATATATTTTTGTCACTTTTTTATCGGTTTGACGAGTTATCAATTTTTGTGTAAACGCACCTAATGTTGAATAAACCTTGCGTAATTTTCATTTCAGTATGTGACTGATTATTTTCTTGAAAAAAAAATATTAGTGAAAAATGTTACAATTGACCCCAGTCTCCCCTAAATAGGAAAAACAATAGAAAAATCGCCACAATTCAATCAATTATTTTTTGAATAATGGCGATTTATCTGTTTTTTTTCCCTACTTAATAGGAACCTTAAACTTCAAAATAAAACAAAATAAATTACAAAATCACAAACAAGTAAACAGTTTGTTGCTCTCAACTGATCTTCGAGACACCATCATCATGAATCATCGCTGTGAGGTCTTTATTGCCGTTAGGCCGGCGTCACACGAGGCGACTTGGGTAGCGCGACCTGGGTCGCGACCCTTCCTGTTGTAGCTTCTTGACTCGCGACCCGAGATTTTAGTTGAAGTATGGACACCGAAGAAACAGCAGCGCTCGCATATGCATATCTGATTAGTAAAAAAAAAAAGAAACGACGATTTTGGATTCATCCGATTCTAAAGGAGATACATATATCAAGTTTATTTTATGCAATATATCCACGTGTCAAAGAAGATGGAGCCAAATTCTTCAATTTTTGTCGTATGTCCCCTGCATTAATCGATAAACTTCTTGATATTTTTTATTTTATATATAAACTTTACTTGTGATTCAGTAAAAAAATTGAAAGATTTTTATTTACGCAGATGATGTTTTACTTCTTAGCAATAAACAAAATCAGAACCTTGCTTTCATGTATCTTCAACAAGATATAAATATTTCAAAATGGGCTTCAGAGAATAAAATGTCTATTAATCAAAAGAAAACAAAAAAAATGTGATGATTAAAACTAAAAACAAACAACAAACTTAAAATTTCATTTCAAATTTCATGTTAACTCTTGCAATAATAGTCTAAACAGTAATAGCATTATAATTAATAACTGTAACTGTCCCAATACAGATTTATTAATAACTAGGGCCCCTTCTACCGCCCGTCTCCCCCTGGTAAGTATGAGATACTCCAAGAAGAATCGATTCCAAGCGGTTACGGCGGTACAAAGTGACATTTGAATCTTTTTTTGTGGACGGAGAGAAGCTAAAACAATGAATATTCAAATTTAACTAATGAGGCTATTAAGGCTAAAATTATTGGGTTAATTTTCTATTAGGCTAAAATTATTGGGTTAATTTTCTATTAGGCTAAACTATTAGGCTAAAATTAATGGGTTCTTTTTTTTTTTCTCTGGCTGTTCTCTCATTGCGCCACACACACACACACAAAGGTGCGAACCATACGAACCAATAATTTGAATGTAGTCCCCGTGGCCTAATGGATAAGACGTCTAACTGCGGCTCAAACGGTTACAGGTTCGATTCCCACCGCGAACGTTTCAGTGTAGCCATGTTTTCACAGCGCGGACAATGTAAGCAATGTTGTTTCAATTGTTGAACTGCACCGGACAATCGGAAAAGAAAGATTTTATAGTAATATAGATTACAAATATTTACTCATCTACATTGTTTATGACTACAATTGGAGCAATCACTATATGAGCTCAAACGATTACAAACATTCACTTTTATGTTTTATCACCTAAGAAACAAATATCAATTTAAACAAGACTTATAGTATATAAATCACTTGTTGATTCGGTACTGAATTCCGGTTTGGATTGTTGGCATTGCTTAACAAACATCAGATAAAGAAAATAAATAAATTAATATATACAATTTTTAATAATATTTACATAAATTACAAAGATCAAACTGCAGAAGGTAAATTTAAAATGAGAGCTAAGTATAGAATCTTGAATATCAAAGAAAAATTTATTTACAATATTTTAAATTTTTTTTTATAAATTTAGAAAAAATTTAAAAAAGAGAATTATAATTGCAATACAGATACTAGATTATGTTGGCTGAGATGTTTTGAAATTCCAAAGATGAAAAATAGTTTTGACTTTAGAATAGCTAAATACAGTATAATTATATACTTTGGAAAACTATTTAGCCAGAAAAATTGGGAAATCTACAATAGCAATAGTTTTAAAATAATTAAGACTCAATTAATATGCGACATAATAAAAAAAAATATTTTAAAAATTTTCTAAATTACTCATAATACATTTTAATGGAAGTCAACAATGTTTAAATTTATTTCAATTTTTTTAAGTTTGTACTAAAAACTTAACTCATCGCAGAAATATATGCAAATAAAATAATGTAGAATGAGTGGTTATTAATGTTGCAATAAAAATAATAGCAATATAAAACAAATGTAATTTTTCTTTTGTGAGAATATTAGGGAGCTCCCATTTCAGGTCCGGTCGTAGATTAATGTAAGTTCGAAAGGTGAAATATTAGAAGCAAAAATCGTGAGCTCTGATGGCTCCACACTCAAAATTTTTGGAAGGCCCAGTGGGGCCTTAAAATATTCTAAAATCAGATTAAGTTATACAGATTAAATCCTGAGATAAATCAACGGATTTAATATTTAAAATTAATGTTGAATGATTACTCAAGAATAATTTTAAATAATAAATCCGTTGATTTATTTCAGGATTTACTTAAAAGTTTAAATTAAAGGCAATAAAACGAAACAAGCGCAAATCTCAAATGTGGTAACAGTAAAAATAGAAATCACTTACTATTTAAAATAGACTTACAACAATATTTCTTCTTAATTCCTTCTCTTTTAGAATTCATAATATTATAAATCAAAACCACTAACACCAATAAATGTATGAACTTAAAATACATTTATTATAAATGCAAATTTTCGAGAAGATAAGAACGTCTTCTCTTTATCAAGCCTACAAAATATTGCAAAAGTTTGGATAAAATAACAATTTATAGATACCAGCATGAGAACAACATTTAGGAATTGTTAAAGTTTAAGTTAAAACAAACCTTAGAATAAAAATTTATTAAACAATCCAAAATAAATTGTAGTTAAAAATTTAATTCTTCAAATTAATTCAATCATGAAAGTTGATTTGATTAGGATATTTAAATTCCTACTCAAATTCTTATCTTTAGTGTTTCTAATACATATACAGTACTTTCAACTATTTTTTGTCGTTTTCGATTTTTTTTCAACATATATAATTTTGACTTCTTTACTCAAATTACATATATTAGAAAACAAATATATCCTTGCTTTACATTCAAAAATAACGATTAAAACTCACACTGACTTAAGTGTGTTGGATAAAACCAAAGTTATTTCTAGATCCTTAATTGTGTTCAATTTAATGAACTCTCTTCAGTTATTTCACTTGCTTTAAATAAATAAATACTTTGATTTCTAATAAACTATAAGTTCCTTAACGTTCATATACTAGTCTCTTTAAAAGTTTATAACTGATATTCACTTTACTTCTAGTTGAGTTAACACAGTCTATTCACATATCAAAAATTATCTCTCTTTTCGAAGTTAACGTTCTAGATTCTTTCTTGTAACTTTAATACTAAAATATTTATAAGTTGATTCTTCCTTTTCACGCGAAGAATGTAATACTGTCTTTGTCTCGAGTAGAAAAGAAAAAAGTTCACTTACTTTAAATGCTGTACACTTCATATTCGAATATACCAGTGAACGATAGGACTTTATTCCATGCGGCGTATCCAATCCAAATATTCTTTGTACTCTTCATTCCGTTGCAGGATCATATTCCTTTCATCTGAACGGTTCTCTTGATTATCCATATTTGAATTGTCCTCCTATATAAATTCCAAATTCCCGAGGAAAACGATGCCTCTTCATACATTTTCTACTTCCATTTCTCTCTCTATTTCTTCTTCTTCTTCCCCTAACAAAACTCACGTTTTCGATATCCCATTGCTTTATTATTTTATTCTTGTTACAATAATCCACCTTTTTGTAAACAATTGCTCTTAACACAATAGAATTAACATATATCTATAAGAATAGTTTATCTCGAAGAATTTCACTACTTATTCACAATACAGATCTTATTATTAGTGAGTTTTACATTGCCGCTATTGTTTTATACTTCTACAAAACAACACACTTTAACTGAATTGCTCCGTTAATGTGCGGAATCAAGAGTTTTCTGCACTTTACCTAGGTGATGTGCACATTAACGGCTCACTTATCGTTAAAGTTCAAAAGTTTGTTTCTCTCATTTCCTTTCCCTACACCTTTTTTTAAAGCAGATAAATTTAACTCCTAATATGCAAGCAATCACCGACTTTGTGAGTAAAATGAAGAAAAGGTTTTCGCAAACCTCTTTAGCGAAGCTTCAAAATATAATAGTGTTTTAATGATAAAACGAAAGTGTTAATCCTTAATTGAAGATGTAAAGCGAATAAAAGTTTTCAAGAAGAAAGAATCATCTCGAGATTATCGAATAATTCAAAAGTATGATATGTTGACTGTACAAGGCTGTGAAAAACTCATTGAGCCATTGTCAGATACGCGAGAAAGTGTGAAAAAGTTTGTCCAGGCCGAAGGTTTGACATATTGTATTCTACTCATTTCTCAATTGGCCACGGTGGAAGAGATAGAATGATGAAGCAATTAAATACTGTTTATAAAAACATAACCCAAGCCCAAATAAAAATGTTTTTGGATTTATGCGAACCTTGTCGACGAAAACAAAAAAGTGCAAAAAAAGCGATTGTTGTAAAGCCTTTTATCGCATTTCAATAGCAGATGCCAGGTGCATATCATCGATTACCAATCTCAACCAGATGGAAAGTTTCCTCTCGTATACCGAGACTACTTAACAAAATTTGTTGTATTGAAGCCACTCACATCAAAATGGGCGGATGAAGTAGCCTATAACTTGCTCGATATTTTTCTCCTTTTTGGCTCTCCAAGTATTTTGCATTCTGATAACGGACGCGAATTTTGTAATAAAATCTTAGAAAGTGTGACCAGAAATCAAAATGGTTAATGGCAACCTAGACACAGCCAAAATCAAGGAAGTACAGAACGAGCGAATCAACACATTGAAAACATACTCACTACTTGGATGGCTGATAACGAAACTAACAAGTGGAGTGAGGGCGTTCGATTTGTACAATTCATGAAGAATCGTGCGTATCATTCTGCAATTAAAAGAAGTCCATACGAGGCCATGTTCGGTTGTCCCGCAAAAGTGGGATTGTCTTCTTCTATTATACCACAAAGTGTATTACATTTGATAAATACTGAAGAAGATCTTGAAAAATTAGGAGATTCACAAGAGACTGTGATTATGCGATCACAGTCACATGTTACTCAAGAGGACATTCCGTTATCCCCTGCTTCTACAGAATCACCTATAGAAATACAAAAATTTATCGATAGTAGGGGAAGGTGTTGTACCTTTGACCGATTGTACCTTTGACCACCCTTGATTGTGATGTCATCTATGAGCATACTTTAAAACCTTTTCTGTTTAATGTGTAATATATACACTATTTGTGCCTTTAAACCTTCAGTAGCAGTTATATCTTTGACTTGCAAGGAGTGAAAAATATTTTTCTAATTCCATCACCGAAAAGTAAGTGTTTTGCAAGTGCATGTTTCCTTAATAACATTGTTTGTTTTCTTTTGATTGTTATTTTAACAATAATGAGTAATACATCTATGCCTATAGAATAATTGTTAGGATTTTTAAAATGACTGGATTAACCTAAAAATTGTAGCATGGCGTGAAACGTAAGTATGACTTATGTTGTACCTTTGACCACAGCAGGGTGTTGTTCCTCTGACCAGGTCAAAGGTACAACATTACTTAATAATATGTAAATGTTTTTACTTACAGTCATTTTAGCATTATATAAGATGGATATAAATATTTATTGCCAAATTTTTATTTTTTTACCAAATCTTATCCAAAGAAAGTAAACAATCGATTGTTTATCTATGACTTTAAGTCTGTTGAATATTCATCAGGGGAAAGTGTTTTCGTTATTTCAGATGAATGCCATGAGTTGGAGAAGGAATTAAACTTTGAAAAAGAAGATTGAGTTGAAGAAAGTTAGATCCTTGTCAAACTGACAAAAAAAAAAGAAAAAAAACAAAACAAAACAAGAAATACTTTATGGCCAAAATAAAGGAAACAGCATGTGATTATTTTAAAGTTAAATATTTGAAAAAACTACCGAAGATGGCGAAATTCATCCAGGAAGATAACTAGCTCTATGACATAGAACTACAAGATATTGTGGCCAGGCTACCAAATCCAACCACAGCTGCCGGCACAGCTCGACTAAAAGAATGTCTATTTTTTGGAGATGGACATTGATTTTTCATTGTATAATGTAGAGTAAACGGGCAGGAGTAGGCTACTTAAGCCATTAGAATTTATTTCATGTTTTATTATTCTACTTTGAATTGCAAAATATTTGCCAAATATATACATTTCTTAATAAAATGTTAATTAAATAACTTGTATCTAACTGTCAGTTTCTACTACCACCTGGTCAAAGGTACAATACCCTCCGTGTTGTACCTTTGACCTCAAGGTATAGATTTTTTGTAAAATAAAAATAAAATACTTATACTCAAAATATAATATATAAAACCACATGCAGTTGATGGCAAGATGCGTGAAGATCACATGTATCCATTCAGGTAAGGATTTACTTGAGTACAAAAAATTTGAAAATTCATTTAGTGAAAACTGGTCAAAGGTACAACACCTTCCCCTGATCTTAAACTGCCTTCTGCACCGTTGATTGAGGATACTGTTTATGAAGAATCTTCAGTTACCCTGCACCTCCAAGGAATCACCTCCGCATGTTGAAGAAATCATCACTGAGTTACCCTCAACTTCAGCAGAATCGCCATCACAGTTTCATACAGAGCCTGTAAAGTGGACTATACAAGACATGGTCTGTATTGTTTGCTCAAAAGCAGCATCAGGTGCTCACAAGTGTAAATCGTGTGATATGTTTGTTCACGTAATTTGTGGTGAAGTCCTAAAGAGAAAGGGTATGATAAGAATGTATTGTGCAACATCTGTAAAAATACTATAGATCAGAAAATACAGCGTGATGAAGCCAAGAAAGATTTAGAAAAGCAAGCAAAGAAAATGTTAGCAGTTTCTAATGCAAAGCACACAAATGTCGATGAAGGTGTCACTGTGAGAATTAAAGTACCCGAAGTAGACAGAGCAAAAACTGATGCCCGCTCGATTGTAGCTGTGGTTCTTAGTAAAACAGAGGATGGCTTTTATAAACTTGGTACTAAAACGAGTATTTTAAAACAATTGTATGCCAAATCTGAATTCAGTGTTTGCAAAGATAGATTTTTAACGAAAGAAGATGTCCCTGCTGTAGAAATATCTTTACGTCAAACAGCAATAAAACAATCCCTTGGTACTGGGCAGGGTTTTAGAAAATGTGACTGCAACTCTAAATGTACCACAAGTAGGTGTACTTGTCGCAAAAACCAATTGCTATGTAATTCAAAGTGTCACCAATCTTTAGATTGCATAAGTAAGCATAATTTTTTTATATGTTTTGCAAATTCTTTTCCTTAATTGTAATAATATTTTAAACCGTTTGATTCTTTCTATTAAAGTTTTTTAATTGATTGATGATTGATTCTATCAACTAATTTGTTGATTGTTTGATTGTATTAACTTGATTCTTTAGATATCGAAAAATAATTGTAATAATATTTTAAACCGTTTGATTCTTTCTATGATTGATGATCCAGCAAAGATCTTATTTTCACTTTAACGAGTGCATAGTAGGTAATGTGCAGATTACCTAGGTAATGTGAGAAATGAAACAATTTTCCGCACTTTAACAGATCACCCTAGTTAATCTGCACATTACCTAGATAATCTGCAGAATAACTGATTTCTGCACTTTAGCGGTAACGTATATACTTATAAATAATTAACTAACAATTATTTACTTAGAATCTATGAAATTGCTTAAAGGAGAAAATAATAAACTTTGAATAATAGAATATTTTTCAAGAAATGTCATAAAACATACAAGTTCAAAAAACTCCGTCGTATAAGGAGCAATTGTTTGCCTGTGAATTGTTTGCCCCACAAGTGAGCTTGCCTGTGGAGCAGAATGACCTCACAGGTGAGCTTGTCTGTGGGGGTCATTCTGCTCCACGACAATGCAAGGCCCCATATCACGGCACTCTTGCAGAAATTCAAGTGGGAGGTTCTCGATCACCCTCCATACAGTCCAGACCTCTCTCCCTGCGATTACGCCATTTTTTTGGTCCCCTATAAAAGGCTCTGAGGGGCAAACGATTCACTCGGACGACGATGTCATGCAGTGCTTGCAGAACTGATTCACAATGCAGCCCCGGGAATTTTACGAGACAGCCATTCACCACCTTGTGTTGCAGGGGGACAAGTGCCTTAACAGCCAGGGCCAATACTTCTGATATACCGGTACTGGTTTTTGTTCCGAGGTCTCCAGCTCGTTTCTTTTTGAATGCCCCTTATAGATGCCAGCGCGACCATACCGCATTTACCATTTAAGCTCTTTTCCCTCGATTATCTCCACCTCGCGATCCCCACCAACGCAACGCTACAATCGACAGAATGCGGTCTCTTTCCCACGACAGCGGAGGCACCGCGTACACACTCACCCGCTATCTGTAAATCGCAATTACTGAAAACTACTAACCCTATATTAATGAAACAAACTTAGTTAGCATCCTTCAAACCATTCTGCATACCTGTGAAAGTTTCATGAAAATCGATAAATCCAGTAAAACGATAAGGCGAGTTGAAAATAAGGTAGACTGAAACAGTGAAATACATTTACATAAAAAATACATTTACATTTATTATCCCTGTTCCCTAGGAAATATGGATATGATTTATATATTTAAAGGAGCACAATTTAACCATCTATAAAACTCAGAAAACCGCATCAAAATTAATTGAATGGTTCAAATGTTATAAAAGATAACTGTCTTAATGCGTGAAATTTTCATGAGGTTTTGGAAAAGTTTTCTTTACTGCTTGAGTACCTAAGACAGTAAAGTGATGCTGTGACCATAAAGCATTCCTAATACACCTCTTACCATATGATGAAAATCGCTTTCAAATTGTTAGTAGTTTTTACGTTTTAAAAACTAAGTTAAAATTTTTGATAAAGTATAAATTAAAACATGGCATTACTACAGAGATAAGAAGGTTTAATCTTTCTAGAGACGTCAAGATTAAAGATCAGTTGATTAGTTAGGGCTGGAAAAGGAAACAGGATTCCAGACCTTCAATTGATTTTTTTTTTCTGTTCTACTTTGTCCAAGTATTAACTATAGTCCCTTCAAGACATCCCTTTGAGTTCGTCCGTATTTTTACGTCATCCACAGAGGTCGTTTGGGCATAATCCGACTTTGGCAAAAGACCTATCCTCATCCTGTAAAATACGCCTACACTCTGGCACTAACTTAGTGAACCATCTCTACGAATCTTCAATACAGAGATAAAAAACAACAACCTAGTAATTCCCATCAAAATAAAAATAGAGCAACTGCCTTAACAGATGTATTCATAAGTATACACTTGTAACACAGTATGTTTGAAAGCAGGCAGACAAACTGACACACACATCTGTTAATAGGCATATAAGGCTAAGAAAAGCTTCAGACCGAATGAACTCAAAAAGACTTAGGAAGGCTTTCATTTATGAAAAAAAGGTAATATTTCAAAATGATTAGACTATTGAAAATAGATCTCTTAAACTTATTCCAAGTCATAACTTATTACAATCATATTTAGGATATTCTTAGTTCAAAACGATAAATTGTAAGAGTGCGTTTAACATTGCAGAATGATTTTCTTATCTTAGAATTAGAATGACAATACACCAAACCTACCATCTTTCTTATTAAATTAACTATACTTTATTCCAAATATTTAACTGCATTTTTAAAATTAACAAGGTTTACATATTTAATAGAAATGATGTCGCTGCGGGTACGATTACTACAATGAAGAATTTTTGGAAATATTCTACTTGATGAAGTTAGAGGGACGAGATCTTTCATATCCCAACTAGGGGATCCTCATCAGATTTATCTTCTCATCATGCGGATTTTTTCAAATTTTTTTTTCATTTGCAGCTGTTTAAACATTTTCTACCTCATCCATAATAAATTAGTAAGAAATCAAAAAAGCCCTAGCACCTATTCTATATCAATTTATGAAGACTTTTTGCTAAGTGTTTCTCTTTTTCAATCCTAACATCCGCTACAATAACGAACAATGTAAATAGATTACTAAAATCTAAAATTCAAAATTAGATTTTATAATATAACTGTTTTAGCATATGGATGCATAAATATTGTTTTTTAAACAGTATTATTTACAACTGTCACTTCCCGACGATGGTAGGGGATATATCAAGGGTCGTTTCTCCTCCAGACGGATCCTAGGATTTACCCAGCCCTCTGTCAAATGGTTACCGGGTTTCTTACTCGGGGATGGTGGGCGGGCGTCGCGTCGGGCTGACCATCGTACCTCCGGCTGGTCGAGAATCGCTAGAAGCCTAAACCTCCCTCTCACCAACGGCATGCGTGCTCTGTAGAGGCACACCTTTACCTTACTTACTTATTTACAATTGACATAAACAATGTAAACAAACGAAAAATTTACACTTATTATCAATTTTTTAACAATAAGGTCCTGAAAAAGAAATATATGTCTAAAATTTTATATTGCAAATTTACATTTTAAAGTTCTTTGAAAATTTAATTTTTCTGTTTCTAATTTTTTTTTTCCAAACGGATTAAGGCTGATCTACTTCTATTCTAAAATTATATTTAAACATAATTATAAAAACTTACGAAAATATCTACAAATGACAGTTGTCTATAAAAACGTACGTTCCTATAAAAATTATTTAAGAATCTGAATCAGGAATGTAAAGAGCATTAAAACTTTAAAATAAGTAATATACTGATATTAAATTGTAATAATATTAAAATAAATAGCATTATAATTTTAAAACGATATTATAATTTTTAAGGAAATGTAATAATAAAATTAAAAAGACAACTTAAAAAATGAAAGTATTATAAACATTGTGAAAGACTGAAAACTTTTTTATGATTCTCTTTTTAAAGACGTCATTTAAATGCCCAATGACTTTTAGCTAAAGGTTGCAAGCATCCATTGCTCGTGAAGAAAACACATTTTTCCTAAAACTAAGTCGAGTCTAATTAACTCAGACTAAAACCCTCCACTATTTGTTGACCCTCTAAAATTAAAAATAAATTAAAATTCATATTGGTCTTATGAAATATTAATTCTCGTATATTAACTTAATGCTCTGAAGTAAGCTCATAACAAACTTGTACTAAACTGCCTCGCAACCGTGTTTCAGACAAAATGAAAGCAGTTTTCATAATCGATTGAGACCACGTCGAATGCGTAACTTGTGTTTACTAAATCTATGGAAAAAGAAAAACACTAGTTGAAGTAATTTAGTTCTGATAGCATTTTTTTTTTCCTTTTTTAATTTCTAAAATTCTCTCTATATTTTCTTTCTCTTGCTTAACAGCAATTTAGATGCTTATCCCATAGCAACCGCTCTTTGTTTATGGAAAGCGTAAATTAGACGAAAAGCGATCTACGTGTGGTTGCCAAGACAACCGCCAGCCCAAGATTCAACAAATGTACGTCTATATTTCTAGAATGTAAACATAACAGTTAAGACATGATACAATTGCTTTCGCTTATCTGTTGCTTGGTTGTTCCTAAATTCCAAAGACAGCGTTTCGAAGCTTTGACTGATGAAAAAAAGATTTTTGTTATAATAACAGTAGGAAAGCTGAAAAACATTAAATGTGCTTTAAAAAGCATTTTTTTAATTTTAAGGATACATATCTTTCATTTTTGAATTCTTTGAATTCAAAGCATAGACTACAATGAAATGAAAAGTCTGAACTTAAGAAAATAAAAACAAGTTGAGGAAAAATTATAAATGTGTTAATTAAAAGTTAGAAATTACAATTTAATTTCAGTTTGCAGAAATTTAAAATGTAGTACTTTATAAAATCTTAAAAAAAAGTGAAGCCATTTTAAATTTTTAAAATGTAATGGAAGAAAGAAGACAAAATGTACCAAAAAAAAAGATGAAAATCACAAACTTTCATAAAAATAACACTTGGGAGATCTTGTATCTTTCTTTCAACGCAATTTTGTCATTAAGATGTTATTTTTAGTGTTTCCTGATGATTTATCAACATGATTTACCGGAATCTATTGCTTGGAAAGTCGTTAGACTTGAATTATGTCACAAGAAATTATAGTGTCTCAGCATCATCAATAATTTTTCAAATTACTGCGAAATCCTTTCCAAGAGAGTGCAGACATATAAAGAGGCCTGGCCAAAGACATCCTCCATTAAAATAGCCAAGAGAGATTAAGTGCTCTTGAAAGTGAAAGTGAACTGAGTCGAGATTTCTTTATCGTCACAGGAAGACGTACATTAACACAAACAATACAGAATTATTTTTAGCGTAGACTTAGACCAATGAGGGATGTCCTAGGGATTGTGAGCCACTATAAAGATCTCAGAAAGTTGACTTAAGAAGTTGTAGTACCGAATCTAAGTTCTCTTTTGTATTTGAGTCTCCAGAAAAGAGAACCTTTTCATCTTTCAACATACTACAATTGAGTTTGTTGGTGCGGAATATCACTTGTACTAGCAGTCATACAGAGCTTCATCTTAACAGATATGGTGTAATTTATGCGAACTGCTTGTGTAATTTATAAGGAATTTATTTCAATGGACTACAATATCTCTTAAAGAAATGTGGATGACGAAGTTGTTATAAGCAGATATCCGATATAAGAACCAGCCATCTTGGTCATTTAATTTGAGACGAATCATATTTTTGGAAACCACATTAATGAAGCTCAACTTTTCCAATCCTTCAGGCGGACAAAGACTCTTGATTAAGGAGTGGATAAAATCTTGTAGTACATTATTTATTCAATGTAATATGTCCAGCAAATTCAGATGATCACTTCTATGTGTTTCACTCTTTGGTGGAAACTTTGGAGTTACAATAAATTGTCGAACAACATAAGCAAATGAATATTTTCATATATTTGAACTTTATTCATGCATTCTTTTGAAAGAAAAGTCTATTTTCTTTAAAGAAAAGTCTATTTCTAGAGTCTATTTATCTATTTATTTCTATTATAAGAGTCTAGTTATAGATTGCATAAATGCATAAATATTTAAATTTTATAAAATTATAAGTTACCTGCACATTTATAGTACAGGCATGGAATGTAGTGTTACAAATTTAGTTAACAATTTTAATACTAATAATTGATAATTGTGTAGTCTTTTTAATGTGTTAAACTTTTTATCTACATTTGTGTGTCGGCGTCTATTGTTAATTGTAATGTGCACACGTTAAACTTTTATAATACTTATATAGAAGTTTTGCTTAATTCAAGTGCGTACATATTCCTCTAAAAAATAAAATAAATCTACCAAAGAATTAAGATAAAAACAAAGACTGCACAAAGGTATGCTTTCGCATCCTCAGCCATCATCGATGTGAATCTGCGACAGCCATTTCGTAAATCTGGCTAACGGGTCATGTGGGAACGAAACGGCCGTCCCAGATTCCCATCGATGATGTCTCCGGGTGCGGAAGCGTATCTTTATAGTCTTTGTTTTTACTATAATTTCTTTGGTATTATGAAATTAAAAAGAGCACACACGCATATATTAAGAACAAATACATTTAATAAAATATACAGCTACTAGTTTCAATTGGACTCCAATCTTTTTCAAGCTAATACGTGCGTGGCAAATACAAGTCTATTTAAATGTTCATCAAAATAAGAATTTTCAAATGATGACGTAACGGACTGGACTGCCCTCTGGTGTTGGATCCATGAAACGGTTTTTTTAATCTGTGCTGCCATCTGGTGGAGAACGAGAACATCAGAAAACCAAAACAATTGCATGGTCTTGACTTTATTGGATTGGCTGGAAGGTATCTGGGGAAACTAAAATTAAAGTTTGAGTACATGTCATACAATTTGGAACATTTATTTTTTATATAAATGTAAAACTGAAGTAACAAAGCAAGTTAAATAAAATAGTTTAAGATTAAAGTTTTTTTCCAAAGCTTTCTCATATTTTCGCTGAAGCAAACATTGTTCTTACCGCACAGGCCAACAATACCGAAGCCCATAAACTTAAACAACCTAGTCATGCACGAAGTTCTGTCAACAAAGGGTTAGTGTACTCTATTCCATGTAAAAACAAGCCATGCCAGTATATTGGGGAGACAGGACGTTCTCTACAACAACGTATTGATGACCACAAGAGAGCGCTCAACAATGGCAATAGAAACTATGGAACAGTTAAACATGTATTGAATCTACAACACTCATTAGTGTTTGAAGAGGCCTTCATCTTGACCAAATGCAGTGATACCTTCTTAAGGAAGTGCTTAGAAACATCCTTCATTTTGCAGACACCAAGCACATACAATGATTATTTAACTATCCCAACAATAGCTGAGTATGGTATCAAGGGGAGTAATAACATAAAGAAATCATAAAGAAATAAGTTAAATTAAATCTCAACATATAAATACCTTGGAATATATATTGGTAATAAATATAATTGGAATAGACAATATGAGTTTGTAATAGGGAAGTTGAACTCATATTCTTTTCTTCTATCATATCAAAAATGTTTTTCCATTTAAACAAAAACTTATAATTTACAAATCTCATGTGGATTCTCTCTTAAATTACGGTCTGGAATGTTGGATCAATATTAATAAACAACAAGTAGAAAATATAAATAAATTGACTATGAAAATATTCAATAATATATACATAAATTTTAAATATAAATCAAAAAAAGAACGAATAAGAATAAGAAAAAAATATGGAATATTAAAAATCAATGAAAAATTTATATACAAAATTTTGATAAAGAATTATTTTGAAGTAATAAGAGAAAGAAATTCTCAAGAAGAAGAAATAAATACTAGGGACAACTGGTATAAAATCTTTAAATTGGATAAAATTAAAAACAACTTTGGATACAGGTTAACAAATTACGTTAAATACAAAATTTTCAGTCAAATAGATATTAATCAAAATGAAACTCTAACATTTAAACAAATAAAACAGAAATTGATCTCTGATGTGGTGGATGGGTTAATTAAATATTAAGAATAAAATTAACACTAATTTTAAGTGAATAATTTATTTATTATCTTTAATTGGTGATTTAACTTTTAGATCAATAGATCAAAATTCTCAGTCCTATACCACAGGTATACAGTTCATAAGTATACCTAATGGGACTGATAAACATTTAAAAAAAAAATGATTAATATAAAAAAAATTAATCTCATTTCATTTTTAAAACATTTTTAATAACTTGTTTTGTTATTTCAGTTTTACATTTATATAAAAAACTAGCTGAACCCCGCATGCGTTGCAATGCCACTGAAAGAAAGAAAGGAAGGGCCCGGTGTCGATCGAGGTAGGATACTTAGGTCCTTGTATCGCCTTCCACCCACCCAAGTGTGGTGTCCCTGCGCCCCATAGGAGAGCGAATTTTTTACTTTTTGCATTAGACTTGGGGGGGGGGGGGGGG
>JAFIDM010009631.1:15610288-15624740 GCA_023159025.1 Thereuonema tuberculata | reverse complement strand
TATATATATATACGAGAATCGATTCTCATTCTTTGCATTTAAGGAAGTGATAAAAATTAAGCAGTTCTATTTATTTACTTATTTATCCTTATATGTTATTTCTCAAAGGCGTTTTTTTGTCGGTACGGCATATTTCCCTTAAGACTTCATCAAAATCAATGATTGAGACATCATTTTGAAGATTACGTTCACCGCTAATGACGAAAAATAAACAAACTGTTTAAATTATTGTTTTCGTTAAAAAACTTTATTTTAAAAACCTTTTTATAAAAATGTAGAAGGTGCCATCTATTGACAATCTGTTCATTTATTTATTTCCACATTACCATTCGGCGACTGTATCAAGATACCATGCGAATTATTCGCACGGGTCAACCTTTTTATAAAAATGGAGAAGGCGCCATCTATTGACAATGGGTTTAACTAATATGCACGACAGTTGTTGGATTTGTTTATTATTTCTCAAAAGTGTTTTTTTGGTGCGAATTATTCGCACGGGTCAACTAGTTTATTTATTATATATGAAATGTTTCGTCAATTATTACAATGAAAAATTATCAATTCTTAGTTAAAATAGGGCATTAAGGTATTATTTCTCGCCTACTGATGACTACAGTGTTAATAGTTAATCTGAATTTTTAGTAACTTTTTTTGAAGTTGAATAGTGTACTCAAAGGATTCTAATGAAATGCTATTGAAATCAATATGGGGCCCCCGGTGGATCGCCCTCGACGCCCCTACCCCTTTAGTCCGGCACTGCTTCTACTACACATCTATAATATTTTGTTATTTCAAACAATTCACTCTTAAAGTAAGATTTTTTCCTAGAAGAGCGAATCTTACATTAATTTATCTAATCAATCTTGCCAATAAGTATCAAAATGTGAGTCATCAGTCTTAGACTGACGAATTTTTGGATTCTGATGGATCATTCCGTAACTTTCACTAAGACATGATCGTTTATTCTGTTTACAATTTCAGTCGCCATATTGATAAAAGTCGCACTCATGTCAAATGAAGAGAGTGTGAAGATTTTATTGACACACACTCCACTTTATCCCCTCTCAGTAACATAAGATATATATATACAAAGCAGCTGCACTGAAACACGATTACAATACAAGTTTGCTGTTGATAATACAAATTAAATATCAAAGGTTGAGACCTAGTCTTTACTAGTTGACATCTTGGAATAGCCGTTTCAAGCTTTATTGGCGATCATCAGCTGAGAGTAGGTACCAGTAAACAACGAGGTCTCTATGAATGAATGACATGAATTTTCCTATTTTACAGAAACTCCACATACCTCATTATAGTATTTAAAATAGATTTATTAAAAATACTGCAAATTGCGAATTTTCGAGAAGTTTAAATCATCGTCTCTTTTTCAAGCATAATAACATGATTGGAATAAATACAACAAAAACAAAAATGATTAGAAGCTTAAACAAATTCTAAAAACTCGTGAATCGAATAATTTAGTTGTTGTTACAAAAATATATCAATAAGGAATCATTTAATTATTAAAACAGTAAAAACAAAATAATAGCATAACAAATAGAATAATTCGATTGTACAATAACAATTAAAAACGTCGATTGTTGCCATTTTTCAGTATTTGTATTTATTAAGTCTCTTATTAAGATGGCAGTAGAAGGGTCGACATGAACTACTTCGTATCTGTTGAAATTTTTTATCTTTAGTGTTTTTTTATAACACTACTTTCTAAGATTTTCGTTAGTTTTAAATTATATTCTTTATATAATATTTTCACATTACTATCCAAGATATGCCCTTTTCCCGAACAGTGGTAGCAGAGCCGTCGGGTGGGCGGGGCGCCGCGACAACGGAAAAATAAAAAAATTTGGAAATTTGGTATTGTTTTTTTTTTTTGGTTGTTGAATTGGAGATTCCCGTTTTTTTTTTTTTTTTTTTTGGTTATAGATTTTTGGGATGGGGGGCAAATATCAAGTGTTTGAATCCTTACAGATAGATGTAATGTCGGGTGGGAGCACGTGGGATTAAGTTTGGGGAGGGGGGCGCCTGACGAAATCTTGCCCCGGGCGCCAACAAACCACGCGACGGCCCTGAGTGGTAGGCAATGTCTGATAATTCCAAATTTTTATTCTTCAGAGCCCTACCATGTTCTAATGAGAGACTTAATAAAAACAAATAGTACAAAAATGGCAATAATCGACGCTTTTAGATATTGAGAGTTTTTCTATTTGTTATGCTATTATTTCGTTTTTATTGTTTTACTAATTAAATGATGTGGGCCCGGTAGCCAAGTGGCTAGGGCGTTTGGCTGCGGATTGGAAAAAACGGGTTCGATTCCCAGCCCCGGCGGAGGGTGGGATTTTTCCACGTTCATTGTTCTCCAAACGGGTCCTAGGGTCTACCCAGCCCTCTGTAAAATGGGTACCGGATTTCTTTCCCGGGAGTTAAAGGCGAGCGGGCGTCGGGCCGGCCACTCGACCCCAACTTTGTCCCGTAGGCTATTTGTCGGGAGCCTAACCTCCTGCGGCCCAAAGGGTCTGTTCCAGACCAGTTGAACAGGGTACAAAAAATAATTAAATGATTTCTTATTGGTGTATTTTTATAACAGCAAGTAAATTATTTGATTCACGAGTTTTTAGAATTTGTTTAAGCTTCTAACCATTTTTGTTTTTGTTGTATTTATTCAACTCATGTTATTATGTTTGAAAAAGAGAAGACAATTTAAACTTCTCGAAAATTCGCAATTTGCAGTATTTTTAATAAATCTATTTTAAATACTATAATGAGGTACGTGGAGTTTTTGTAAATATATTACTCTAGAAATGAAAAGGAAGAGTTTACAGAAAGAATATGGAATTTTCCTGTTTTATTTTTAATTTCTATTAAGTGTTTTATTTTATTTAAGTGCCATATTTTTTTTCACAATTAATTGTAATGATCTCCATAGTGAGACCTCGCTGTTTATTGGGGCTACTCTCAGATGATGATCGTGAAACGGCCGTTCTGAGATGTCACCTAGTAAACACTTGGTCTCAACCAGTTTCTTACACAATTTTTGTGTTTGTTTTTATGCTTAAGGAAATTCATTTGAAGCTGGTGGAATTTTCCTGTTTTATTTTTTATATGTATTCATTGTTTTATTTTAAATTTTTGGAGGTACCATAAAATCTTTTTCACGATTAACAAAATAAATATGTTCTGCTACACACAAGCTGTTAGAATAAAAATTGATATCTTGAGTTCTGAGGAAAAAACCTTTATATAAATACTACAGGGTGGCCGGGAAGTTCCCGTAAGCCCCCCCCCCCTTCCTATTATGTTATTATTGTATTAAGGGGTAAGGGAACTTCCCGGCCACCCTGTTTTTACAAACAACTAAGTAACTGTTGATAACACAACAGAGTATTGTGGTATTTAGAGGTGATTTTATTCAAAAGATTAAAAATCAAACACACACAAATTAACGTTACATTTAAAGAATACATACATATTGGAAAGCTTTTCGGATCCGAAATTATTGTGGCATCCTTTTTCAACCCTGGGTGTTTGATTTTTAAATAAGGACTATTTTAACACACGTAAAATTTGTATCAAAGTTTAGAATTGATTTTAAGTATAATTGCAGTGCTGAATCCAAATGTATTACAGCATTAGTTTTTCCTTAGCAGCTCTAGTTTCTGAGATATAAAAATGTCGTTACTTATCTTGTGATACTTAAACATGCGGATGTGTGCGTGTGTGTGTGGGTGTTTATTGTTTTTCTAATAAAAACCATAGAAATCTAAAGTCTTTATATATTTTCTAGAGCACTTTAAAAAAAATGAAAATCATATAAAAAATTACAGTAACACTTAGTTTTGAAGAAAAGAAAAATCACTGATCAAAGAAAAGTCAGTAAGCTCTTCGGAAGCTTCTTTTGCGTGACAATCTTAAATCTTTCACCTTGTTCTTCACTTGTATCGCCTAAATTTTCAGGAAAACGGTTCAAGTGGCTGTGCAGATAGTGAACTTTTATGCTCATATTACATCCAAGATTTCTTGTTGAGCATCTCGTTTACTAGCTCAACAGTTTTCAGCTTTCTGGTTGCCCAGGAAATTTCTGACAACCTCGACAGATGACATCCATGGTTTCTCATTCATGGACTCAGCCTCATTCATGGACTCCACAAAAGCCGGATCTTTTATAAGCCGTCTTATATGTGGGCCATCGAAAATTCCAGCTTTCAGTTTTTCTGTACTTATCTGAGGCAATTTTCTTCCTATGTAAGCAAAGCATGATCAAATCTTATCAAGAGCCTTTACAAACTGCTTCATTAGGCCTAGCTTGATATGCAGGGGCGGAAAGATGATTTTCTCTCTACCAACTAGAGGCTCGTTAATGATATTGTTTTTCCAACAGTCATGTTTTCTCTCTTAGGCCACTCCTTTTTTATCCAGTGATTTTTTTTTTTTTTTGGTCCCTGCTATCCCAGAGGCACAGGAAACAAGGATATTTAGTGTCCAAGGAGAAAGTTTACCACCTTTAAGTCTACACAAATTACCCATTGATGTTCCTGATATTTTATCTTCTCTATGACCAAAGCTATGGCGTCATATTCTTCCTTCCTTTGCGTTGAATGCGCAATTAGTATTGCCATTGTATAGAAGGACGTATTTCAAACTCCGCTTAGAGCTATCAAGAAATAGGCGCCAATCATCAGGATTATATTCAGGGAGACCCATTTTTTCCAGGAGTCCTCTAGCATCTTAACAGATGCTTAGAGCTATCAAGAAATAGGCGCCAATCATCAGGATTATATTCAGGGAGACCCATTTTTTCCAGGAGTCCTCTAGCATCTTAACAGAATACAAGATTTTCTTCTTGGGTGAAAAAGGGTAGCAGATCCTTCTCCCTTGTACGGTAGAAAGTAATTTTTATTCCTTGTTATAGTAAGATCTTGTCATTGAATCTGGAAGCTGGTTATTCAGACGCTTCTTTTGAAAGGCTCAGGTCTCTGACGAGGTCATTTAGCTTTTCTTGGTTAAAAAGTTGTGGACTTGATGACATTCCCTCATAATCACTGTCACTTCCATCATTTGTATCAGAAAGATGTTCTCAGAGATTAAGTTCATCCTCACAGAGCTCTGGTAGCTGGTGAAACATTGGAATTGGTATTTCCTCCGAGTGATTGGAATCAGATACCAACAGATAGCAGCACTGCTGATAAAATAAGAGCATTTTAGGAGTTGCTCTAAGAAGCAATAAAATTGAAATGAGTTACAGTTTTGTCACACCGTACTTAAAAGAGCTTTTACATTACTTATAAATTTGATTCACAAAAAAAATAATATACAATTAGCTGATAGTTTGTTGTAAAAAGAAGATATACGACTGCAGAAATAAAGTGGAAACAGCGCTTAAATAGTTTATTTAGGAATTTATTTAAGTGTACGTTATCAATCCCTTATACACCGGTATATCAATAGTTGAAACAATTACTCGTAGTTTATGCTGCATCTAAAAAAGTATAGCTGATAGAGAAAAACTGATTTCATTTTTGTATTCAGCGCCCCAAGTATTATTAACATCAGTTCAAAGAGCCTAGGCACCAAAACATTTTTTTTTGTAGGCCTGTGTAATGAATCTTTTAAAATTCCTTTATTCTTATCACGAACGACATTTAGATTGAGACTAAAACAGAATCCAGATGAAAAGAGATGAATTTATCTCTTGTTGAGTCCAGACAACACTTTCTGATGATTATAGCTTATGTTACAAATGCTTTAAGAATGTTACGATGATAACTTGTTTTCTGTTAGCTTTTGATTTTAAATACAAATCTTTAAGGAATTAAAAACTTTTAAGATTTGGAGTAAAGAAACTACGGGAAGCGATTTCTTGGAAGAAAAAGTGGTTCGTATACATTGTATTGGATGCACACTTCCAAGAGTCAAACTTTCCCATATAAATATATTCAAGTGATATATTCAATTGACTAGTTTATGTTGTAACCCCACTTGAAAAGGCTGGCTCTCGCCTGCGAAACGGTCGTGTTTGTGTATTTTAATGTGTATATAATTTTTTTTTAAATAATCAGGGGTACGGCTCCAGTTATGTTCTTAATGATATTCAGGTCATTTACTATGTAAAGAGAAGCATTATAATCTAAATATATACAATAACACCATAGGGGGTACAGAAACTTCCCGACCACCCTGTACATTAAGTGTATAAAAGTGCCTCTCACCAGCTTAAAGAATAGGTTTTGTACCAAGCGGGAAGATATAATTTCTTTGATGGTTTAGGCTATAACTTTGCTGTGAAGGAAGATGGTCTTTAGTTTTCTGTAAGAGTTTTAAGAACGCCAAATACATAACCGTTTTACAGATTACTTTTATTTGCTGCAATTTCCCTACAAATGCCAATAAGTTCTCATGCAAGACGGAGTCCCACGTCGTAAAGCAGAAAAAGCTACCACTTGGAAGGAGAATCTCGAATTTTGTAGATTCATCGAAACTTTGTGAAATCTCATTTACACAATAGAGCTCTGAAACCAGCCAACGAATAAGAGATCATGGCAGCATTGACGATGAGTGGGACAAAATCCTTAAGGACATCTTTGACCATGTCATACAGACACCATGCCTTATCAACTACATTCATTAATTGAAAATTAAGAGGAGGCTAGAAGTGGAACCTGTTTTTTATTTCCTCAGTTCAGCTAAGAGTACGGCATAATAAAGGTTTTGGATGAAGAAATCAGATGGGTTATCTTTGGCAGAAACTGAGATAGCTAATGAAGAAAATAAAGATAAATAAATTTAAAAAATGTATGAAACTTAAAAAAAATAAATTGGATTGTACTATGAAATGATGGAAATTTTATGACTTAATTTCCTTTTTAATTTTTTCCTGATGATTTTGACTGTAGAGTCATTTTGATAATATTTAAATTCGGCAACGCCGTGTTGTAGGGTTGAAGTGTTTGAATATAATAATAAGACTCTTTTGATAGGTTGTTGAAAGTTATTGTTATGATTTTTTTCGTAAATATTCCCGGCTAATAAAAATGAGCATAACGAGTACTAAATAAGTTCTGTCATTTATAATTTTTCCCTGTATTTCCAATATTACGAATCTGAAACCTACCGCTCAATAGAACTTTTCCTATAGGCCATTGGTTTCTTCTCTTCAAGACGTCATTCATTGTACTGGATGGACGATTCAACAATTTTGTAACTTTTTTTATTTTTTCAAAGCGTATAAATTTGAATTCATTTTATTCATGTAACCATTGATTAACAAGGCAGCCGTGAATGACTTTGAAAGCTCTCAGTTCATTGTAATGTATTTTTAATTTTTAATTATACCGGTGTGTTGTTTTTAAACCAATTTGTGTCGGGTTTTTTTTTCTAATTCATTCATTCATAAATATCTGATATGATCAAATATTCTGAAACTTACACCGAACAGGAATGTTTTTGAAATTATTTTGAGTTATTATTAAAAAAAAATGGAAGTTTAGGGGTGGCAGAAAACAAGCTGATTCCGACAATTGACGTCCCTGCGGATAAATGAGACTTTAAGAAAAATATATTTGATTCAGTTTAATAATAAATGCTTAAGGAAGATCATTTATTCAAAAATTAAACCTCATTTCATCATCTTGTGAATTGGTATTCAATTAAATGGTTCAGTGGCGTTTAGAATGACTTAGAACTATACTCATGGATCAAAGGATTAAAAGGATTCTTCCTCTTCGTGGATCTTAACATGAATGTAGTGGTTCTCTGGCTGTTTTACTTTCAGTCAAGACAATGTTTCTCGAAGTTTTTGTAAAGAATACAAATAGATGAAACCCCAAAGAGACACTGAAAAACCAAACGGACACTTTCATTTCTTCTGCAAACTAATTAAACTCTGTTGTTTCACGTGAATTAAAACCGATTGCCTTCTCTTGAGTAGTGAAATTAGAATTACAGCAGTCTCATCTGATAGAAAAGATGAATTTATTTTAAAAGGCTAAAAATGCATTAACAGAAAGAAGTCTTGTTCTTGATCCATTTAAGCAAAAGTCTAAAACTTCAATTCTAATTATTTTTAAAACTTACACCACAAAGATGTCTAGTAAAATTAGGAATGTGTGCAGAATGTAACAAAATGTGTTCGCAACTGAATCAGAGTTGGATTTTATCTCATAAACAATGACGCAAGTCTTCGAAAGCAAAGAAAATTTTACAGGTTGAAATCAACTTCTTTTTAAAAAATTCATTTTAAGCCATTTCCATTTGTTTAAGAAAAACAAAAGGTATAGGCAGTGTAAATTTGGTGTAACAACATATCTGAATTTTCAATGTAAAAATAATGTTTTCGACATGTGGTAATAGAGACCCAATTCCAAAATAAAACTTTTTTTTAATTGAACCAAACGACAATTCACTTTAACCACATCATCAAAACACTTGGTACTTTTCACTTAACTAAAATTTGGATCAACATGCATTTATCTTGAATCTCATTTATTTCTTTATTTGGATCTTTATTTGACGAAAGAGTAAGCTGTTGCTTTATAACTTCAAATAATTGTCGAATCAATATCAACTTTCATCTATTGATTTTAAATTCTACTAATGGTAATAAATAATAAATCCAGATAACAAAATAGAAATAGAAGGCTGTTAGAAATTATGGAGATAATTGAAATTCTCACCTAATGAATAATTTGTTCAAATTACTCATGTAGTAAATAATTTATTTTGATGATGTTTTACCAATTGCTTCGTTCCGTAGTCAAAGTGAAAACATCCGTTGCTCCTGAATTTTCTTAGATAGACCATTGTCAAAAGATTAAAAAATAGTTTAAATAGAAATAATTTTCGTTAATTTACATTTCCTGGTAAATCTATCTTCGCTTAGTATCTAATGAAAGAAACACCAGAGGAAACAGCAATTGGTTCAGTTCACTTTAATACAATGTTAAATGTCAACAGTGATCATTAACACCAAGTAATGCACAAATAAAGTTCTGGTTTTGTAGTAAAAATATTACGGTTCTAAATTTGAAAAGCAAGCTCGAAAATAATTGGGAAAAGTGATTTTTTTTATTTATAAGTTGTCATTCACATGAGTTAAAAAGAATTCAGTCTTTAGTGTAAGTGAGAAAGATTTATATATTTTTTTTTAGATATTTGCTTTACAGTTCTTTAGTATTCAACTAGCATAATTCTAATCCAACTCGCATCGTGTCCAGTAAGTATTGTCTTTTGAGACGTTTTCTCTAAGAGGAATCTGATACCGATAACTCAAGCTTTGCAACGGCTACCATATTTTCACTCCTTTTTCTCCTTATTCACCTGCAATAAAAAGTCAGATTCATTAAAAACTGCTCATTATGCTGTCATTGAGAGAGAAAAGAAATTGTTGAAACTGGATCAAAACGAACTCCGATACAATCCAATAGAAATATTTTTAGTTTTCTGAATTCTACGGAAAAATGATAATAGAACAATATAAAGAAAATAAAAATTGAAATCCGATAATAATTAAAGGACTAGGCAGTAAATAATGGCAAGCGACATTTGTCACTTTTGGAGATATTAAGAGAAACAGTTACATTATTTACATGCATTTCAATGCAAATCGCGCTACGACTAACCCGACAGAGTACTGCCATCTTTTGAGAGAATGTGGAATTACAGTAAAACCTCGATATAGCGCTCCCGCTTACAGCACTATCCCGTTCTTTACGCTCCTTTTATACGGTCCCTGGAATTTTCTATTCAACTCTGTATACTTTTACCCTCTTATAACATTTCAAATCCCGCTTGTAGCGCTTTTTTATATCGGAAATTTTGTATCGAAAAGAAATGTAACACTGTAAAGATTCTTTTTTTTTTTTTCTCTGGTAGGAGGGAATCTTTGAACTCTGTGAAATGCGGGTCTGTGATACAGTTGTGCAAAATATCGAAGCGGAAATCGCTTTCTATAAGTGAAAAATTGCAAAATCTCCGTAAGTACGAGGAGAATTCTGCAGAAGTCAGAAGGATTTCGCAGAATCTCTAGAAATTCCCTCGTCCAGTCTGGGAACAATAATGAAAAACAGGGATGCAATTACCGATGCAGCGAAGGGTTGTTGCAAACGTAAAACTGTAAAGTGTGTACTAAATCTGCTCCGAACATATATTAGTATTGCTCCTAGTGGTTTATCAATTGACGTTAATAGTTACCTGAACCGCATTGAAAATGTCATAATTCATAGCGCACACACCAGGCAAACCACAATCAAAGATCTTTTTAATAGGAAATAAGCTCATATTTGCAGTAAATCTATTGCAGAATCATGTATGTTACCTGTAAAATGATGTTCAAATTTTTCCCCATCTCATAAATCATTTCCCGTCTATAGCGCTATCCCGCTTATTACGCTTGTAGGTCATGGTCCCTTGACGAGCGTAATAACGGGGTTTTACTGTATTTGTTAATTTCTGCAGTAAACATACTATGTTTTGTACTAAATAAAAAAAAAATTAATTTCATAATTTTGGCGCTTACCATTATTTATTGCCGAACCCCTCAATTAACCGAGTTAAGACTAAATACATGTTACGGGATACAAATGGCCGCCATTTCGAAAGTGGCGCCATAAGATTTCGGTATCTTTATATATGTACAGAAACAAGGTGCCTTGCTTTCTTCACGAAGATGCACACGGACCTAATTTTTCATCCTATGGCACCGGATTAATCCACTCTGCGAATAATTGCAATTGCAGTTGTAGTCAGGATGAAGATGGAAAAAATAAATGTTTTTTTATGGAATATGTAGGGGAAAGTCGTGTAAGATGACGAACTCGGTTTTTCTCCGACGCATTCATAGATAGGAGCACCTGTCCAAGCACTTTCTGAGACTCAGGTGATTAGTAACGAAGTTCACTGCAAGGAATGTCGGGCCAGATTGTTTTGCGAGCAGTAGCGACTAAGATTTGTTTGTTTTGCGAGCAGTAGCGACTAAGATTTGTTTGTTTCCCGTGCGTTTGTAATTTTTGAACTTCACAGCGTAAGGAATTACTCGACTACGTTAAGTTGTTTTTGCTTTTTCATAAAATATTCTCAAAATACAACTCATAATGTAAAGAACCATGGTGTAGGTTGTTTACGATAAGCTACGGTAATGATAAATAAGTTTTAAACCAAATTGGCGGCGTGGGGTAAGATGATGAATGGCAGGGCGGGTAAGATGACGAGAAGTTTGCTTAATTTGTCATCTTAGCCAACATGTTTTTGAGCACCTGTTATGAAATAGCTTTTGTATAATTTTAAAAATTGGTTTTGAAACTGAATTTTAGTTGCAGTTATTTTTTTCTTGAAATTTATTTTGAATCCTCATGTATGACTGTTTATCTATGAATATTTTGGATATTATAAAACACATGCCACGAAATTATACAAGGAAAAGTGAAAGGGGAAAGTGGGATAAGGAAAAATAAATGCAGCTATTGCTGAAGTAAAAGATAAAACCTCAAGTGTAAATGCTGCAGCAAAGAAACATAATGTGCCAGAGCCAACACTAATGTTCTTCTAAATTTTTGTTGTATCTAATTGTTCAAAGTTTTGTTTCATTACGAGCAATCTGTTATTGTAATTTAGCTGTTTCATCTTTGACTTTTCTAATTCATGCCACACGTTAGTAAGGGAAGTTGTTTCTCTGCATTTTTAAAATAAAATGTTTCTATCTTAATGTATTACTTTTATCTGTTGTCATCTTACCCCTTAGATGGGGTTAGATGAAGAAAATTGTTCTTTTTTTTTAGGTGAAATATTTTTCATAATTCGAGAGGGTAAAACAGCGTTTCATATTTTTTTATTGAACATAAAGGTTACAAGAAGTGTCTTTTCAAATTTCAGGTTTTTAAACCACTTACTAAGCCGAGGGACAATCTCTGAAGCTTAAGTTCGTCATCTTACCCTACCTTACCCTACATATATTTACTAAAGCTCGGTTATAACGCGGTTGTTTATATCGCGAACAGAGCAGAATGTCCCTGGACAGAATGGGTGTTTACCCAGAGACCATTTCAGATGTAATCCTTCCTCGCACAACTCCACACAAAAAGATTTATAGCCATTATGAATACAGCTTTTATTAATTAAAATACACTGAAGCTCGGTTATAACGCGGTTGTTTATATCGCGAATTCGGATATAACGCGATTTAGTCTTGGACCCTTTCTATTTTGGAAAAGGTGCATAATTCTGAAATTGCAAAATTGATCGTTTTTTCGCCTAAAATCAAATCAAAGGTGTAAATTAATATGCTTGTTTCCTTATTATTTACAGTAATTGAGACTCTATACCCACCCTAATGTAACGAAAATGCGTCAAATACAATATATTGTTTTAAAAAATACCAGAATCGCGGACTTTTTCGTTTTACCAAAATGAATATCGAGATCTATATTTCTGCCAATGACAACCAGTAAAAAGGCTCATGTAATCCAATAGGCGTATGAATATCTAGTTTCCATCCACGTGACTCGTCGTTTGTACAAATCGATTTTGCCTAATATAACCCATCAAAGTGTTGAAAAGGTAATGATTTATGTATTTATAGATATAAAATTCTCTCACATAGCTCTGAATGATGTAGGTAATCGCGAAATGACCATTTTAAATCGATTTGGAATCGTGTGGGCGATAATAAGGTGCGATATACGACATTTGACGTCGCGAAGTAATAAAAGTTCGGTTATATCGCGGTTATATCGCGGTCTTCAAGATCTTGGAAAGATCGCATTATAACCGAGCTTCTGTGTATATATATTGATATTTGGTTTTCGTTTAAGTCACTCTTTTGTTTTTTATTTGGCTAGTCCTACATCGATTTTCTTTCACTATTGAAAAATGTTAGTTCTTCATAATAATAATGTTTTCCATGGTAAGGTAGATAATTTTAATTTCTAACAAGGAAACTTCTCGAAACTTAAAAATTCAGATTTTAATGAAACTTTGCAGAATGAATTTATAGATTGTGTTTATTTACAATGAAATAAATCTTAGATGCGGGATCCAGGGGGAAGATACCTAAATTGGCCTTGAAATTCATTAAAAAATCGGTCGTTGTACCTTTCAAACAGCAGATGGCGGTAATGATTAGCAATTAACCAAAACATGTAAGACTTTGCTGCTAAAAATTGAAAATCACGATGTGAATCGTGATTCTCGAAGTTAACTTATAAGCTGTCAATGCTATGCATCCCTCATTTTGAAGCTATTAAAGAAATAGAAAATAATACCAAGACAAAAAATAACGAGAAGATTTTTTAATAATGGACCTAATACATAAAATATTTTTTGAAGTAAACCATCAGTACTTTTCAAACAATAAAAATGCACTATAAATTCACAAGGAGTCTGTTTTTATCATGCTACGATGCCGAACCTATTGAAATTGATTTATCGATTATGTGTCTTTATATTACGTATCATAACTAACTCATGTAGAAGGTTTCCCTTTTATCTGCTTCGATTCCAATTTACGTTTACGAATCTTTCCGAATTTGGAAACTTTCAATTTTTACCAGTGACCTTCGTTGAATAAGGTTACATCAGAATTCAACAGATGGCGTTACTTTACTTTCCTATCAAAATGCCAGCGAAGTCTTACGTCTCTTGGTTAATTGCAAATCATTACCATCTGGTGTTTCAAAGGTAAAAGACAGATTTTTGATGAATTTCGAGGCCAATTTTAGGTATCTTCCCGCTGGATTCCGCATCTAAGATTTATTTCATTTAATAAACACAATCTATAGATTTATTCTGAAAGTTTCATTAAAATACAATTTTTAAAGGTTAGAGAGATTTATTTGTAAGTACAAGATAATTTTATCAAGGCAGGACGGACTTATAAAGGATACATAATTATAGTAAACAAATAAATTTATCTGGTAATACCTTAAAAAATTAATCAATTTATATATGATGTATCGTGGTAATGCAAAAGAATTTCCCGCTTTTAGTTTGAATTTCTATTTATATTTCTATTCGATTTTATTACGAAAAAAATGAGGCACGTGAATAATCAAAAGTAATAAATAAAATAAAAATGAGTGTAAGTACAGAATAATGCTGTAATTTCTGATTAGAATTCTCTCTTAATTCAGATTAATTTGTTTTCTGTGAAATAAATAACTTCTTTCACTCCTGTTCTTTTTTTTTTTCTTTAACTTCTAAAATTTTCATTGAAAATTGTGAAGGTATCATAATCTTTCTTTGTTTCTTATACAGGGTGTTTCAAAAATACACGGCATAATTTCAGGTATGTATTTCCCACATGTAGACAATCAAAATAGTTCATTACAACATATGTCCGGAAATGCTTCATTTCCGAGTTATGGCCTTCACAACATTGAAAATCACCGGAACGTTTTTCGTATTTACAGATGAAGCACAGTTCACACGAGATGGCATAACAAATTTC
>JAFIDM010009631.1:15590235-15602310 GCA_023159025.1 Thereuonema tuberculata | reverse complement strand
CTCTGACCTTGAACTACACCCATGATCTCTTGATCATTCCAGGACTTCAGTTTCTCGAGACAAACCATTCACAATGGCGACTCTCAAGCGCGGCAAATCTCGCAGGAACTAAGCAAGAAAAATTATTGCTAACGTTACTTCATATTTCGAAAAGGAGAAATCAGCGAAAGGAGCATTAATTTCTTTTGAAAAGGTTAATGAGCGTACATCAGCTGCTACGGGAATTGGATTAACGTCTGTGAAAGCTATTCGCCGACAGGCCAAGCATGCAGCCGAATTCGGGCTTCCATTTCCCGGCGACACACCCGGTAAGAAACGCCCAAGGATATCTCCGGTGACAGATCTAGATTGTTTCGCTCTTGAAGCCATACGGAGGACGACTCACAGTAGGCTATGTATTTGAAAGGAGAACTGTCATCGATAGAAAGACTGTTGCATGCACTGAGGGACGAGACGAACGGAGAAGCATCGCCGATCTTCGAAGGAAGTGAAGAATCCCTCAAATTCATTGTAACAAAGAAACTAGGATTTTTCTCTACAAAAAAATGGAGGGTCGGAGACACTTACTGGAACGCAGTGATGTTGTGGCCTTACGGCATGCTTACCTACGGCAGATCAGAGAAATTGTTTTCGATCGTAGTGTTGTTTTTTTAGACGAGACGTGGGTAAACGAATCTCATACTGTGTCTTCATACCATTATTTTTTTTTAAGAATTACATTCTATATTCAATCAAATGAATGAAAATAAATACATTTCTGAAATTATATTTCATGAGAAATCAGAATAGTTCAATAAAAGGAATATCGTTTTATCCGTAATCTTGGAACGTCCCCGAAATGTTCATTTTCCCGCCATAAAAACTGACATATACAATCGATGCAAATTCTGCTGTTGCGCCATCTGGTGTCCAGGGTCGACGTTCCGTTTGGAGGACTATAAGAAATATTTGTAAAAAAAATTAATCGATTAATTTCTATAATCCTAGCATCAACAATTACTATTCTATTCATGCTCATTTCATTGAATTCTGAAATCCATTCCCTCAATGTAGTCTTCTGTGAAATATAATTTTCCTTTTTCACTACGATAACAGTGAAAAAGGATAACAATGATAATAAAATAAGAAATGTTAAAACTAAAGTTAAGAAAATTGCTAGCAACTGAACTTCAGAAATATATACTAAACATATTTTTATCAGCCAGTTCTTTAATACTTTTTTTCACATTGGGTATTTCTGACTTTTTCTATCAATTTAGGTTTCATTTATATTGTTCATTAAAATTTAATTATATAATTCTGACAGTTTCTCTTTCCATTCTCATTATATATAAGAAAAACTATATAATATTCTCATTATACAGTAAATCCTTGTTAAGTCGTCACTCAAGGGACCGAACATTTTTGACGACTTAAGCGGAGTGGACATTTTTGAAAAAAAAAAAAAAACACTGAAATACAATATTTTTATGAATTGCTATAGGATTCGGTGAGAAAAAGAAGATTTTCAGAAATCAATATATGCAAATGAATGAGTGGAAAATAAAAAAAAAAAAACAGACAAAAAAACACATTTTATACTTACCTCATTTTATTTTCTTTTACTGGCATTAAAATAACCAAACAGTGTTGATTGATGAAGGTGCTGATTACTGGTAACAATTCGAGACACTTTGTAATGAAATGGAACTCCAACTTTTGTGCACATAGTTAATCGTATCTAAAACCGAAACTTCTAGCTTTTCGTTCTTATCCAAGGCTTTTAGCATGTCCTTTACAAGCATTTGTTTGTACTTTCGTTTAAAGTCAAGAATTATCCCTTGATCTAAAGGCTGAAGAAGTGCAGTTACATTTGGAGGAAGAAAAACAATTTCGATCGCTTTTAAATTTTCGGGGCTTACTCGCTATGAAATAAAATCATACTCAGTAGCGGTCAAGAAAAACGTCTACTCTTGATAAGAGTCGCAGCGAGAAGTGTGTAATTTAGAAAGTGAATTTCCTTTACGTCTTAAGCGGAGTGATGACTTATACGGGTGACGACTTAACGAGGTTTTACTGTATATATATTTTGTTTTTTATTTCTCAGATAATATGAAGATTTTTGTTTTTCTTCTTTCTTCTATTCGAAGATTTTATAATAACATTTAATTAGTATGTTGTATATGAATTGTTTTGGAGGAGATTCTAAATACTATATTGTAGCTTTCTATTAGACCTACATGAAATTCATATTGGCAATAATTTTCCACACATTAGTTTTAGAATTATGATCTTTTGTAATGAAATTTCTATAGTAGCTAGTTTTTAGTTTAAAAATTAGATTTTTTAACAAATTTCATTTTCTTAGTTATAGAATAATTCATAATTTTTATTAGGGCCATTAAATATTTTTAATAACTTGTAATATTTTTAATAACTACAGTCGGACCTCTATTTAAAGACGTCGCTAAATCCTGAAAAAAAGTTCGTTATATAGAAAATTCGTTAAATAGAGATTCACCTTTTATTATTCAATATTATTAAAAAAAGTAATTATTTTAATGACATAAAGCATACATTACCACATGCGTACTTAAATTTTACTGATAAAGTCTGTTAATTTTGTCTGAGGTCTTTTTTTTTTTTTTTTTTTGAAAAAGTGTTTTCGCTCATAGTACATCACGCATCTTTGCAATGCACCAAAAACCCCTTCAGTATTTTCTTCAAATTGTAATCCACGTCGGATTGTTTCAAATGATTTTAGCATTTCATCATATGAAGGTTTTTTTATTTTTTATTTCTGCATCATGATCATTTCCATCATCTTCATCTTCATCGCAATTCATAGTTGTATTGTTTTTATTTTTCACACTGTCCAAAATATCCGATTCAGTTAATGTTTCCGAGGTCTCAACTTCAAAATCAAGTGAAAGATAATCATCAATCAGCACATCATCGTTAATTTCTTCTTTTTCCCACAGCTGTATCCACATTTCTTTCCTTTCCTCTAGGGGAATATTGATATTAAAAACATTTCAAGGAGAAAAAAAAAAATAGATACCACGAAAAAGTTCGTTAAATAGAAAATGCACTTCGCTAATGGGAGGTTATTTTACGAAGAAATTAGCAAAATGTTCTTGGTTCCAAAGAAAAGTTCGCAAAATAGAGGTTCGTTCAATAGAGGTCCGACTGTATAATCATCTACGTGTTTCAGTTTTTCTTCAGTCATCTAAGATTGTTTGTATCCCTTATTATAAGAACTCTTGGAAGTAATATTTGTTGGTTTGTTTTTTTTATTTTATTTTTATTTATTTTTATGATGAGCTGTCTTTATTATTTTGAAGATTGTATTAGGATTTGGATTGTAATTATTTTGAATTTGAGAGGTTAAATGATTTATTCTCATTTTAAAAAATATTTTGTTTTTCAAATTATTATTTTGATTTAAATTCTTTAATGAATTTAATGATTTCATCTTTTTATTGTAATTTCAAGTAAAATTACTATAATGATTTGAGATATCCCATTCAATTTCAGTATTTCTCATGTTAGCGAAACAATGATCGTGTTAGTGAAAGATATTTTTATAGTAGCTTTTCTAGTAGTTTCCTAGATAGGATCAGTGAAACCTCCTATTGTAGAAAGGTTATTGCAGATTATTTTATTTCAAATAGCTTTTTCTATATCAATATTTCAATATCCAATACAAATCACTTTGAACAATTTATGCTTTCTAATGTAAGATAATTTTATTGTTAGTTTATTATGAAAAACAATTTTATTAGTATTTTATTAGGCTTGTAAAAATTATTAACTCATTTAAAGTAGGGGATTTATTTTCAATTTTGCAAATAATGCTTTCGCAAGTTGTATTTAATAGTGGTATAGATCGTCAAAATATTTTTTAATTAATATAAGCTATTAAATACATAAAATTAGTATTAATAGTTATTATGTTTAAAAAAAATATTACTTTCGTAATTTTTTGAAATCCATGAATTTAAATTTTCAATGATATTTAACTCATTGAATTTGACTATTATTCTTATTTTATGTTTTGGTGGATACCAGGGGCGTATATAAGGGGGGGGGGGCCGCGGGGGCCCCGGCCCCCCCCCCCCCCCCACTAATGAAGACATGTCCTCCCAACGTTTTTTTTGGGTTGAACACATAGGTTTTCATTGTTATTTTTATAGATTTTTTGAAATTTAACTCATTGTTCATTGTTTTTTTTTTTTGGTTGAACAGATAGGTTTCAGCGTTTTTTTTTTGGTTGAACAGATCTTGGGCCCCCCCCGAAAATATATTCTATATACGCCACTGGTGGATACTATGAGTATCAACTCATCCAAAAATTATATTGCTAAATGGAATGGGGTACGGCGAAGGTATACTAAAAACCCCCGGGCGTTGCTCGAACGTGTTTCCGCATATTCTCAACATTTCAAATTTCTAATCACATTTCCTAAATTCAATAAAACGACTTCAGTGAAAACTCCGTAAAAACAGAACCAAATAAATACAATTTTTTATTTTTCTTTCTTTTATTTTTACGCACAGCACAATAAATTGCTCATATAATTAAGACATTAATTTAAATCTGGAAAGCTTAAATAATATGAATCAAAAACGCTTCATCTTATAGCAACATCGCAATCTCATAACGAATAAATGCTTTCGTAAGTTGTAGTTAAAAGTAGTAGTAGAATATGAATCCTTATAAAAAATTAAATTGCCACCGACTCTAGAGCTAGTTCTTAAATGAAAGAATTAGTGGAAGCCAGGAATATTGTAAAAAGAGATTTATTCATTTATTTATATTAACGGCCACAAGAATTATTATGTCGAATAAAATAATTTTTTATTTAATATTAGCTATTAAATACATAAAATTAGTCTTAATGGTTTTTATGTTTAAGAAAAAATATTATTTTCGTAATTTTTTGAAATCCAGGAATTTAAATTTTTAATATTTAACTCATTGAATTTGACTATTATTCTCTGTTCTATGTATTACTAACTTATTTTTTGAGAAGAATTGAAGACTATATATATATACATAATATAATTTTTGAATTTTCGTTTTTCTCTCACTAAATAATTGTAATTTTTAATCCAAATAAATTTGTATGCCTTTAATTACGCTTTTAGTTTGCAAAAAAAAAAACTTTCTGGGTAAGTTTTCCTTTATGTAAATTTTACCACTGCTATGTTTTTAAAAAATATCTGCATTCTTTAAATTTTTATATTTAAAAGTAAACAGCCAATTTTGTTTACCTTTTTCTGTTTAGGAATATAACTATAATAGGTCTACTTCTATTTTTCCATATCTGTAATATTTAAATCTATTATATCAAGGGGGATATCTAAGGCTAATTTTTTTGCGATGTGTTCCAATATTTCTGCAAATTTTTCGTTTTCATTTTCTTCTAAATCCAAAATTTCAATATTGAATTTACGTTGTTGAAGTTCTACTTTTTCATTTTATCGACAATATCCTCTTATTGCTTATTTACAAATGTGATTGATTTTCGTATTTCCATTGATTCATTTAAAATGATTTGATCTAAATTGCTACCAATATTGTGTCTGGTTAGTTAAAATAGATTCTTGTTTCTGGGGAGAGAGGTTATATTGAGTTGTATTTTGATTTGTAATATCCATGTTATCTTCTTCTAATATCGTGTTTCCAACTCAAACGATTCTCGAGGTTGGTATACTCATCAAAAGAAGTTGGTTGTCCCCCCACCCCATTGTTTAAACCCCTTAGGATGTTAATATCGAAAATTCGTCGAATTCGGGTTTTATTTTGACAAAAAACAGTCAGAATATCAAATTTCGTGTTTTTAACTAAACCTCTTCATTCCTTCTAAAATACTCTTTAAATTTACTGGGATGGATTAGATATTGAGTATCCAGAAACGTTAGGAAAGATTCTTTTAATAAGTTTGTATTATTTAGGTTGCTTATTTTCTAACTATTATTTGTTTTAATTGACTTTATATATTCCGCGTCATATTCAAAATTGTTAATTTGTTAAAAACCTCATTTTCTTTTTATTAGTTTGTATTTCAATTAATTTCTGTCTTTTACTATCAATTTCTTTTTCATTTATATTATTCAATAAACTTCAATTATATAATTCAAGTTTCTCTTTCTATTGTCATTTTATATAAGAAAGACAGATTATTTTTTTTTTTTTTTTTTTTTTTCAGATAAAAGGTTTTTTTTCTTTTTTCTATTCGAAGATTTTATAATAACATTTAATTAGTATGTTGTATATCAATTTTTTTGAGAGATTTAAAATGCTATATTTATAAATAAAGCTTTCTATTTAAAATTATACAAGTACGTATTATCATTTATAATTTGCTTGAGGAAAAGTAATTTCCAAATGGTATTTTGCAGATTAGTTAAAGATTATAACGCATTATCACACTAGTATTATAAAGCTGAAGAGTTTGTTTGTTTGAACGCGCTAATCTCATGAACTACTGATCCGATCTGAAATGTTCTTTCAGTGTTAGATAGCCCGTTTATTGAGGAAGGTTATAGGCTATATAACATCACACTACGACCAATAGGAGCGGGGACGGTAAACATAAACGTCAATCAACAGGTGGCGGAGGCGGCGACGGGGCGGCTTGGCTGCACGACGAGAAACGAACATTATCGAGAAGGGCCGAATTTAACACGGGTGACAGTTCTTCATTAATATTCGCCTAAGTGTTAGCTTTATATTCCCATCTAATAAAGTTTTATATATAAGGATTTTAATCCGTACTGGAAGTAAATTGGTGGACCCAGTAGTCGAGTGGTCAGGGCGCTTGGCTGCGGGTTGGAGGTGGGGGGTTCGATTCCTGGTCTCGGTGAAGAACGGGGATTTTTCCACGCTCCTTTCACCTTGAAACGGGTCCTAGGGTCTACCCAGCCCTCTGTGGAATGGGTACCGGGTTTGTTTCCCGGGAGTTAAAGGCGGGCGTGCGTCGGACTGACCACTCGACCTCAACGTCGTCCCGTTGGTCACGAAACGCTGGGAGCCTGACCTCCCGCGCCCCAAAGCCCTGTTCAGACCTGTAGAGGAACACTTAAACTTTAAATGGAAGTATATTATCCTTTACATCATATGAATGTTTCGTTTTCTAAAACTTCACTTTTTACGGGGGATTCCCTAATTCCCGTAATTACATTAATCCAATATTTAGAAATGGTTTCCCTACACTTAAAAAAAGACTGGGCTGTTCTTTGGAACCTTGAAACCGTCTTTATAATACTTTTTTATAGCATTATTTCCTGTTTTTAATTGTAAATAGTCCTTTTTAAAAGTGTTGAAAAATTTTTTTATTATTGGATTAATTTAGTTTTCTATGTGACATTTCAAAATATTTATCCCACGAATTATGAAATTATTATATTAAATATTTATTATATTTATTTCTAAGTGCAGTTGACAAACTATGTTTGAAATTCTTTCAATTATAAAAATTAATTGTTTAGATTTTAATAATTATAAATGACTAATAAAATAACAGTAATTGTAATAAAAGTAAAGGAATCAAGTAATTAAAAATAATTATCGATTAGAATAAGTTCATGTTTCTAAACAAATATTGTCCAATATAAATAATATCCCAAAAAATCATTTATTGAATTATCTCAAATTTGTAACAAATAAAATTAAATATTTAGAAATGATTGTTGTCAAATATTTAAAGAACAACTAATTTCAGTAATTAATTTAATAGTAAATAAATTAACTGAAATACAAATGAATAAAAAGAAAATAAGTTTTTTAACAATTTAACAATGTTAAAAATGACATTTGTAATATATAGGTGACCTGTTACCTCAGTTGGTTAGAGCGTCGTGCTAATAATGCAAAGGTCGTGGGTTCGATACCCTCAGGGGCAATTTTTTTAAAAATTACCTAGATAATCTGCACATTACCTACTAGGCACTCGTTAAAGTGAAAATAAGATCTTTGCTGGAACAACAGCAACGTTTCTGTACACATAAATTAACATAATATTATTTATTTATTTTTCGATATCTAAAGAATCAAGTTAATACAATCAAACAATCAACAAATTAGTTGATAGAATCAATCATCGATCAATTAAAAAGCTATAATAGAAAGAATCAAACGGTTTCAAATATTATTATTCAAATTTTGAGGTCCGAAGGACCGATCTGTTTATTCCGACTAATTAGCCTTCAAAACAAATTTCATCCGAATGAGTTCCGAAGGACCGAAGTGTTTATTCCGATTAGCTGTAGGTTAGGCTAAGTGAGGCATCGTCAGCTGCAGGATGTATCTGTTGGTAACAGATTTTGAAACAATTTTTTCCCTTTAAAATTTTTCACTTTGAGAGAAAGAACTTCAACGATACGGAAGTCGTTAATGTGCACATTACCTAGGTAAGTTCTTGATTCCGCACGTTAACGTAGCAAATCAGTTAATCTGCAGATTAGCTAGGTAATGTGCACATTAACGGCTGTCGAGCTTTAGCGGTAACATTTACACTAATTTTTGGAAAATAGCTTACATTCTTCCCATTAATTAAGCTGGCAAAATTGACAATTGACAAAAAGTTTGTGGCAAACCTCTAAAAACAACGGGATAATAGAACGAAATTATATTCTTCAAATATACATTTTTTTTTATTAGCCAAAGAATTTTAGTTCAAATCTTCTAAAACCTTCGATTGCTTCAAAACGTATAAAATACTGTAATTTGTATATTCGTTAGGAGATTGCGATTGCTATAAGATGAAGCGTTTTTGATTCATATTATTTAAGCTTTCCAGATTTAAATTAATGTCCTAAATTATATGAGCAACTTATTGTGCTGCGCGTAAAATTAAAAGAAAGAAAAACAAAAAAAGGCATTTATTTGGTTCTGTTTATTACAGAGTTTTCACAGAAGTCGTTTTATTGAATTTAGGAAATGTGATTAGAAATTTGAAGTGTTGAGAATATGTGGAAACACGTTCGAGCAACGCCCTGGGGTTTTTAGTATACCTTCGCCGTACCCCAGTCCGTTTAACATTATAATTTTTGGATGAGTTGATACTCATAGTATCCACCTAAACATAAAATGAGAATAATAGTCAAATTCAATGAGTCAAATATCATTGAAAATTTAAATTCATGGATTTCAAAAAATTACGAAAATAATATTTTTTCTTAAACATAAGCACCATTAAGACTAACTTTATGTATTTAATAGCTATTATTAAATAAAAAATTATTTTTCTCAATCGAATAATTCTTTTGGCCGTTAATATAAAAAATGAATAAATCTCTTTTTATAATATTCCTGGCTTCCACAAATTCTTTCATTTAAGAACTAGCTATGAGGTGGTGGTAATATAATTTTATATCAGGATTCATATTCTAGTACTACTTTTAACTACAACTTACGAAAGCATTATTTGCAAAATTGAAAATAAATCCCCTACTTTAAAAGAGTTAATAATTTTTACAAACCAAATCAATAAAATTAGAAAGCATAAATTATACAAAGTGAATTATATTGGAGATTCAAATATTGATATAGGAAAAACTATTGGAAATAAAATAATCTGCAATAACCTTTCTACAATAGGAGGTTTCACTGATCCTATCTAGGAAACTACTAGAAAAGCTACTACAAAAACATCTTCCACTAACACAATCATTGTTTCGCTAACATGAGAAATACTGAAGTTGAATGAGATAGCTCAGACCATTATAGCATTTTACTCCAAATTACCAAAAAAAAGATCAAATCATTAAATTCATTATTGAATTTAAATCAAAATATTAATTCGAAGAACAATATACCCTTTAATTGAATAAATCATTTAACCTCTCAAACTCAATCAAAACATTAATACAATCTACAAAATAATAAAGGAATCTCGTCTCATCACAAAACAAACAAAAAAATAAATAAAATAAAATAAACAAAACAAATAATACTTCTAGGAATGTTTATAAGAATTCCTATAAACAACCTTAAATGACTCAAAAAATCTTGAAACAGATGATTAAAAACAATGATTTGAGACAGTGTCCAAAGCAAAGCGGCCCCATAATATGCACAATTTTATAAACAAACTTTTATAAACACAACTTTATCGGAGGTGACCACTTTTGACGCCCAACTTCCGGTCAGGGAGTGGTCCTAGAGGTCAGATTTTTTGGACGTGGTCACCTATTTTTGATGCGAAACACAATGGTGAAGGTTTCGGTGCCTATGTTTTACAGGCAAGCTGTAAGCTTGGGGCCGCTAATTAGTGTTTAAAACATTTAAACATTTGTGGCACTAATAAAATTATGAATTGTTGTATAAAAGAAAATGAAATTGGCTAAAAAATCTAATTTTTAAACAAAAAACTAGCTACTTTAGAGATTTCATTACAAAAGATCATAATTCTAAAACTAATGTATGGAATATTATTGTCAATATGAATTTAGTTATAAGCAGAAACCTCGGATAAAATGATTTTAACAAACTCTTGAAAAACTATGATATTGACGAAATCTTTTGAAATTCATCATTCTTTACTTGATGATATAAATCCTTCTATTGATTCAATTGCTATGAATTGCATAGAATTTGGTTAAGTAAGAATATTTAAAATATTGCAACGTTTCGGCAATTATAGTTGCAATTGTCATTTTCGAATTACAAATAAACAGACGGATGGGAAATAAATAAACAATCTTGAGATTCAAAAAAAAAAGATTGAAAACAAATCCTTATTGATTGGGGAGGGGGGAGAACACATAAGTTAAGAAACAATATAAGAACGTTTGTATAGTCTCTAAGGCCTAATGGATAAGACATCTGAGTTCTGATCACAAGGTTGCAGGTTCGATTCCTGTCGCGGACGTTTCATTGTAAAAATTATTTCTATTTTTCATTCTCAGAGAAAATTGCGCCAGACAGACAGACAGAGAAATTAAAAGATTTTATTAATATAGATTAAAGGGTATGGCACTAATAAAAATTATGAATTATTGTATAATTAAGAAATTGAAGTTGGTTAAAAATCTAATTTTTAAACAAAAAACTAGCTACTATAAACATTTCATCACAAAAGATCATAATTCAAAAAATTATTTTAGGAAAATTATTGTCAATATGAATTGAATTATAAGCAGAAAACCTCGGTAAAAAATGATTTTAACAAGCTCTTGAAAACTCTGATATTGACTTTTGAAATTTACATAAACATTTCACACAAAGAAATATACAAATTAAATAAATCTAGGATTCATCATTCTTTCCTTGGTGAAATAAATCCTTCTATTGATTCAATTGCTTCTACCTAATGCACTGGATATTATAAATACGATATATAAACAAAGGACTCGTATTCACACTAATTTTTGGAAAATAGCTTACATTATTTCCATTAATTAAGGTAGTAAAATTGACGGCTTTGCCAAATACAGACTTACACTCTCAAATATTTCAAAACATTTTGAGAGCTCTATATCAAATGCTATATATAACTATATTAAAAGTAAGAATTTCCTTAAATGAACATCAATAAGATTACCAACCCAATAATAGTACTGTCAAACTATTACAAAACTTAAATCACCTCAAAAATAAATATTTTAATAATGGAAATATTGTAATTATAATTTTCATTAATAGAATCTTTATTATTATTTAAATAAATTAACTAAAAAATTGATACTTTAACTTAATAAGTAATTATATCAATTTTACTAAAATATATATTTATGCTGATCATGTTATCCTAATTTCTTAAAGACCAATCTAATGCTTTCAATTTTTTACAAAAATGACAAATAATTTAATAAAGTGGGCAAATAATAATATTATAGTCATTAACTGTAACAAAACTAAAGCTACGACTATTAAAAATAAAAATAAAATGTTTAACAAAGAATAATTTTCACACATCCTCATCATAATTGTGGAGAAATGAATCACAATGTAAATAATACTAATAAATGTCCTTGTACAAAAATTGATTTTCTAATTCAGTAAAAATATTTACTGATATATTTAGATCAGAAATTCACCTGGGAAATACAGCATGTTTTGATCATAAAGAAATTACGTACTTATAC
>JAFIDM010009631.1:15565104-15576096 GCA_023159025.1 Thereuonema tuberculata | reverse complement strand
ATAAACATGCAGATTCCTAAATACTCTTCAAAAGAAGTTTTGCTTTTCTTCATGAAACGGAAACATATTCAATGATTTTTATAAGAGAGTTTGTTTCTTTATCTATTTATTTATTTAGGATTTATTTATTTAAGAAAAGATATGTGAGATAAGGTAAGAAACAAAATTGAATAATTAGTATCTACTACAAAATACAAATAGGAAAATTTTCTTATTGTTATGATTTCTGAAAAATTGGGAATTTTGGTAATTCTTTTGTCAAAATTATTAGTCTAAGTTCTTACTAGGGAATAAAAATCTGACTTATTCAAATGTTGATGTAAATAAAGTGTAGCAGTAAATTTAAAGAAAGTAAACGTTAGGCCTATATTATTGTATGTTAAATTTAGACGCTCAAAGTTTGAAAGTCTGCAACTATACAAGCCTGCTTGAAAAATCAAACGAACTAACCATAATAATAATAATAATAATAATAATAATAATAAGCCCCCATGGACCCTACCTCCTCGCGGGTCCAATCATCTATGATGATATCTTGTTCTAATATTGATCATGCTGCATCGGGTGTGGCGCAGGATAGTCACCCGCGTTCAGGGGTTAGGCAGAGGCCTCCGTTCGAAATATATACTACAGTTTCCCGCATGTGGTGGTGGAGAAAGTGGTACCCCATCCTGTAGTATGGCTACCGTAATGCCCGGGCAAACCATCCAGCCCGAACGGTCGGAAGTGTTTCGTCTGTCAGAGCAGGCGACCATCAAGATTGGGAAACCAGCCAGCGCATCCGATAGTCACTGCAGATGAACCAGGATCTTATGCGCGACTTCTACACAGTTACACAGTCAGAGACTCATCGCACAAAATACAGACAGCCACTACACCACGCATTCACCACACGTTATCCATCGTTAGGGCTTAGCGAACAGCGGGCAGCGGATCAGCGGTGTTCCATAGTAGTAAACAATCTTATTTCCCATGCATACTTGCACAAATTAGGGAAGAAGTCGCTCAATCCAACCACAGGACACCACACTCTACTCCACCAGATAATTATGGAAAATACAGAAACAATCTTTACTAATACAGAAACACATAAACTAATATTCATGTTATTAGTGAAACTTGACTTTAATATAAACAGTTAGTGTGCTAGCACAATTATATTAAGCAATTTAGTACCATAATTATTTAAATGATTATAAGACTAGTGTTAATTAATTAGCTTATATTTTATAATTAATTATAATAATAAATTAATTAATTATATAATATAATTAATTTGCTTTTATTACTAATTTTTCCTAATATTTCTATTTTTTATCATATTGTTGATTTTTATTATATTACCAATTAGCTGTTTATTTTTTTTCTTATTTTTTCTTATTCTTAATAAATTTAATAATCTTTTATGAATCTTATTAAACTTATGTTAAGGCTTGTAATTTAATTAGGATACTTATATCAATTCATCAGACCTATACTACAGATGTGCATTTAGTATAAACAAATTTAATAGGACTTAGGAACATAAAAAAAATCTCTACCACTCAGTACACATGCCCCGACAATGCAACTAATGACATATTACGTGCAGCACATGATCATTTCTACACTACACTAGCACGATACACAGACACAGACCCCACACACAGACCCCACAAAACAACTCTCCACAGCCATATACCATCTCAACACAGGCCTATCCCACAACACCTTGACAATATCCAAACATTAGAAGATATATTAACACTCTACTGCGCCGCACAGGGAACCATTCGGGCACTTGGAATCAAACAACACAACCTACCTCACACTGCACGATCACAAGAATACATCCCCCCTTGGAGATATCGCCCAGAGGACCGCATCAGTGACCATAGAGGAAACATATCCAGGCTCACACAATACTGTGCAGGAAACAAATCAAAGAAACTCAGGAAACAAATCAAAGTTTATGCAGATATTCAAGCACATAAACACTCGCCCTTCACATTCAAACCATCATTACCAGGTTCAGGAACATCTCGACAAACACTAAAATAAAAAGTAAAAATATATAAACATATAAAATATATAAAATAAAAATAAATGAGAAAAAAGTCTACAGATCCCTTACATCTTCCTCTGCTACAACCAAAATAAACACTCCCACCAGCGAGGCATTACATGAATTCTGGTCGTCTCTGTGGTCAAACCCTATCCTCACAATGATAAAGCACAATGGATCACAGAGGAACAACAACTCACTGAACACTTACCCTTCATGTCGTTCCATGCGATTACTCTCGCAGACATACAGACAGTACTAGAACATGCACACAACTGGAAGGCTCCTGGTGCAGACGGCGTCCAGAACTTCTGGATGAAGAGGTTCAAGTCCCTGCATGGGAAGCTAGCGCTTACACTCACTGACATAATCCAACACCCAGAACATATGCCTCTTTTCCTCACACAGGGTGTCACATAACTACAGAGCAAGAACACTGAAACAGCACAACCTGCAAACTACCGTCCAATCACTTGCCTCCCTACACTTTACAAACTCCTCACCTCCTGCCTCGCAGACAAGATCTACACGCACGTCGAGACACATGATATTTTTTCCGAACAGCAGAGGGGCTGTCGCAGGAATTCCCAGGATTGTAAGGAGCAACTCCTTATTGATTCTGTAATCCTGCGCCAGGCGCGCGCGAAGAATAGGAACTTACATATCGCATACATCAACAACAAGAAGGCATTTGTTCCCTCATTCCTGGCTCCTACACACTCTTCATCTCTACAAATGATGAAGATCACGGTCCCAAGATCACGGCCTTCTTGGATGCCACGATGAAGAGTTGGAACACAACATTACACCTACGCACCTCCAACACCTCCATCACTACAGTCCCCATTCCCATAAGGAGAGGTATTTTCCAGGGAGACTCCTTGAGTCCTCTGGTTCTGCCTCGCCTTGAATCCATTAAGCCACACGCTAGGCAACACAAAATACGGTTACAGGCTTACCTCAGGCACTCTGACACCATACAAAATCACACACTTACTCTACATGAATGATATTAAACTCTACGCCACAAACAACGCACAACTTACTAATTTACTACAAGTCACCACACAGTTCACCAAAGACATTGGGATGGAGTTTGGAATCGACAAATGCCGCAAGCTACATGTAACATGCGAGAAGACTACGAATTTGGAGGGTTTTGAACTGGACCTTGGGTTGGCCATCCAATCCATGGAAGAGGGAGAGACCTACCAAGTACCTGGGCTTCTAGCAAGCGCGCGTCATTGACAACGCAAACATCAAAAACGCACTCAAGAAAACATACTGTGCTCGCGTTCACAACATACTCAAAACACAACTCAACGCCAGAAATAAAATTAAAGCCATCAACACTTTTGCCATCCCCACACTAACATATTCGTTTGGTATAATTCCATACACCGAACTCGAAGCACTACAACGTACGACACGCACTACATTCATGAAACACAACATGCACCACCCCAAGTCCGCTACGGAAAGGATGACTCTTCCCCGCAAGGAGGGATGCCGAGGACTCATCAACCTCATCACCTTACACGAAAAACAAATACACACACTTAGGGAACACTTCCACCAAAGAGTACAACACTCCGCAGTACACTTACCCATTGTCAAGGCTGACATACACCTCACACCCCTGGACCTCAAAAAAACCTTCTCCAACACTCACCACCCTTGACACCCACACTCAACAGCTGCGAGAATCATAGCTGCAATGGGTTCGTAAGGAACTTCACGGCAGACATCACCACGAACTCAGCTAGCTTCATGTCGACATAGAAGCGTTGAACAGATGGCTGACGAATGGTCAGCTGTTTGGGGAGACCGAAAGGTTCATGATCGCGATACAGGACCAAGTCATCCCTACACGCAACTACAAGAAATACATTCTACAAGACGCAAACACGCATGACGACACATGCAGGAAATGCCACACTACGCATGAGACAATCGATCACATAATATCAGGCTGTCCCCTTCTCTCCCAAACAGACTACCTCCACCGACACAATCAGGTAGCGTCGATCGTTCATCAACAACTAGCACATAAACACTCACTTATTAAGAACACGGTCCCGTACTACAAGTACATACCACAAAGCGTATTAGAGTCATCCTCACATAAGCTGTACTGGGACCGTCCCATTCACACAGACGAGACCATACATCACAACAGACCTGAGATCACACTTGTTGATAAGGTCAACAAACAGACCCATCTCATTGATATTGCAGTGCCTATCAGCAAGAACATGCAGAAAACTCACGCAGACAAGATCAGTAAATATACCGACCTAACATACGAGCTCCAGAAGCAGTGGAGGCAGGACCGATTACGTGTTGAACCCATCGTCCTGTCCGCCACTGGTCTGGTGCCTCACACATTGCACCACAGTCTCCGCACTCTAGGACTTCATAAAAACACTTATGCACAACTCCAGAAGGCTGTGATACTCAACACAACACGCATAGTTAGGAAATTTATGGACACAACCACACATCCCTAATCATTCTACGTCTTTATACTTGGCAATATTTGCTTTGGTCCTTGACCCGCCATGTTGTGTTTGCTGGGGAAACCCAAGGTTTGAAACTTTTACATAATAATAATAATAACCATTAAAGAAAATCTGCTTTAAACATAATAAAAAAAACACGATCAATGAATACTCGCATAAACATATAGCAGTGTAGTAAAAAGTTTACGTGAGTAATTATTTTAACCATTAAATAGTTCTGTCCATTATTAAATAAAGCGTATACATCGATATAGAAATTCAGAGAGTGGAAAAAACAAAAAAACAGTAAAAACGCGATTTTTTTAATACATTTATTTTAATAATTATTACTGGAATGTTTTTTCGTTACTTACACAGATTTTGTAATTTTTATTTATATTTTTTATTATTACTTCCATGTCAGATGTTCCCCAATTTTTTTTTTCGATGAACGAACTTCTTGCATTTTTGTAACAAACTCTCCACAACTTCGAATCTTATAGAAACAGACTATAATTTGATAGAGATATTATTACATGATTTTTAATGTGGGAAGCTTTTTTCTATGTAGATAAGGATCACAGAAACCTCGAACCTCAGTTAACCTTATCTTATCTAAAAATCTAACAATGTGATCTATTTATAGATTTTGAACTCTTCAATTGATAACATACTCTTAAATTTCGAATAAAGTTTATCTTCAGTTTTATAATCTAAAAGTTTGAAATCTGATTATATCTAACATTAAAAGTGAATAGTAAACACATTTTGTTAAGAAAATATTGCTTTTTCTTATAGCTACCCATTAGAGAAAGAGTTTGAATTACAACAGAAGGGTCTTTGCTCGGTTTAGAGAGGATCAGATCCTGGTGGAGGAATGATTTGATCGGTTAATGACCTACAACGAACATAACAAAAGCATATCATGATTTGACTTCTGTTTTGATTGCAGTAAATGAAGCAGTGTTTGAAATGATTTTTCAGGATTTACTTTACTCTTCCCAGAGTGTATTTCACCCTTTTGGCAATTGTGTTAACGGAATGAGCGCCGTTTTTGGCAACAGTAGAAGGAGGGTCCTTGGCAAGAAAGGTTATTCACCCTGGGCCCAGTGTTGTTATTCTTCAATCGGATTCACCGTTAAATGAGATGATCCACGGCACAGCAATTGAGATCGACACGCGTCCATTTAGAATAACAGTACAGTCATCAACAGAACAGAGGTATTTCAACTCAAATCAAGCAATAAAAGCAGAAATTGCTAATTGCCCTTTCTTTTACAAGCATCATGAATTCTGTTGTTTGGGCGATTAATGAGAAGAAACACAATGGGTTACTGGATTCCCAGCTCTAGACTTCAGAAAACTTGGAGGTTATTAATGTCTTTTGTAACTAGAAAGGTAATGATTTAATCTCGCTTTTAAATGTTATCTTCATTTAGGAAGTCCTTTACATAAAGACTGAACTAAATACACTGTATTGTTCTTTTACAATCAATAACGTATTCTCAAATACATTGACAAACAGAATTAAAAATCACATCACCACAAATCTATTACGTGAAACTTATTAATCAGTTACTCAAATTATCGCCTAATTATCTTTTAGAAATTATCAAAGCAATAAAAGCGAAAAGGGTATCACCTAATTTGAAAATCAGAGTTTTTAGTACTCAACAGGCGGAGCTCATAAAACGTTTTGTGAAATTTAGCCCGTCTTAAATTTGAATATATCGAAACCAAAGTTTTGAAAATAGAGAACATGGGTTTTTTGTGAAATCGTCAAAAAAAAAAAAATTAAAAAAAAATAGAAAAATAATTAAGAAGGAAAAGAATATTAGAAAACTAGAATTGAAAGACTTGCGTGGTGGATTATTGAAACGAATGTTTTGTAAAATGCAGTCTGTTTTTGAAATTTTCAATATGCAATAACACTTTTTTTAATCAGAATTTTTTAATCTTATTTAATAAACTAGATAGACAAATTAAGAACTAATTTAATTGACAAACTAAATACAGTTAAATGCAATTAAAATCAAAGCAACAGGAATAAAGAAGTAAACCACCAAATCTTTTTTCCCATCACTCTTAGCGCCGATTTCACTGCAGAGGTACAATCGATTTCACTATGTTAGTTTATATTCGTTGTTTCTACTCCATAGGGCCTAAGAATTTATCCCAAATGGGAACTGAGGTACTTCCAAGACAGTCTATCATCAAACCAGTCGTTCAAATTCTTTTTGGGTGAGCAGTGAAACATCGGAGCATTTAAACTGCTTACATAACAATAGGAAGTTATTACTTACCTGAAATTTTGATATTCAGGAATTTTCCAATAAATATATTATAGCTAATGAGTTGTTTTCAGAAATGGAAAAGTAAGTGAAATTAAAAATAAAAAAAAAAAATCCTTTAACATTAAAAACAAAAAATTCATTTGCCTAAATTCAATTATAAAATACAATATTAAATATACAAATAAATCTAGATGTTTATGATCTAGATTACAAATTAAAACTAGATGTTTTACAAGGGATATTTTGATGATTATACAATGCCTCTTTCAGTACTTGAAGACGTACAGCACATGTTGAAATATCCCTATTATAAATGATCCATTTTTAATTTAAGAGCAATATTTTTTTTTATACATGTATACAGTATGTATTGTTTTTCCTTGAGCCAATAATCTTAAAAAGTAAATTGTTAGTAAAGTAATAATTATAATAAATATAATAAATTATTATATTAGTAAATAATAATTATAATTATAAAGTAATAATTTATTAATGATTTTTAGTAAATTATTAATAGTTTAAATTATTAAATTATTTTTTAATTCTAAAATATATTAATATACGTTTTTTATTCATTTAAATTTCAATGGAAACTACCAATAAGGCTCTGTATTTTATTGTAGCTGAGTAAATTGGTCCCAAAGGAAATCCACATTGGTGCCATTCTACAGCAGACGATTCCATTAATAAAAGATTGAAACTCTTTCTTTGGAATGGGTTCAACTTCTCGTACCTTCTATTTATTTAATATTGGAAAATCAACTTTACTGCGCATTTTTTCTTCCTTTCACTTATTTCTATTGAGACTTTTTTTTCCGTCTTGCTTTCGTTCACTGCGTTATCCCTTCCCCCGTTTCCATCTTTTTTTTTCTTTGTTTAAAGCGCCTGGGAATAAATGTCTACAGCAGCAATGTCCGGCTTAGCGGATAAAAAAACTGGCGCATAAATCCAAGTTGATTCCGTTTAGATCTGGATCATCTCCAACAGAAGCACTTTCTTCAGCACTGCGTCTGGTCACGTGATCAGACACCAAATTAAAGGATGATTTTATATAACGAAATTACCATTCAAATTACAAATAAATAAATAATATAAAATAAATTAAAATAAAATAATAATAATAATAATAAAAAAACACATTTTGACTTGATGGCATTGATGGAATAAAAAAAAAAAAAGCAATACACCTTATAATCAACAAAAGAATTTATAATATATAAATATATATATTTTTTTTTTTCAGAAAATCTATGTGAATTATTTTGATTTCGTATAATCTGGATATTAGGTTCGATTGGAATGAAAGACAATTTAAGATAGTAATAAATTTTACAATTTTATTTTGTTTGTTTAATAAATAAAAAACGGAGCAAAACAAAATAAAAACTGTTATTTAAGTTTAATTCAAAGGAAAGAATATCAAGCCATATTTAAGAGCCGAAAACAAAGAATAATCGAAACATGTTCTTTTCATTTAATTTCTTTCAAATTTTTTAATTGTTATTTGTAATGATTTTACTCATTGTTAATTAGTAGGAATATTTCTTGTTGCTCTCATTTCTATTATTTCTTAGTTATGTAGTTTTATAGTTAATCTTTATAGTTAATCTATCAAAGTGATGTTTTATTTTAGGCTGGGCATAAATTTTAGTGTTATCATTTAGAGTTTAATTTTTTGATACTCAACACTGATCTTATTAAAAAAAAAAATATGAAAACATTTTTCAAATTCATTTTATTCAGTAACCTTTTGTAACTTTTAATTTCAGTCCCTTGTAATTTGGTAGCATTAAGTATTTTTCTTTCCTTATTTTGAAAAGAAAAATTTCATTACAAACGTATATTTGAATTAGGATGAATTGCATGAGATTAAGTGACACCAAAAGAATGCTGCGCTATTATACTAAACTACATCAACTGTAATTTTCTTAAAATACCACTGTAAGTATCATTCACAAGGGATATAATTCATTGATCTTCCTTTTTAGCTCCCTTGTAAATCATAACACATACAGTGGTATTGTTACGTTGTTGTTTTTGTTATTATTATTTACAGTTATACCACGATTTAGAGTTGATAGATTTAAATCCATAGCTTTTTTTATCTGTGTTAATCAAGGAAATAATTTTTTTTTTTCTTCTAATTGAAAAAAAATAAATAAATACAAACAACACAAGATTTGAGCATCATAAAGTAAATATTTTTTAGTTATCCTATCGTTAACTTGTGGAAAACAATTGTTTCCCGTAACTTTGTAAGGAATAACTTGTAAGCATTGAAGCCTCACATTACTAAAGGCAAGTATTTAATAAATAAATAATACGAGTAAATAAATAAATGTTAAATGTTAATCAACGAAAACCAATACATGTGCAAATGAATTTAAATTACTTTGCTCGTATTTTTAGCAAAGGCTAAAATTACTGTGTACAATTTCGGTGGTCAGTGAAATGAGGTCTGAGAATGTAGTGTCGTCGTCGGGAGTAACGACCACTCGGGGACGATCCAATTAATTGGAAGCGGTAGGTACCGCCGCCTTGTGTCTCTCGAGAGGAGCAGCATTGGTGGAGGCCTTCGACAACTTCCCAATGGCGAACTCATTCAGTTTGGAAGAAGAGTTGGTTTCAATCGATCATTTGTCTAACGAGAGCACTTTGTATCAAAGTTAATGAAACCATATTTGATTTACAGCTGCCAGTTTTTATCGTCTGTTTTGAGCGCCTCTCGTGGAATCACTGGGAAACAACCGATCGAAGCCGTTAATCCTATCAACACTGAACTCGAATGGTTTTTCTATCTTTCTAAAGATACGTCAATGAAGGGTTTAAGTTCATTGGCTTAATTTCGAAATGAACATACCAAAATACCATAGTTGATAGGTTGACTATACACACATATTCTTCTGTTTCCTCAGCTTTAAGAAAGGTCAGGATTCTGATATTATGATCGCTAATTAATATAACTACAGTCGACCCCATCATTATTAATGAAAGTGAAAGTACTCAAGTCCTTGGGTTTTCGATATCATCATTAATAATATTTCGCTTTAATGTAGTTGACTAAATTAATATAAATTTTAATTAATTATATATTTAGGAGATGACAAGTGCGTAAATTTTGGGCCAATCATAATCCTCCTAAGTAAACTGAATAGGCTTCAAAATCATAAATAATTTTATGGTGTATTGTTGTTATTCAGTAAAAACTAAACTATTCATATACTCAATATATTAATGGGGGGCGAATAATAATAAAGAGGTTGTTGTCATACGCTGAAACTCGAATATGCTTATTATCTATTTATAACTATTTAAGCAAGGAACGGAAAGCTAACTATAATGTATGTCCAATACTGTTAGCGATCAATTACAGCGCTCCCTACAGTTTGCGTTTATTTAACCTCATAGCAATTCGCTATTTACAGGAGAATTTATCTTTGAGCCACAAAGAATACTCCTTAATTATGCAGATATTTTAAATAAGTGCTGTAATATTAATAAGATAACTTTAGAATGTTCCTTGGATGTAAAAGTAATATTTATCATAAACAACAATGGTTGAGACCAAATTGTTTACCAAGTGACATCTTCGAACGGCTGTTTCACGCTCTTTGGCGATGATCAACCAGGAGCAGTCACCACTAAACAACGATTATTAATATTTATCATATCATCTTTAAAAACAAAAATACTTATTTACTATGCTTTGTTTGATTCCTTATTAAATTGTAGTATTAATATATGGGCAAATACAAATGACACACATCTTGAGAGCTTAAAAATTCTTCAAATTAAGGTTCTAAAACTTATATTCACTAAAAAGGACAAAAAGGAAGGACAAAACAAAAAGATACTTTATGTTGAATAAATATGGTATTTTATTTCCAAAGCAAAAATTATACTATAATATTATATTGAAAAATTAATATCACATATTGAAAATAAAGGATAACATTATACAAAACTATAACTTAAGATCTGAAAGTCATATAAAATTAACATATCCCTATATAAATAACAGTTATGGAATAAGAAATGTTAATTATAAAATTGAAAACTTTATTAATAATTTAAATGTAAATTTATTTGAAAACAGTAATCACATTTCTCTAGTGAAATTTTTTTTAAAAAAATGGTTAATTGAAAATTTCTA
>JAFIDM010009631.1:15552532-15565004 GCA_023159025.1 Thereuonema tuberculata | reverse complement strand
CTGGTGTTATGTGTGTGTCTTCTAATGTTTGGATATTGTCAATGTGTTGTGGGATAGTCTCTGTGTTGAGATGGTATATGACTGTGGAGAGTTGTTTTGATGTGTGTACTTTGGGGAGTGGCGGCCTGAGTGTGGGGTCTGTGTCTGTGTATTGTGCGAGTGCAGTGTAGAAATGATCATGTGCTGCACGTAATATGTCATTAGTTGTATTGTCGGGGCATATGTACTGAGGGGTAGAGATTTTTTTTTTATGTTCCTAAGTCCTATTAGGTTTGCTTATACTAAATGCACATCTGTAGTGTAGGTCTGATGAATTGATATAAGTATCCTAATTAAGTTACAAGCAATAACATAAGTTCAATAAGATTTATAAACAATTATTAAATTTATTAAGAATAAGAAAAAATAAGAAAAAAAATAAACAACTAATTGGTAATATGAAAAAAATCAACAATATGATAAAAAATAGAAATATTAGCAAAAATTAATAATACAGTGTTACCTCCTTTAACGGACACCCTGAATAGCGGACACCTCTAATTAGCGGACATTATTACGGGTCCCAGTCCCTTAAAATAGGACATTCCATGTTATCCACTCCGAATAGCGGACACTCTGAATAGCGGACAGTTATTTTAACTATAAAAATTTTTTTTTTTCGATTAACATTTCGACAAACACATCATGGTTGTATTTACATCGGTGTCCCATACATTAATACATTGTATCGATGTCCCATGATTTAATGCACGAATCTTGAGGCCCTTTATTTTCACTGCAGTTGCTTTGTAAATATCAATCCTCGTAAAGCTATCCTATAAACGTGTGGATTAAATTTAGTGCGAATTAAAATGGCGTCAAAAAGGAAGAGATTGGCACTGAAAGAAAAAATTGATGTTCTTGAAGTTGCTGAAAAAGAAAAGCTGAGTGTGCGTTGTTTTGCTGAACGTTTTAAAGTTGAAAAAAACTCAGATAAGTGAACTTTTGAAGGACAAAGAGGAGATTAGAAAAATGTGGATGGTGAATTCAAACGAAAATTCGAAGAATTTGAAGTTTCGTAAAACTGAAACAAGAAAAATCGACGAAGTAATCATAAAATGGTTCCGCTCTTCTCGTGCAAAGAACATTTCTATAAGTGGTGTTTTGCTTCAAGAAAAAGCCAGAGAATTCCGTCAAGCTTTAGGATTGGACACGTTTAAGGCATCGAATGGATGGCTAGAAATTAATTTTCTATATACTGTAATTAATTTTATCATTATTTTAAGTAAGACAAACGGATTAGCATTCATTTAAAAAGGAATATAGTAAATAATTTGCAGTTGTTCATATTCTCTCCTATCGCAATGATAATGTAGAAATTTAATTAAGATTGTACGTAATTTTTTATTAAATGACATGCTAAAAGCTAAAAAATCAAAAAAAAGGTAGTCCTCCCCAATAGCGGACACCTCCCAATAACGGACGAAACTTTCGGTCCCGTGACTGTCCGTTATTCGGAGGTAACACTGTATAAGCTAATTAATTAACACTAGTCTTCTAATCATTTAAACAATTACAGTAGTAAATTGCTTAATATAATTGTGCTAGCACACTAACTGTTTATATTAAAGTCAAGTTTCACTAATTACATGAATATTAGTTTATGTGTTTCTGTATTAGTAAAGATTGTTTCTGTGTTTTCCATAATTATCTGGTGGAGTAGAGTGTGGTGTCCTGTGGTTGGATTGAGCGACTTCTTCCCTAATTTGTGCAAGTATGCATGGGAAATAAGATTGTTTACTACTATGGAACACCGCTGATCCGCTGCCCGCTGTTCGCTAAGCCCTAACGATGGATAACGTGTGGTGAATGCGTGGTGTAGTGGCTGTCTGTATTTTGTGCGATGAGTCTCTGACTGTGTAACTGTGTAGAAGTCGCGCATAAGATCCTGGTTCATCTGCAGTGACTATCGGATGCGCTGGCTGGTTTCCCAATCTTGATGGTCGCCTGCTCTGACAGACGAAACACTTCCGACCGTTCGGGCTGGATGGTTTGCCCGGGCATTACGGTAGCCATACTACAGGATGGGGTACCACTTTCTCCACCACCACCTGCGGGAAACTGTAGTATATATTTCGAACGGAGGCCTCTGCCTAAACCCTGAACATCGGTGAGTATCCTGCGCCACACCCGAGGCAGCATGATCAATATTAGAACAAGATATCATCATAGATGATTGGACCCGCGAGGAGGAAGGGTCCATGGGGGCTTATTATTATTGTTTTTATTATTATTATTATTATTATTATTATTATTATTATTATTATTATTATTTTTATTATGGTTAGTTCGTTTGATTTTTCAAGCAGGCTTGTATAGTTGCAGACTTTCAAACTTTGAGCGTCTAAATTTAACATACAATAATATAGGCCTAACGTTTACTTTCTTTAAATTTACTGCTACACTTTATTTACATCAACATTTGAATAAGTCAGATTTTTATTCCCTAGTAAGAACTTAGACTAATAATTTTGACAAAAGAATTACCAAAATTCCCAATTTTTCAGAAATCATAACAATAAGAAAATTTTCCTATTTGTATTTTGTAGTAGATACTAATTATTCAATTTTGTTTCTTACCTTATCTCACATATCTTTTCTTAAATAAATAAATCCTAAATAAATAAATAGATAAAGAAACAAACTCTCTTATAAAAATCATTGAATATGTTTCCGTTTCATGAAGAAAAGCAAAACTTCTTTTGAAGAGTATTTAGGAATCTGCATGTTTATAAAAAGAACACACATGACATAGAGAAGAATTTATTACTTCGAGCCTTTGCTTGTAAATGCAAATCAATGCTGACAGTAAATGTGTTGCATTGAAAAATTTCTTCCATTAATGAAACTCTTCCTACTAAGGAATTTATCTGAACGAGAATTTTGCTAATGGACGAGTTGCAAGTCATTATTCACGTCTTGGAATATTCTGGAAATAAACTTAAAATCATGTCCGCATCCTTGGAAAAATCTCATTATTAAATCCTATCGTGCCAACACAAGGCTTCAATTGAATTTCAGTAGATAATTTTTTTACAAATTGGGAAAACTGCAAATTAATGAAAGCTAATAAATATCGACAGCGATTTATCGTTATTATAATACACAGCCACCCAACTTTCTACTGAAATGCATCATCGAAGTTGACAGTTAGTTTAATAATACAGTAATATTTTATTTAACAAAATAGCAAGTTTTCGCCAATAGAAAAATGGAATTCGTGATTTTGTGTATTTTCTCAAAATATAGATAAAACAAAAAAATATAGAATAAGTTGTAAATAAATTTATGATCCGTTGGAGATTTCTGCAGACTATGCTATTTACATTTTTAAAGTTCATCGTAGATTTTTACACGTCCTTTTACAGTAACTTTGAATAAGCCAGATTTTAATCCCCTTGAAAAGAATAATTTAATAATTTGGGCAAAAGAATTACGAAACTTCCCAATTGATAAATGTTTGTTTGTTTTTTTTTTTTGCTATTAGGTCGCTTCAACAATAAATAGTTTGAATTCATTGTTACGAAAGTAATTCATTGTCATTCTTTCATTCTGTCTTAGCTTACGTCAATCTGAATGTAATTGTAAAATAACAATACAAGTTGCGTCTACATCTATTGAATACAAGGACTTTTCGTATGCGGATTAATAAAAAAAAAATCAACTCTTATTCAATAAATGTTAAACTCCCTTGCAGAATAATAATAAAAGAAATGGAGAGAAAGCAAATTGAAAGGACATTTCAAATAATTATAAGTTGCATACACTAAGAAATAGAATAATTTTGGTCAAGTTGATTTATGTTGAATTTGGTTGAAGTCGCCACCCAATCACATCCTATAATAAATTTGTTGTTGATTCATCTAAAGAAAGTGGCACAAGAATGGCACTAAAAAGAATATGTTCGAAGTATCATCTGTTTTACTTTGTTTTCTTTTTGGAATGAATGAGTGAATAATTTCCAAATGCTTTACTTAACCTTTTCAAGATCAGTTTTAAAGAAAAGAAAGAAAAAAAAAACCAATGCAGATCCCAAGAGTTATCACAGCAGGAAAAGTTAAGTGAATAAATTCAACGTAGAATTTTAATATTAAATTTAAATAGGGTGATTGGATGATTTGGGAAGTAATATCCCCAGTTTTGACACAGTAAATTTTGAATTAATAAAAATTGATAAAGCACTTAAAATTTGCTTATTTGAGCTAGCTTAATTTCCATGGGAGATTTTTATTTTGAATCTTCTTTCTTTACATTTGAATGCAACCTACAGGGAGGTTGCGTTGTTTGCTTGTTCTGTCTTGGGGCTGGTATGTTTCTGTCTTCAGATGCCGCCTGTGCCTTCAACGGCTATCACTGAAAAACGTCTCTGGCAACGATTCAGCTCCGAATGACATCACTGCAGCTCCTCTATAATAAGAACCTCCTATTCGCATCAGCGGAGCTTCCTCACGCACGAATTCCACTTGCCCATCTTCGGAGATGAGGGGAGGGCATTTAACAGGTTATTAGGTTATCCGAACTTCTTTTCGTGACTCTCGAAAGTACTTGGATGAAATCGATACTGTAATAACTGGAGATCTTATCAGCAGATCCCACTGCTCTTGGTTCATCCTCTTTGGAATCTTCGTCGTATCTTAAGTTCGATTCTTTGACTGTCATCGTCTACTCTGAGGTTTCATCAGTCGAGCAACTCCAGGAACTTATAAAATTAGGCAGGAGAACAATGCAGGGATTTTTAAACACTTGGAAAGTTCTTGGAAATAGTAATTTTTGATACAGCTAGAATTTATAAGGTTAAAGTTGAAAATAGTTAAAGCATACATGTATAACTCGTATATAATATAGTACATTGTAATGAATTTATGGCTAATTAGGTATAAACTACATATTAATCCAATCTGTAGTATATACCTAATCCATTAAATAAATCCATTAATTTTTAACACGTCCAAAAACTGCAATTAATATAAGCAATAGCTAAAGCACAAATTTTAATTTAATTAATAAGTCTGGAAATTTTAATGTAAATTATGCTCAATAACTTGAGATTTATTGTAAAAAAATATTAATAATAAAAATTAATAAGTTTATGCTTCTGAGCATGTATGTTCTATATCCGTCTTCATAAAGAAATAATAGAAAATTACATCATGAAAAAAAAATGCCCATTTTCCCAATCGCACCTATAGTTGTCATCAATAGAAACAGTATTTTTATTCTTAATAAGATTCATCAAGCCGTGCCGGCATGGCCGAGCGGTCTGGGCGGCGGTCTGCCGTGCGGGCATTGTGTCGCCACCCGGGTTCGATCCCCGGTCGTGGCTTGGCTGTTTCAATTTCCTTTCCTGTGTTTGTCAGCCTCTTCGTCACTTTCTCTTCGGTCTGACGTCATACCTTAATGGCGTCCTGAGGAAGGCCACAGGAGACCACCTCAGTATCTTTCCCCAGGTGTTTCTGGGAGTTCCACGTGAATTCCATAGGACATGGACCTGTCTCCGGACAGAATACTATGGATGGAAGATTCATCAGCAGGATTCACACATTTTCTCAATTCAAGGTGTAATCGGTGAAATGTACCTTTGCTTTCATCTTAGTCATGTTTCACATACTTCATCATTGTATATTAACTCCGTTATAGATGAAAATTAGCTACCTTATATATTATTTATTATTATCTCGAAAAAGTTTCAAACCATGGGTTTCCCCAGCTAAGACAGTATGGCGGGTCAAGAACCAAAGCGCATATTGCCAAGTGTAAAAAAAAAAGAAAAGAAAAGTAGGCTTGTTATTATTATTATTATTATATTTGCATGTTTCAAACCTTGGGTTTCCCTAACAAAACCAATATGGCAGGTCAAAGACCAAAGGACATATTGCCAAGTGTAAAGACTTTTTATTATTATTATGTTTCAAACCTTGGGTTTCCCCAGCAAAAACAATATGGCGGGTCTTAATAGGAATTTGAATTCTAACGGGACTGAATTGAATAAATTTAATAAATAAATAAATAAATAAATAAAAATAAGAAAATTATTATTGTTGTTGTTATTCTTATTCCCGGAATTACTGTATCAAACAAAACAATAATCACATATTAATGTCGACTGTCGGAAATCCATCTTACTTGACCATATTTAAATTATGTTCCATCAAACAGTCCATGATAAGCATAGCTTCTTATGAGCACGATAATTCAAAGAATAATGCACTGATAAGTATAATATTTCATATTTAAGGGTATCTGGTTAGAGTTTGTTTGATCTCATTTACTGTATTTACCTAGTCCAATTAGATTTTAATGTTTGTAGTTTTTTTTTAAAAGCTGTTTTACATAAGTGCCAATGATAACTTAAAAAACTGTTAGGTTTGTTACATGTAACGCACCATTTGGGAGAAATCTTAGATCTCATATCTGTTTCTCCCAAATGGTAAAATAAAATCAGCGATGTTCCTGCAGTTATCTTATGGATTTGCAATAATATTTTTTTTTAATACGATGCACTGTTTGAGAGAAACAAAATGGGATAGATTGCCAGACATAAAAAAATCCAAAACTGTCTACAAGCTTGTCTCTTGAAAGCAGATATTTTTATCATTTTTTTTTGGCTAAGAGCATTACATAATAACTTGATTCATACGAAATGACATATGTACAGACATGGTTGCATTAGACAGACAATTTTATTTTTGTCATTATTTTTTTTTCGTTACTATACAAAGGACAGGCAGAAGGATAGAGGACATTTAGACAGACATTTAGTTAGAAAAAAGATAGTTAGACCTTTAGTTAGATTAAATAGATAGATAGATTTCTTTTGTAGTAAATCACTGTTTTAAAAGTTTTAATATCAATAATACTTGTTTTTTATTTATATTATAAATTTGAAGTTATTTAATAAAATGGACTGACATGAATTTCCTCCAGTTCGTTCCAATCTGATGGTTTGACTGGTGTTTGATGCCATCTATCAAAGCGGCGTTTTCTCTTTCCGAAAAGTTCCGCTTAATTAGATCTCGGGGGCCATTTGCATTCAAATTAAACGCCCATTTCCCGATGTGGCTAAGAGGGTGAATTATGGGTCCTTCTGACCGGAGGGAGAAAAAATATAGTCCCTTTTATTTAAAAAAAAGAGATTGATGAGGGGGGTTTTCTTAGAAAAAATCGGTTAAACACAAGGGGAAAAAAAGGCAATCAAAGAAAAATACACACCTTTAATAAAACAAAATTCTTATTAAAACTTCCTGTATTTCAAAGTTATCTAATGTAAAGGGCGTCGCTGACGAAAAAAACCTTTCTATTGTTGACTGATAAGATCTTGGATTTGTATCTTTTCTTGTAGAACTCATTTGCCATTGTACGCTTCGTAAATCGATTATCCTTGCATGAATGTTTGGAAGTTCTACGTAACAGCAGTTGTTTCAGTCAGTTAAATTAAAGAACAAAATTGGTAACAGAATTACCCTTGGCCGAATAAGAAACATTGGTATTAAATAATTTATCATCTAAGAGATCGAAAAGCAGGTAAGTTATCTAATTGTACAGCCAGAATCATTAAAAATTCAGCTTCCTAAGATAAATAATTTTTAGCTGTCTTTCTTACAGTGAATTGTTTTCAATTGGTACAAAGATATTTTTCCTCTTAACGATCCATAGTAAGAAGTTTGAAAGCAGTTGAAATAAACTAACGATTGTTATACAAAATAAAGATTGTCTTTAAAAGTATATGAATTTTCAATGTTTCACCGATGAACGAATACCAAATGTCAAGGTAAATAGCGATAAACCTAACCTAATTCGACCTATTTGCCACTGACAATTTGTAACTAACTCTTAACGACAGAAAATCAGATCTAAAAATAAGATAAGAGACATAATGAAAATAATCCTATTCATTAGATAAAGACATTAAAGTAATATTAGCTGATAATTTAATGGAATTAATATTTGGAATCGTTTTGTCATACAATAACTATAATTATTTTAGGAAAATGATTAACATTTATTTTAATGTACCTTTTTTAAAATCTACATTAAAGTAATAAGTAAAGATCAAGTGAAGCGATATCTTTTCTGTTAATTCTATTTCTAAAACTGTATCTCACTTTGTTTTTCTCATTAGAGTCACAAGGTTAATGTCTCCTTCATTCACGGCTTAGACTATTCCGCCTTCTAAGGGAAACTTCTTTTTCGAGGTTTTTCTTTGTCTTCTATTGTCTTTGTGAAGGTGGAATCGTCCAAATATTTTTGTTAAAATAAATTTAAGAACATTATTTTAGTTTATTATTTTAATTATGGCTTGAGACATATTTTAAGAATCTATATTACTAAAATCTTTTATTTCTCTGTCTGTCTGTCTGTCCGGCGCAGTTTTCTGTGAGAATGAAAAATAAAAAGAATTTTTTCAATGAAACATCCGCGACAGGAATCGAACCTGTAACCTTCTGATCCGAAGTCAGACATCTTACCCATTAGGCCATGGGAACTACAACTCTATTCATATTGCTTTTTTGACTTATCTGTCAAAACTGAACTGACTTTGACTGAAAAGTAACAATTGTAATTAAAAAGAAAGTGAAAAAAGAAAGAAGCAGTACGTCATTAGGTAGAATACTGAGAAATCAGTATTTGTAACTTAAAAACCACTGAAAAGTATCTATTGGAATTGGATAAAAGAGATGAACGAGAGTGTCGATAACATCAATCGAATGATAAGTCTAAGAATACAAGGAGAGACTACAGAGCATACAATACAAGTGCGAATAAAATTGACACTTCTGATAACTCACCACACGAACATCTCTATATGCCCGAGTGTCTGAACGCATTGAATCTCAGCGGAATTCCTCAACATCGTTTGTCATTGAAGATTGGATCTCCAATAATTTTGTTGCGAAACATCAATCCCAAGTTTGCATACTGCAATGGAACTCAACTTAAATGCTGTTCATTCGATAATGATCTCATAGAAACCGAAATTATAACAGAACTCACAAAGGAGATTTTGTTTTCATCCATAGGGTGTCTATGGAACCATGCGGTAATCTACTTCCATTCACTTTCACAAGAAAACAATTTCCGATCAGACCTTCTTATGCGATATTTATCAATAAAGCTCAAGGACAAACTCTAAATAAAGTTGCCATATAATCGGAAAACGTTGTCTTAACTCACGTACAACTTTAGGTCTTTGAGTCACAATTCAACAGAATTTGGTTATCTTCACTCTAAAGAATACTCACAATCAATTTGTTGCGAAGAATTTCGTATACAAGCTATGATCTTCATTTATCATCTATATCAACTAACGTCCATCTGAAATCTCTTCTTCAAATATCTTTATCGAACAATCTGATGGCCTAGCTAATAGATATAGATAATTTTCACTATTTGTACCTCAAAACCCACTGAAAAGTATCAATTGGAATTGGATAAAAAAGAACAGAAAAAAAAATAATCACTATTTCTATCAGGTAGAATACTGAAAAATCGCTATTCGTTACTCAAAAACAATCACTATTTCTAACTCAAAAACCACTGTAAAGTATCAATGGAAATAAAAAAGAGACTCAAGAAAGAAAGAAGCACTATTTCTATTAAGTAGAATACTGAAAGCTCACTATTTGTAGCTCAAAAGCGACTGAAAATTGTATCTATATTACGAAAATCTTTTATTTCTCTGTCGGTCTGGTGCAATTATTGTAATTTACAAAAATAGAAATAATTTCTACAAGTTATCTACTGGAATCCAACATGCAACCTTCTGCTCCGAAGTTAGACGTCTTAGGCATTAGACCACAGGGATTACATTCTAATCTCTATAAACTATAAAAATGTATCACAGATATATGATTCACACGCTGATTCTAAAAGCAGTCGTGAATTAAGAGAATATTTACATCAAAAATTAAAATGAAAAAAACTTTAAAAAAATTTTAGTTTTATTTTACTTGATGTAATTTGTGTGTGTGTTTTTTTTAATAAATAACAAATTGTTTTCCGTTAAATACGCGAGGCTTCCGGAGCGAAGCGACGGGTAGCCGACTAGTTATTATTATTATTTTATTTGACAAATTTAAGTAAATAAATTTGCATAGAGATTATTGATGACGTCAGCGATCATTGTGGATAAAATCAGCTGACCGACTTCGCTCGAGGGAACAGTAAAGCATTAGAACAGTAGATGGCAGTAATGTAGAAGTCATTACGGTGAGAGCAGCTAGTCTTGTCGCCAAAGTCTAGGCGCATTGGTTGTGGTCCGAAATCTGAAGACAAGAGTATGCACACGAAGCTTGGCAGATGAGAATGCACAAGAGTAACATTAATTCACAACGTGACAGAAGAACGGAGTGGCCCATTCATTAATAGCGCATCTCTGAACAGAAGTACGAATTATTCCTTAGGAAACAGAGGGCGAGATTAGTTATAGAAGAAGTCTGCATTTGAGAATAACGAAATCATCGGAAGAACGAGCGAAGAGAGCTAACGAGAATCCCCGGATGATTGAAGCCCGAACTAGGCCAATTACAAGAAGACCGGCTCTTAAGAAGGACAGAATAGTTATATCTGCATAAGAATGGTATTTCCCCGCAATTAGTTATTTAAGTAGATAGACTTTATTAGAAATAGGAATTATCAGATATAATTCTATTTCGATATATGGGAAGATTGAAGTAATCGTATTAACGTTAGCAGACGATAGGAAGTAATACTACGTCAGAACGAGGCCGCATTGAATGATGGGAGGAGAAGAGAACCCGCCACATTCAAAGCCATATGATTAAGCAGTCATTGGACTTGAGAAGACATCTTGAAGAAATCCCTTTACAACGAAGGGAATGGGAAGGATTGTTCTCAAGACAGCGCAGATTCACACAGGTGAATAAAGCCATTCAACGCCGCAATTCTACAGGATACTCACCGAGGTCGAAAAGCCATTAGACGAATTACTGTAAGTACGTTTTCAATTCTATCTTTTGAGGGAAGAATACGCCTCAAATTATTGTGCTACGGGAATTGATAAAACATGGAATTAACTACTACGGAAATTTTGTGTGTGCTAAATGAAAGTAAAATTAATACAGTAAACATATTATTGGAATTAATGAAAGGAATATTAATGAAAGGAATATTAGTATTCACAAGTAGTGAATCTAAGTGATTTATTCCAGAAATTAGTGAATGCGGAAAGCATTGAAATTAAGTGCAACGAAAATTAAGTGCGTTAAATTAATTCAACAAAATAGTGAATTACAGAATCTCTTTGAAGTTAGTGAAGTGAACGTTAAGATTAAATATTTCATCAAGTGAGATTTATTTAGAAGTATTTAATTATTATTTTTGAAGTATTTATCGAGTTGATAAATTACGAGAAAGTGAAAATCAATGAGATAGAATTTCGTGAGTGGAATTTTGATGTGGCCTGCACGAAGCAGATTATAACTGAAGGACTAGAACTATATTGTTGTAATACTGAATCATTGTTTCATATTGAAACCATCTATTTGTACTTATCATTTCTGTAATTATTACAGTAAATCTTTTAAATTTAAATACCATGTTGTTTGTTGTCGCAAAAAAAAAAAAAATTATCAGCGTGCATCACATGCTCTTTCAGTCTTCTTGTAGTTGATCTTTTCCTTAAAGATTTTGTCGTTATTTATCCATAGGGGTCTGTCCAAAGTCATTTTTATTGGATAGATGTTTTCGTCAATAATATCCGATTAGCATTGTAATACAGATATGGACAGATGTTAACTTAACGTAATTCAAAGTATCTTCCTACTTCCAATGCTGAAAAAAGCTTTAAAATTGACAGTGGGAGCGAATTCGATGCCATTGAATCCTATTATATTATTTTATATCTCTCACCCTATTCACTCGGAGCATTTCAATCTATGTTGGTTCCATTTGTCAGCGCATTATAACAATGTATTTTTCTCATAGCCACTTAATTGCCAAAAGTTAATATCTTAAATTTTATTTTTAAACATCCTAATTAAAAGGGGAAAAAAAAACCATGAACGAAAAACCAATTGCTTTTATTCATCTTTTTTATTTTTTCTATGATTTTTATTTTTTTGCTTTCACATATTTTGTTTTTCCTGAACAAAATATGTTCAAAATTTGTGATCCTCAGTTTTACTTTTCTTAAGTGACATTTTTCCATAATTCCTAGATCTAATTTTGACTGGCATCCAAAATAGCCACTAATTTCGAACTTTAGCAGCGACAGATTGTTGTACATGTCAGTTTTTATTGACATAGATTACGCTCAGCGTTTCCTAAGTGATTCTATCTTCGCTGTAATGTTAACATAAAGGCTTCGTTAGATCAGTCCTGAAATGCATTAAACACTTATTCTGTAAGTTTTATTTCAAGTTTTCTAATTAAAAACGAAGAAAAGAGCAGCACAAGCATAAAGAAAACAAAAGGA
>JAFIDM010009631.1:15531732-15547968 GCA_023159025.1 Thereuonema tuberculata | reverse complement strand
AAAAAAGATATATATATATATATATATATATATATATATCTTTTTTTTTAAATTCACTGGTGAAAAATGAAAAATGAACACCCCTAAGGAAGTGATTGAGAAGAACCGTATTTGCATGTGGGACTAGTAGAGGGCCCTAGCGATGGTCGTTTGCGCACACAGCGTCGACCAGGTGAGCGATACCTGTGGTAGTGTATACGGCAGCCCATACACAGGACACAGATGGTATACAGTGGCATCATGGTGTCGGGAGCCGTAGCCTACAATGACAGTTCGCTTTCTGGTTGTTGTACAGGGAACATGGAGCAATGCCTCGTACATCCAGAACATCATCCACTCTGTTCTGTTACCATTCCTGGAATATCAGGACGATGTGCTCTTTCAACAGGACAATCACCGCCCACACACCTGTCGTGCAACCCAACGAGCTCTCCAAGGCATTCGTCAACTCCACCGGCCAGCATGATCACCAGACCTATACCGCAGTGAAATATGTATGGGACTCGATCGGACGGCGTCTGGCCCGGTCTGCAACATCGGCGACAAACCTTCACCAACTGCGCTACCAGTTGGAATATGCGTGGACCTCCATCCCCAGAATGACATTAGGCACCCCTAAGATAGTCTCCACGCCTGAGTGCAGGCCAGCATTGCTGCTGTAGGAGGGTACACAGGGTACTGACACGGTCTTTTGACACAGACTGTAGCTCCTGTATATAGGCGAATTACCCCGTGCGCATGATCATATACAGTATACGACCTACAGAATGTGTGAATAAAATTTCAGTCTCCTGGGACCATGGCTTCAGGGTGTTCATTTTTTATTTCCCACCAGTATATTTAAATAGTTTTTTATGTTAAGAATCAGAAACAAATTTTGTCGTTATGCCTGCTCATATGCTAAGCAAAACTATGTGAGGTTAGGGCTAAAAATTGTGCGCCAGCACCCCCTAGCGCAGCTTAGCGGAAACACTACAGGCCTTACAGACTCCTTCGGGAAGGATTCTCGACCATTGGGATGAAGTTGCGGTCGAGTGATCAATTTGACTCTCTCCTGCCTTTAATTCGGGAAGGAGGGGACTGTATAAGGGGTTTGTGTAACCTTAGCAATAGTCTGAACGAGAAGCACTCAGGGAAATACCCCGTTCTCCACCGGAAATTGAACCCTCATACTCCAACCCAGTGGATTATCTGATCCACTATTAAATACGTAATGTGAATTTATTAATGTATATACCTTAATAACAACTTTTTTAGTTATCGTTTTCACAAATTTTTATCAAGTATTTAGATCTACATTTAACACTTTTATCTAAAGAAAATAAAGAAAAAGAATTTTGTGGTTAATGTAAAGATAGTGCGTATAGTTAGTACTCTTTAACACAGTGTCAAGGAGACTAAGCAAGTTTTGAAGGTTAAACAAAATATTGTATACCAGCTTTTGAAGAACCACATGCTAAGATAAAATGATTATTCATAACGACAAATGGATGGCTTAACATTGAAATAAATTTTTAACCTTTGTGGGTAATAACTAACTATTTATTATGATTCAACTTAAATAGATTCATTAGCCTTTAGCTTCTAAGTCTAATTTGAACTGGAACAAATATAGATTTTCACATTCACTCATTAAATGCCATTAACACTTATTAAGATATGAAGGTTGATAATGGGATCATTGCGTTTTCAAGTTCGATGTCGGAGCTTAGTTCTTGTATTCTTTCTTTAAATGGTGTAAGAGGCATCAAGAACAAATTATCAAATCTCGAAGCATACACATACACACAAATAAAAAAGAAACATTGAAGCCAACTTTAAGATTCGAACCGAGATTCAGGTGTAGTAGGATCTTACAAAGCTCTCATTGACATTTGACTATGTGCGAATGTTGATGATTTTGTAGAAATTCATAACATTGCAATCTTGCTTCTGAAAGTGATTTGTACCATTTCTAATATCTGTAATAAAACATCCTGTTTACCCTCAATATCTGACCAACATTACATTGGTTTCAAACAGTCAAAGAAATAGATAGTGATAGTGTAATAAAGAATTTCCAAATTTTTATATGAAAGTAATAGAAAGTAATTCAGATTTAGAAATCAACATAAAGGAAACATCTTTTCATTAAGAGATACGGTGCTTTTCATGTCAATCTCTTTTTGAAACTCTCAGTTTAGCAGAATCAATATCGTATTATTCATTCTTGTTATTGTAGTCTAATGAAGAGAAGAGACAGGGTGAAGGTAGATACTTAGAATATATGAAAGAACTGAATGAATTTTCGGTAACCAAATAATTTGATTGTTTTTTTAATTAATTCTTCGTTATCGTTTCCTTCGCTGACAAGACAGTTGTATCGCCATTGTTCATCTTTCAGTTCTGCTATGAGTTTTATCTCTGTCGACTGCTGTTTTTTTTTTCTTAAGGTTGATGAGAAGTGTTATCTGACGAACTTCTCTTTTGCAATTATCGGTTTTGATTCGGATCCAAATGAAATAGTGTTATCAGACAGAGGCCGAGAGAAAATGAATGCAAGGAAATGTTTTCGACCTAATTTAAGGACTGAAATTAACAATGTTATAAATGACGTGGAGTTCGCGGTTCCCGAATTAATAAGCAATTTAGGAAAGAAGTAAATTTGCGCGAGATAAAGTTTAAAGGGAATAATTACTGACTGAAAGACTGAAAGAGCATCGCGAAAATAGTTAGGTGCCAAAATACAAAACTTTTAGCAACATTCTTACGGTGGTTAGAGAGTGATGTTATCCTTTTATCCTAAATCTTAATGCCTAGACCTTAGGAAGCTAGAATATCGCAATGATAAATTCGCTCAATGAAATTCAGCTCAAACAGCCAGAATTTCAGTCAATTCATTGAATACTTGAGATTATGGAAAATGAAGTTACCTTAATGAGTTAGAGCATAAATTTAAAAACAACTATCCTCAAAGAACTCGAAACTTGAGCGATAATCAGGATTTAATGCATGTTATTACATCATACAATATGAATCGAAATTCATTGATGAAGAACTAAGCATTTAAAATGCTTTTAATTAATGCATTTAAAACATCTCTTGCCTTGAATATCTTATAGTTCAAGCTTTTCCTTCCGTTTCTTACAACAATGAATTGATTTCAGTGAATTTTAGCCTATTTTCCTAGAAGACTTTTCAAACCCGATAGTCTACGGTTGTCTATCTCCATAACAACTTTTGAAACACTGGATAAATCTTCTTGATATCTGGTAAGGACAAGAAACTTTCTAACTATTATGTTTTTCAGTTGTTTCGTGTGGGTCTTTGTAGAGAAATTAGAACGAGAAGATCACAGAAATTTTCAGAGTAAAGCATTGCAATTATAACAATGGATTTCTATCAATGTCTTAATCTCATTAAGATTAACTGATTAACTCACGGAATTAATGGACTTAGAAATTCTATACACGAGTTGTAACAGGATTAAAAGTAATTGCATCCAAAATGCAAGTAATTTTTTTGAGAATTTACTTTTTTTTCAGAAAATGAAAAAAAAAAATATTTGTTGTTTGTTATTCAGAATATAACTCATTAATTACATATATAATCTAACAGGTAAAACTCAAAAGCATCCTATTCGAGTTTCGCAAAGCAAAGATTTAAATCAATCATTTGAAATTTTGAAATTTAGAAAGTACAAAATATAAGAATAAAATTAACTTATATTACTAAACATATAAAGCCGGATAGTGATATGAAATTTGAAAACGTCAATACAAATCACTGCCTGAAAATGCCAATACAAAGATCAGATCACTGTTTCTATGGTTACAAAATAAATATACCAACCACGTCGTCAGCGGCAAATTTTAGAAACAATTTTGAAAGCAAAATTTAAAAATAATAAGCGGGGACTCTTTTCTTTTATATTATTTTTCCACAATCTAAAGAAAAAAAAAGTTACAACTCGTTGAGTATTTTCTTCTGTGGAGAGGTTAAAGTGTATTTCGTTCTTTTTTTGTAAATGTGATCGGATTTTAACATCTTTATAGAAATTATCTGGGTTCTTTGAATACTGAATACATCAAAAATCTGAATGAAATACTGCAATGAAATGCTTCAAATGCATCTGTTAAATGCAGACAGCCAAACAATTAAGAAAAATAAAAACCTTGAATTAAAATGTTTTCGTAACTAAATTCTTAAGGCGTTGACTTTATTCATCGAATATCATTAATTAATAATTATAAATCTTCATTCATGTAAACGAATTGTAAAGATTTGTACTCTTTTAAGTTCTTAAATAACGGATATTTAAGTTATTAAAACAAAATTGATATCAGAAAAGAATCTTTTTAAAATATACATCTATTGCTGTTTATTAACAAGAGTAAGTTCTGCTAAAAAAAAATATGAATTTTCGATATAGCAGCTTTCAAACATGACTATTGTGATCATATTGCCTGTCTTTAATCCATTCTCCTAAATGAAGGTACGTCGATGATTTGTTATTCTACAGTATTATTATAACTACTGATTGAAGCAATTCTTAAATTATTAATTTAACAGCTAAGACAAAAACTCAACTAAGACAAAGTTGAGGTAAAACAAAACCAAAAGAAACGAAATATATAAGACACATATTTTAAGAATTGGACTATGAAATAATTAACGATTCTTGCTGTTTTATTTAAATGTACTCAGACAGAATGTAGGAGGACAACAAAAGATTATAAATTTTGATGATAGTTTTTTTCATAAATGATTGGCCATTCAATGTAAACAAACTGACATCACTTTTCACTAAAAGGATGGAAGGCTTTCATTAACGGATAAATCTCATCCTTACAAACTGATCCTCTTAATATTCGAAGTTGTGCTTTTTTTCTAAAAAGAAAGTTTCTGAGATTAAACACAAATATTTTAAACTCAAAGCACAGCAACTTTTTCTACACTTTTCATTCAAATGTAACTTCCTAGGTTTGGTTAAATCAACTTGACGTTCTTCTTATTTTCATTTGAATGCTTCTCTGAATAAAAATAAGGAAAAAAAATATATGGAAACTTTAAAATAACTTACTCCTTTTAAGCTTAGTAACAATATACATCGAAACTTTTCGTAACATATTTGAATTTTTTTTAGAAAATTTATTTTGAAAAAAAAAAAAAAATCCTTTTAAACCAAAATTATTACCACACAAATATTTCACATTCACCTAAAGTGAAAAAAATAGAGATTAATACTGATATCTAAAGCCGTGCGAACATCATGCAACATTCCTGCAATTTAGTCGCGCGATTTTGACGTCACGAGTTAATATAAACCTTTGTCAAGCGCGAACACTTGCAACTCGGATATGCAACTCGAAAATGCAACTGACCCATGATAACGCAGATTTTAAATACGTCACGTGTGACGTCAAGCAAAATTCGGTTATGTCGTTTCAAACATAATATAAGAGTGAATGATTTGCAACATATGATAAATATTTTTTTAAAATTATTAGCCGCTATGGAATTTAATTTCATGTTGTTATTTCGAATGAAAAGTAACGAATGACCAACAGCCAATAAGAAACCATGCTCCCCTGGAAACAATGACGTCATAACTTTTGCATTCTGCGTCAGCAGCCTTCGCGTTTGCCAAACCCGATGTGGAAAATCCAAAAAAATCGAGGTTTTGAAACCTCTCTGATAAATTCTTCCGCATACAATTACTGCATTTCAGTATAAACTTTATTTCTGCATGAAAGAAACTCGCAATACTCTGATATTAATTGAGTATGAGCCTGTCTTCAAAACGAATCGAGCGATAAAATTTTTGACGCCATTTTTTTCATGGGCGTGGTTTCACAACTGACTTGTTCCAATGCTGCCCTGTGATTGGGGAATTCGATGCAATTTTTCGAGTTGCAGCGGAGTTGCAGGTGTCAATGCAACTCGACTCGGACTTCAAAAGTTGCAAAGAAATTGCAACTCGTGACGTCAAAATCACTCGTGACGTCAAAATCGCGCAACTAAGTTGCAGGAATGTTGCATGATGTTCGCACGGCTTAACTAAATAAGTAGAAAAGTCCTGACTCACTCACTCACTGACTCATCAACGCCCAGCCCAAACCCTTGGACCTAGAAAGCTGAAATGTTGCACAGAGGTTCCCTTTATTGCATTGATTTCGGCCCATTGGTAATTTTGTATTATTTCAGTGATTTGTGACGGTTAATGTTGGATTCGAATTAAATGTAGGACTAAAAAGTTTTACTTTCTATCGTAACACTAACCTGTTGAATGCTTGTGATCAAAGCATTAGATCTTCCTATTTACATTGAAGAATATTCCAAAATCTTTTATAAATGGAACGATTTAAATCTTGCTTCGCAGTTAATTTAAAACATTCAATTTATTTAGTTTTGAGCTATTATTTTTGGAGTATTAAATTCATAAATGTGAATAATTTTAGGAAATAACTATCAGTTTTTTATTTTTTGACACTTATAAAAATCCTGAATTGAGTGATCTGCGTTCTTAGCTATATTAAATTTGTTTGAGTTAGAATTATTTAGTTCTGTGTTTTCTATCATTAGAATGAAACATTTCACAACGATTTGACTGATGGATGTAATATTATATAATTGATATATAATAATTTATTGAAATAATAAAGTTAGGCTAAAGTCGTTAGCTTTTCTAAATGTCAAATAATTACTTACTTGTTAGTGTTATTGTATGGAACATCACTGTAGTTTTAAAAATGCTCATTTGTAATTTATGTAAGCTTTTACACCCTTTGTGTCTTTCTTCAATTGCTTAAGTGTTATTTATCCTTAATATTATGAGATATTTAAATGGATGGAATAAAGTTCCATTTCAAAAGGTAAGGGGATTTCGAATCAGCATGAGGCTTAGACGGAACGTGTAATTTTTGTTAACATCTGACGGTGTACTTGTTCTTTTATATAATAGTTATACTGGCTTTTTATATATTAATATAAGACCAACTAAATTGCAGGAATGTTCTTAAATTATCGAAGAGCTAAAAGAAACTATAAAACTAGCATAAGTAGGCATTCAGCTGTTGAAATTCTAATTCGTGCTGGGGTTTGGTCTGAATAGTTGGTTGCTTTCAAATTAATAAATTATTTCTTAAGTCTTTTAATGATTTCAAAAACTGAATTATCAATGATGGATATTTTCTAATTTAAACCTTGTTATTCAGTGTCGAACATTAAATTTTAGGTTTATCTTCAATTTAAGATTGAATTAGGATTGAAACAAGCTGAACTAATTTATTGGAAACTTTTCTATAGATTTGAGTATTCATAAGCTATAGAAACAGAATCGCTTATATTAATCATATTTATAGATTTATAAAAATCAACGCTAGGAAGGTGTTAATACTGTAACGCTGTTTTTTAGGTTTTGACCTTCCTTTACTTCTGATATCATAGATAACCTGACGTAGTTTCAATTCCACAAGACTACAGAAAACGTCCCAATATTTTGTACTTTCTGCACAAATCAAGCTCTGAATTCAGAAACAAAGAGTGGACTAGGCATGGGCTAGAGAAAGCTGTATCTATTTTGTCAAACATCCTCAAATTATGAAACATGATCCTTGAATAATGATGGCTTGATTGAATAGATGCTGGTCTTATCCATTTTAATAAAATGCTTGAATTATCTTTGCCATTAGGCAAACTGAGACACTTTGTCTCTACCATGTATTTTTGCTGATTGATGATTTGCGACTTTTTAAATTAAGTATGTAGTAGATACAATAGAAAGTTAATTTATGGTTAAGTATGTAGTAGATACAATGGAAAGTTAATTTATGGTTAATTATGGTGTGTGGTAAATGCTGATATGTAATTTAATTTACGGTTAAATAATTAATTTTATTTAATATTTAATAAAAAGACCTATAATATCTTTTTGAATTAATAATATAATTGTTTATAGAATTGTTTATTTCTTTAATGAAACCATTTTAAAGATAGAAATAGGAGAAGATAGGGGAAATGGTGAAGGAAAACATACGACAGATGACAAATATTTTATAGAAATAGTTTAGATAACCAAGGTTTTGTTAAACTGATTTGGAGCTCAAATTGTTTAATCAAAGGGCGGCAATGAAATGATAATTTGGGAAATTAAGTAACGAACATTGTTTACTTAATGTCTGCTTTAATTATAACATGTTTTGAAATATAAAATTCTTTTAAATTGAGTTGCTAATGATTTTCTGTTTTAAGTAGGCTAAAATGTGATACGTTGGACTTCGAGCTGTTTGTGTTGCTGTGCTCTGATGACGGGATCCTATTCCTTGACAACTCCATACGCCTGCAACAGTAGCAGTTCGGAGATAATCAACGTTTTCATCACCCTAAGAAAATTCTAAAGAAACCCATGAAGCAGCCCACGACGATGTATTTTGGTGTGCAACAGAAGAGGTCTTAATGATAGATGCCACTAACGATGTAGGGGGGGGGGGGGGGGGGGCGTAAAGAAGGGGGGGGGAGGGGGCCCGAGCCCCTCCCGAAATAATGAAGATATGTCCTCCGAACGTTTTTTTTGGTTGAACAGATAGATTTTCATGGTTTGTCGGCCCCCCCCCGAAAATATATTCTATATACGCCACTGGGGGGGGGGGGTATTTAAAAGAAAGGATGAAAAATGAACATTTCGTTTTCGTTTTGAATTGCGTTTTTATCAGCTTGTATTGTTTTCGTTCTTAATACTACTTAAACATTTGTTAAATATAAGAAAATATTTAGTCGTTTTCTAGTGAAATAGTTTTCAAATAATATTTGTAATTTTTATTTATTGTTTTTGCATGGTATTAAAGTTTTCCATTGTTATTTGATATCTTGTTCACATGAAATTTAAATTAAGAAAACTTTTTTTTTGTCTTATTTCACCATATAAACATCATATTAACATAAGATTAAGATAGTATTTTAAGTTTCTCGGAAAGACAGAATTTCTTCGCCATGAGACAAACCTCTAAAACAACACAAATGGCAAAAAAAATAATGATATATTAAAATTTCTTTTTGAAGCATAATTAACGAAAAGTGATGAAATAAATTGAAAGATTTGCCTTAACACAACTTAATTCAGCTATAACAATTTAAATAAAATAAAAACGACTTCTTACTTTGCGAAACTACTATTTTGGTTACACCTGAGCCAACGCTATCTTGAAAATTAAGGCCTGCGCAGTATTCTGTGAGGACATTGATGTTGGGACAACATGTTACTGGCAGATATGATGATTTTCTGTGCTTAGTATTTAAGTTAATGATTATGGAAACAATTATACTTAACGATTTTTAGTTTTTGATTTAACAAATTGTAATCTAAAAATAATTACAAAATTTAGGTAATGTCAATTTTTCTTTAACTAGCAGCAAAGCCTGTCGGACGACGGGCATAAAAAAAATCTGAAAAATCATTTTATTATCAACTATTATCTATAAAGTAAATATCTCCTCATAAACTACATTTTTGTAAAAAACAGCATCAGATCCTTCTGTCGGATGTCGTTGATCTATTCGGTCAAGAATTTTGATTTTAACGTCACAAGCACGACGTGCTCGAGAAATAGCAACATATAACTGTCCATGACTAAAAACAGGCTCTGGTAAATAAATACCAACCATTTCTAAAGTTTGTCCTTGTAAATAAATTTTACTAAAAGTAAGAATGGAATAATTATTATTTTGGACCCATAACGCCAAAAGGAATTTAAAACTCCCCTTTGTAATCTAAATACTGCGCTTACTTGTGAACGAAGCTTCTACGGCAAAAATGGTTTTGAGTTTCGAAATAAGCGTAAACAACTGAGTAAGTATGTCAAATTTCATTAAAATGGATGCAGTGGTAACAAAATTATTTGGTTTTGAACGTATGTTTTGTTAGAATTTCAGTTGTCTTGGTCAGTTCCCAAGGATAAAATTTCATGGAACAACATAGAATGACAAAATGAACTGAATAATTTCATCCAATTTGAGTACCCTTGATTCAATGGTACCATTAAGAACCCTTGGATCTATCTTTAATAGCTTAATTATATCGAGTTACAGAGACAGACATACAGACAGACAGACGAACTTAGCCAATTATGTAATTTGATATCAATCATTACACTTACTGATAATTAGATAAGTAATTCAGTTTTTGAAATTTGAATTGAATAGTGAATTTAACATTTGTCTCCTTTTGTATTATACACATAAAATCAGATTTTTTGTTTTTTTTGGTTTTTTTTTGTTTTTGAGGAAGATTTTTAAAAAATCCACAAGAAATGATTTTTTAAAAATTTAATTCAAATAAAAAAAAAAAAACAGTAATAATGTAGAGCCACAAAACAAATTAGTCATTCTTAAAAAATAAACAAATTAAATTAAAGCACTTTTTTTCTGCGAATGTTAAACTCTACCTAGTAACTAAAATTATTTTCTTCGCACTTTTTGTTCTGCAAAATCTGTAATAATTTCTGATAAATTTATACTGTCACAAATTGTATTCTATTGAAATCATAGCCAATCAAGATAATCTTTTTGTGTCATGGGTGGACCGCAGATTAACTCATATTTTGTACGGAAATATAAAAGAGAAACACCATAACTTACAACTCACTTGTATTTATTTATTGCTAAAAAAATGCAATACAAAGAAAGGACAATAACAAAAAAAAAAAAAAAATTCCACCTATCAGTATGGAAAATAATTTTATACTACAAGTATTTATTATTCAATCAAAATGAAATTTTCACGTATAAAACTAGGAAAGTATCTTCCTATTGGAATAATGACTTTGAAGAACGGATACGTAGCAATAACCATCCACCAATTTCGCTTATTAGTAACTATCAGGTTGTTCTCGAGCGCCTAGGTGATGTCAGTTTTTCTTTAATATCTTAATTATCATATAAGTGTAATGATTGATCAGTAATTCAGTTTTAGAAATTTGAATTGAGTAGTGAATTTAACATTTGTCTCATTTTGTATAATACACACAAAATCAAATGGATTTTTTTTTTTTTTAAGGAGGATGTTATTATTTTGAGTAATAATGAAAAATTCTAAATTGAAATTTTATTTGAAAAAAGAAAACAAAAAAGTCGGTTTTATTTTTAAAGTTTTTAAAACGGGATGACTTAGAAATAATGAGAATACAAGAGACTAAATCATAAAATTTGTGGGCCCGGTAGCCGAGTGGGTAAGGGCGCTTGGCTGCAGGTTGGAGGTGGAGGGTTCGATTCCCGGCCTCGGCGGAGGACAGGAATTTTTCCACGCTTCTTTCTCCTCCAAACGGGCCCTTGGGTCTACCCACCCCTCTATAGAATGGGTACCGGGTTTCTTTCCCGGGAGTTAAAGGCGGGCGAGCGACGGGCCGACCCCCCGTCCTCAACTTTGTCCCGTAGGTTCTGAGCATTGGAGCCTACCCTCCAGCAGCATTGCGCGGTCCTCTGGGCCTGATCGCAACTTTAACTTTAAATCATAAAATTTATTAGAACTATTAAAGATTAACTTGAATATAAAAATATTTATAAAGCAAAGTTTAAATGTACTTTCCAAATACAAATTCAAATGATATCTAATATTAAAATACAAAAAAAACTTAGTATTTAAAAAAAAATGTCAATAGATTTTTTTTATAGAAAATTATTCAATTTCTAGCCAATGTTTAACACTAAATAAAACCTTAAGTAGAATTTGCCATAATTATTGTTTTGACACAAATTGTTGGTTCTACTTCAGCAAAACTTATCAAAATTACTGAAACCTATCAATCATATTGAAAATATTCACAAAGGAGTATACGAATAACATTTAGGATAATCTAATACATACAAAATCCTCAGAATGAATGAAAGAAAGAGTTAATAAATTAATGCTGTTTATTTTTTTACAAATGAGCATATTTCTCATTTGAAATTTATTATTGAATATTAGAAAGTCGATAATAAAAAGTGAAGACTTTTCTTCACACCTCCTTTTTTTGTAACGTTTTTAACTTGCGATTTTGCTTCGTGACTGATTTTGCTTCGTAAATACATCATCACGCTTTTTATTTAATAAAATGTTGGATCTTACTTTAATAAACTGATTCATTAGTGTGACCATTTCACATCAAGCAAAGCTACCACCAAGTTAAAATAAGCTTTAAGAAATCGGCAGTGTTCCTTCTCTATAATAAAAGAATGGCTTTAAATGAATTTCATCCACTAGTGTTATATGTACAGTGTTATATGAAGAGATGAAAATTTGAAATTTTTGTTTGGCGTACATAAAAAAAATTATTTAAAGATTTATTTGTAAAGTTAGAATTGGAATTGGGTAAGACGATACAATATACAAAGAAACCCCAGATAGGGACAAGTGTAAATTTTCCAGCCAAAACTTAAAATGTGATCTTCAAACTTTTGTCTTGAAATTTTCAAAAATGTAGTGAATGAAACTATGTTTCATGGATTATTAAAGTAGTAATTTTGAATAACTTGTCCCTATGCTGTTTTTTTTTTTATATATAGTATCGTCTTACCCCATACCATTACTAACGTTACGAAGGAATCTCGATATATTGCAATTTTTTATATATAATATTTTATCATGGGATTTTTTAAGACTGTACTGCCGGAGTTATGTTGAAACTTGTATCCATGTGGTGAAATTGAAAACAATAAAGATGATGGAATTAATTTTCAATTCGAACTGCTTTCTTGCTGGAAACTAGAATAACCATCTGTTCCTGAATAAATTTTTTATTTTTCTTTCAGAAAGTCCTTTATTTTCAGCAGACTTTAATATGCTCTGAACCATTGTTACTCCAATTTTGTATTAAAAGAAAGGGTTTCCAGCTTCTCACGGATAACATTTAATTCATTATAGTTATTTATTTGAAAATAGTTGATGAGCCTCATGTATCGTTTTTATTTTAGTATCCTGAAATGTATCCACATTTTTGAATTACTATAATAAAATCAGTCTTAATAATAGCACTTTTGCGGTTTTTTGAAACGCGATTAATCCTTTGATACCTTTTTCACATATGTACTTTGGAAACAACCCATTAATCCCGCTCAATATTTTTTCAAATAAAATGAAAACAAAAAACTATGCTGCGTAAAGGACAAAGGTTCGATATTTTTGTGTACCTCGATACAATTATTCTATACCTTGAATCACTCTTATAAAAAAGAAAATTAAATGGAAAGAAGACAAAGAATACGCCTGCATTACCAATTGGTATTGATTTTTATTCATTTTTCTCTGTACGAGATATTTTTGTTTGGATCATCGAAATATCACATGAAGGGCATTTTTTTTTCATGAATCTAACAGGGTCCCTTTTCTTCCCTGTTTTGCTACGAGGCATTGTTGTCCTTGGTATCAACCACTGAAACACAACACAAATTTTACTGTAACCTCTTGTAGCGTAACCCGCTGGCCCAAGCTACAAGAATCAGTTGTGGCCCGATCTACATGTTTGTGTATACTTAAACAAATATCGCTGCTTGCACTCTACCATACAACCAAATTACAAAGTTCGTATACCATTACAGTTATCAAATTCCAACCAATATAATGTAAGTAATCCTTATGTCGGAGCTGAGAATAAATTCACCCTCAATCGGGTGCGAAAAAGTTTACCTTTAACTCTTAAAAATAACTTTTGGCTGCAGTATATGTAGTCCTTACGGAAACACGTCCAAAAGCAAACTGGTGTCAAGTGCATCGCCAAGAAGGACATAGTAGTACGAGAGATTAATGGATATCAGATGTTCAAATTGGTCCAAGGTACTCTTGGTACAATACTATCTCCTAATACTAGATGCTTTAATCGAGGTATCTTACGAGGAAAGGACACAGATTATCCAGTTACAAGCACAGCAAGGAGTGGCAATTAATTGTTTTTTTGACTTTATCGGATTCCTTTTTTCCCCTTAATTACCAGTTCTTGACAAAAAAGTTTTATTAAAGAAATTTTATTAAAAAAATAAAAAAAGACTAAGAATTCAATAAAAATCTTTTTAATCAGATAAATTACTGCAGTTTCTGTGTATAATTTAAAAAAAATATAATCTATTTACTAACAAATTAAAAAAAAAAATACAGCAAACAGCAAATACTGCATCACTTTAACTTTAAAAATTTAAATTCAGAATCAAATTGCTGTTTTTATAATAACGGCGTGTCTTAGCCATAAGAAAAATAAAATTACCGTATTGTACGGCGTATAAGACGACTTTTTAAACCAGGAAAATCTTCTCAAAAGTCTGGGGTCGTCTTATACGCCGAGTGCTGAAACTTCCGAGCCGAACTGTAGAATCTGCGGTCGCCGCATATGGTGGGGGGAAGCTCAAAAATTGCCGCGGCCGCATCCTCGCCGTATGCGGCAACCGTATGAAAGCAGCAAGGTCGGCGCTGTACAAGTACGGTAGAAGAAAATTCACTTACCAAGATTCGTGGAAAGAAGTGAGTTAACGCGGTCCCGATGTGAGGGGCAGAGCAACTGCAGGCGTCGGGACGCTCGGGGTATGGTAAAAAAAGATAGAATAAACAGAATAAACAAGGCTACAGTTAAGAAATACTATGATTTTCGTGAAATTCTAAAAAAATGTAGCATTAAAATAATGCACCAGAATAAACAAAGCTACAGTTACTTGGAGACAGGGAGAGCTGACCAATCCAAGCAGGCGTTGTATACAACAACTAGCCAATCGCCGGTAAGGTACATCGCTTTTAAAGGAAAAGTTTAATCAACTTGCACTGTTATACGTTTACATGTTTGATGACAAACAGCATTATGTTTATAAGTGACAGTTTTCCTGCTAAGTATGTGCATGTCATAAACATTTGAATTAAAATTACCATATTGAAATCAAATCTGATGTTTTTTTAATTTTTATTTGGTGTGCGTTGGAAGAGGGGTAGTCTTATACGGCGAGTATATCCCAAACTCTATATTTTAATTGAAAAAATTGGAGGTCGTCTTATACGCCCAGTCGTCTTATACGCCGGACAATACGGTAATAGTTTTGTTTTAAAACTAGAAGAGAAAACTGAACGTATGGATTTAGGCCTATTTGAATAGTATCCGTCACAGCTTGTAATAGAACATTTCCCAGACACTGTGACTAGATATCATCGCTTTTAGTACAGTGCTTTGTTCGAAATCAACTCCAACATGAATAACAATAACACGATATGCACAACAAAACTTTCAAATCAATGGCTAGCTACGCAAGTGACAACTACGGAATCGTCGGAATATAGAGTTAAAATCAAAGGAACTAGTTATAACAATGTCAAATTTTCGCTTATTAAGTCATCCAGGGGAAGATAGGGAGTGTTGCTACAGAGGTAATCAGGACTTGTTTTCAAGATGACGTTGCCTGAGCCCTAGTCGCAGCCCACGGAAATAGGATGCGGCGCTCTGCTGGAAAAAAAAAATAGACAATTTTTTTCATAAATGATCGGCCATCCAATGTAAACAAAGAGAAATCAAATTCTTCTACGATCTTCTTTCTTTCCATTTCGAATATGTTAGACAAATACAAACTCTTCCACACATCACATTAGTATTCAAAATATTTATTAAGTACTAAATACAAAAGACAAATTTTCAGGAAGTATACATCTTCCTTTTTTCAAGTCAAAAATTAGAATGAAGTAACAAACAAACAAAGAACAGGGTTGAACAGCATAATAAAATAAAGATATGGAATATCAACAAATTTAATTGTTGTTACAATTATAATTTAGTATAAAAGGATGTCAATTATTAACAATGATTACTAATTAAGTAATCATTCATATATATTATTAATAATTTAAATCTGCAACTAGATTATTGAATGATTATTTAATTAGTAATTATTCTTAATAATTGACATCCTTTTATACTACATTAAATTTGTTGATATTCCATGCCTTTATTTTATTATGCTGTTCAACCCTGTTCTTTGTTTGTTTTTGACTTGACTTATTGTTTTTGACTTGTTTTATTCTAGTTTTTGACTTGAAAAAAGGAAGATTTATACTTCCTTAAAATTTGTCTTTTGTATTCAGTATTTAATAAATATTTTGAATACTAATGTGATGTGTGGAAGAGTTTGTATTTGTCTAACAAAGAGAAATCACTTTTCAGTAAAAAGATGGAGAGCGTTCAATTATGGATAAATTATTGAACTTGTGCTGACAAGGGAACCACTCGAACCTTAGAAACGCAGTTTGTAATGAAACTT
>JAFIDM010009631.1:15510265-15526732 GCA_023159025.1 Thereuonema tuberculata | reverse complement strand
AAGTTTCATTACAAACTGCGTTTCTAAGGTTCGAGTGGTTCCCTTGTGAGAAGGAAATTACGACTTTATTTCTTTACATTTACTGAAAGAGAGTTTTACTGAATTCATATATATTCCAATTTCCGCTATTTATAGAATTTTAGGATAGCACAATGCTTCCATAAATTCTTTTTCCGTAAATGAAAGACAATCTCACCAAGTTTTTTTTTTTTTTTTTTTGTTGATAAATGTTCTATGTGTCTACTTTGCGTTCTAAGGTAAACATCCTGGCACTAATCCATTTCTGACCATACGTGGTGCAGCATATCACTGTCAATGGTTTGCGACTGCATTGGTCATACAATGTTGCAGTACAAGAGGTCAGTAGGAAGCAAGGAAACTATCACTTTGTCCTTTGCCGTACGTTAGAACGGTCAGCATGCAGATATTCATTACCTCCCTCTTGATGCCCATAGGAAAGTCACCTTTGAGAATGAAGGCAAGTGTCCAATATTGACTCCAGGCATTCTCAGTTCTTCTTTTAATTTCTTTGCCTTGTCGATTTGAGAATCAGACCAATTGACCAAGATAACAATAATCTTCAACTTACTCAAAGGTTTTATCTTTTAACTTGATTTCATGTTTTTGACTGTTTGTCATGATTTTGGTTTTAGATTCATTAATGCTTAGGCCAACTTCTTTACTATGAGCATCAAGATCATTCAGCATTTGTTGTAGTTCCTCTTGATTTTCTGAGAACAGGACTATGCCATCAAGAAACCTTAGATTTAATAGGTATTTTCTATTGATGTTAATCCCTTGATCATTTCAACAATCTATATTTCTAAACACTTGCTCTAAAAGTGTCGTGAACAGTACCATAGGTGTGCAGAAAAAGTCTTCATTGCAGTTTCAGCTACGAATTTGTTGACCTTCTGATGTTCCTGAAAATCTTTCAACAGTTGCAAGTCATTCCGTGGAGCTGATGCAGCAGATGGGCATCTGTACCATGCCTTCAAATACAGTCTGATCACGAAGACATTAAAGATCCGTAGTCCAAGTAGATCACGAGCAGACAGTTTGAACTGAGTACGAAACAAGGAAATCTGCAGGCAATATATCTTTGCTATCCACCTAATCGTATGGAAAGCTCCTGGCGCAAGGATACGGAATCCTACTGCGGGATCTTCTCCTAGGAAACCCAGACCTAGTTGTAGCAGCTCTTTGTAGACATCTCGAGGATGAATGAAATTGACAATTGATTGAAATTAATTGACAATGAATGAAACTTGTCAGATCTTCTTTCGTTGACCCAATTCGGAAGCAATGGACTCTTCCTTTATGCCACTCTGGTACTCTTCTTTGATAAGAAATTTTTTTAAAGAAATTTTTGAAATTCACATTATTTATATAATATTTTGATATTAAATTTTATTAATATATTTACACACATTAAAACAAATATTAAAATTAAGGGCACCAATTCCTTATCTCTCCTTCTCCTGGTAAAGGAGTTATTGTGAAAATCTGAGGAAGTGTTTTAAGCGCTGATGTTCTGTCGGCGACAGATATTCCAATTCCATCGATCCATTTAAATATAAACTAAGAGATATCTTTTTGGAGTGAACGTATTGGATGTCAGTACAAATTATTATTTATTTTTCGTTAACGGCTCGCTAAAAACAAAAACAAAGTCATAAAAACCAAACAAACTCCTTGTTTATTTTTAAATTATATCCTAGCAAACCATGTTTATATTTCTGTGTATCGGAGGTAAAAAGCACTATGTCCATTTTTTACGAAATTAAAGTTTTAACAGTATCCTAGGCAATATTTTTTGTTTTTTAAGAGGTACAAAGCACTATGTCCTAAGCCTAAAAGTAACAGATTAAAAACAGAAATAAACAATAACGGTACCAAGATGCTTGCGAGATAAAGAGCATTATTATTAAAAATCTAAAAATATGTATGTTAGATATGTGTAAACTGTAAGTACTATGCCATAAAAAAAGTTTACAAAGAGTGTCAATCAAAGTGCAAAATTTAAGAAAACATTTTGTAAAATAATCATTCAACTGGTTCTCCTGAAAAATTTAACATTTGTGACATAGTGCCTTTTACCTCCGACACACAGATATGTTTATAAATATTTATATATATAACTGTACAGGGTGTCCCAGGAGAAAAGGTCAATATTTTGGGATATGATAGTGTAGGTCATTTTAAGCAAAAAAGTTCCTATGAACGAGTATCCTATTCCGATTGGTTTCCAAGATAATTGAAATTTGGCACACGATTGTCACTGTGCCTGCTGGTTGTTGTTTTCCTTCTCTTCCACAGCACTGCACCAAGATTTCCAGACCTAATCCCCTTGGATTTGTATTTATGGGGTTGGATGAAGTGAACAGATGTTCAGTTGTTCATGAGACAAATTGCTCGCTTACATAATGAATGCTTTTGTGCCCATAAAGGAACGTCATGATGAACTCAGACAAGCAACACGACATATTCTCACAAGAGTTGAGAAATGCATTGATGTTGCCTGTGGAATTTTTTGAAACTTTATTATAAACTATAAGAAATGCGTAACTTGACCAATAAATATTCGAAACAGTATGTAATATCTCTTTCTTATCATTCATTTTGAAAATTGTACTTTCAAAATTGCTCTATCTCTGAAACCATTTGGAATAGGATACTTGTTCATAAGATCTTTTTCACATATAATTTCCTCAAAATATGATGAACTGGATTTTTTTCCCGTTCAAAATGTATATAGTTTTGAAAAATATTTGTAAAAAAAGAAAAATAATTCAGTTTCTTCAACTTTTTGTTTTTCCCTGTAATGTTTTCTGTTTTAATTTCATCGGTAATTTCCCTCAATGCCAACACCCTTTTGTCTTCTCGACAGGATCCCTCTTAAGATAACATGGATGCCTAAACTGTAATCAATATATACTGTTCTAAATATTTTTATAGACAATACATTATTATTATTACTATTATTATACAGGACACTACAAAACAATGTGTATCACAGCTGCCAGTTCTTTAACTGGTGTTGGTCTTCAAATGCATCGAATTCTTCCCAAGAATCTAGGATGTCGTAATGTATCGGCGCAAAATATATGCTGATCCAAGCAGTGCGGCTTTTTGGAGTTGACCGATGGAGATTTTGTCAATATTTAGATCTTGTAAGTGCTTACCAAGGTTTTTTGGTATAGCACCCAGTGTGCCGATAACCACTGGAACCACCACTGCCGGCTTGTGCCATAATCGTTGAACCTCAATTTTTAGGTCTTGATACCGTGTGATTTTTTCCAGTTCTTTTTCTTCCACTCTACTATCACCAGGTATGGCTATATCACTTAGCCATATCTGTTTCTTTTCTATCACTACTATTATTATTATTATTATTATTATTATTAATATATCGAAAAAGTTTCAAACCATGGGTTTCCCCAGTTAAGACAATATGGCGGGTCAAAGACCAAAGCATATATTGCCAAGTGTAAAAAAAAACACCATGGAGTTCCTTAAGAGCCCATGATTCACGCAGCTGCTGTGTATGGGTGCCGGGGATGGTGAGTGTTAGAGAAGGGTTTGCGAGGTGTGAGGTGTGGGTTAGCCTTGACAATGGCTTAGTGGAGTGAGGAGTGTTGTGCTCTTTGGTGGAAGTGTTCCCTAAGTACCGGTATGTGTATTTGTTTTTCGTGTAGGGTGATGAGATTGATGAGTCCTCGGCCTCCCTCCTTGCGGGGAAGAGTCATCCTTTCCGTAGCGGACTTGGGGTGGTGCATGTTGTGTTTCGTGAATGTAGTTCGTGTTGTGCGTTATTATGATTATGATTATGATTATGATTATTATTATTATTATTTAAAAGTTTCAGACCTTGGGTCTCCCCAGCAAAGACAACATGGCAGGTCCAGGACCAAAGCACATATTGCCAAGTGTAAAGAAGCGTGCAAGGAGGGTTAAGGATGTGTCCATAAATTTCCTAACTATGCGTGTTGTGCTGAGTATCACAGCCTTCTGGAGTTGTGCAGAAGTGTTTTATGAAGTCCTAGTGTGCTGAGACTGTGGAGCAATGTGTGAGCTAGATCGGTGAATTTACTGATTTTGTCTGCGTGAGTTTTCTGCAAGTTCTTGCTGATAAGCACTGCAACATCAATGAGATAGGTCTGTTTGTTGACCTTATCACCAGTGAGATGTGGGATCTTGCAGGATTGCAGGAAGAACAGGATTGAGTCTAGTTTTATAAGAATAGGAATTGAAGGATATAGTTTTTTATTAATTGTTTTGTAGATGAAAAGAGCCAACTGAAGCTTGTAGATATGTTCGAAAGGAATTATTTTATATTTTGCCCAGAGGAATTGGGTAGAGTAGAGGCGAGGCTTTTTCATCTAGGAATCTTAGGAAATGCTTTTAAGCTTTGAGTATCAGTTTTCTTGAAATTGGGCGGTGGTGCCCAAATGATTACACCATAATACAAGTTTGTATGAATTAGTGACCAATAGAGACTCAGAAGTATTTGCCTAGGAAGAAAATAAGGTTCCTAATGATACCCAAAGTTTTTGAGACTTTATGAGCGATTTGTTTTGCATGGAGATTCCATGAAAGATCGTGTGAAAGAGTAACACCTAAATATCTGAAGGATTGAACTTCTTGTAATACGGAGTTGTTATAAGTGATAGAGAAATTGTCAGAGTTGAGTATTTTATTTCTTTGATAGAAAAACATATAAACCGTTTTGGTTGTATTTAAAGTAAGGTTTTAAGTTTGAGGATAGCCAAGATTCAAGATAGAAAAGTAAGCACTGGACCTCGTGCTTGAGTTTTTCCACATTTGGGTTGAAAGAAAGGTGGAAAAACTCAAGCACTAGGTCCAGTGAATAGAAGGGTTCTGTCATCGGCATAGAAGATATATTTCGGAGCAGGTGATGTGAGAATGAGATCGTTTATAAATAAATTAAAGAGAAGGGGGGGAAAGGATAGATCCTTGGAGTAAACCTGTCGACGTGTGATGTACTGAAGAGGTATATCCGTTTATGTTCAGCTGATATTGTCTTTGTGATAGATATGAAGAGAGCCATGTAAGAGGTGGGCCTCTTATGTTCTAATTTTTGAAGTAAAATATTTATTTAATTGAGTCAAATGCCTTGGAAGTAGGAGATGATACAAGGACTTGTATTGTTCGATATTCAATGTACATTTTTATCTGATGTGCTGAAGGGAATATTTGGTAAAAGGATGGCAAAAAATTTACTTAGGTTTTGCTCGTTTTTTTATGTTATTTTCTATAATAAGAGTAGACGGAAATTTTGGTTTTGTGCGATTGGATATTAATTTATTGATGTTATTCCACTTTTCTTTTTTATGGAGGGATTATCATTAAATAGATTTTTCTTTCCGTATCTTTCCGAAAGATCTTTCCGTGGAAGCTCTAATTCGTGATTTTAAGTCATTCCGCATGACTTTAAGGTGTTCTAGTTTTGTGGGTGTTGGATTTTTCTTATATGATTTATGTAGTTTATTTTTTTGATTGATAATTTTCAAAAGTTCAAAGGATATCCATGCTTTCTTATTTATTGTAGTATTATTTTGAGAGATAAGAGAAAAATATTTGTTAAATCCTGAGAAAAAGAGTTTGTTGAAGATTGAAACGGAGTGTTTCGGGTAAGTTACGTTTTTCATTTCTTCAACCCAGTCAACTGAATGTAAAAACTCTTTAAATTTATTTATGTTTTTAGGGAGAATTTGCGATTCTTCATTTTCGTCGGTCTTTTAAACGAGAAACCTTTAAATAAATCTGAGTTTTGCAGTGGAAAATACCGGATCGTGGTCAGTAATGAAGGCGTGAAAGATACCTTTAGTTTAAGTCGGAAAATTAGTGAAGATTTGATCAAGGAGTGGGTGAGATGAGTGTGAGGTAGAGTGACAGGTTGGAGAATCAATAAGTGGAAAGAAAGACTAACAATTCATTGTTGTGACGAGATCTACGACATTTTTGTCATTTGTATTTAGGAAGTTAATGTTAAAATCGCCCATAAATATTCCTCTTTTTTGATTCTGATTAATAAATTGTGTAATCGAATCAATGTAATTATGAAAAGGAAGAATTGGTAGGAGGTCTATAAATGCCTACCATCTTCATTTGTTGAGCAGCAAATACACTCTAAGTCTATATTGATAAAGGAGAATTCATTTAATACCTTGATATTAAACTTATCTTTATAATATAAAGCAACACCTCCACCTTTTTTCTTTTTCATTTCTATTAATAGAGACTGTAGAGTAATGTTCAATATTAGATAAAATTTGTGGAATCGAAGCCCAAGTTTCAGTTAAAAGAAAGAAATCTGGAAATTTTTAAAGTGTTTCTAAGTTATAAATTAAAAGATCCCAATATGCACTGATATTGAGAATATTTTGGGATAAAAAGAAAAGACAATTAGGAGAATAATCCAGAGATGAGTCATTGAATAATAAAATGTTGCAAAGAAGAAATGAAAGAGATTACAATACAATTAGGTTTATTATTTACATTTGCAGTTTGCGGTTTGGCTCTAGATATTGAAGGGAGTATAAAATAATAATGTTGAATAGAATGACAGCAAGGAGTAATAAAGAGTAACAGTATAGTTAATAGGTAAAATTGTAAGATGAACTGGAAGATATTAAAATACAGGACAGAAATAGGAGTTTAGAATATGTTAAAACACTCCCAGGCAACGCAACAGAACAATTCTTTCTTTATAGGTTTACTGTAAGAATATAGTAATAGAAGAAGAAGAGATATACTATGTAATAATTGATAAAAATGATAGGGTTTGAAGGATAACAACTAAATATAATTGATATTAACAAGGTGAAAATAAAGAGATAAAATAAATATATCATACTAATAATAGGCAAACGGATGTATGATTGTCATCAAAGTGGAGAGAGCGGGGAGAGTCGGAGAGAGACTATTTTGAAGTGTATTTTTAATTTTGTTAGTGAACTAGTCGGCTACCCGTCGCTTCGCTCCGGAAGCCTCCCTTATGTAACGGAAAACAATTTTTTATTTATTAAAACACACACACACACACACACACACACACACACACACAAATTACATCAAGCAAACTAAAACTAAAATTTTTTAAAAGCTTTTTTTTAATTTAATTTTTGATGTCTATATTCTCTCAATCTACGACTGCTTTTAGAACCACCTTGTAAATCATATATCTATGATATATTTTTATTTTTTACAGAGATTAGAATGTAGGCCTAGTGGTCTAATGGCTAAGACGTCTAACTTCTGAGCAGTATTCTACCTAATAGAAATAGTGCATCTTTCTTTCTTGACTATCTTTTTTTTTATTCCTATTGATACGTTTCAGTCGTTTTCGAGTTAGAAATAGTGATGGTTTTTGAGTTACAAATAGTGATTTTTCAGTATTCTACCTAATGAAATACTGCTTCTTATTTATTGACTCTTTTTTTTTTTTTTATTCCAAATGATACTTTTCAGTGGTTTCTGAGTTACAATAGTGTTCAGTATTCTATCTAATAGAAATACTGCTTCTTTCATTTTTGAGTCTCTTTTTTTATTCTAAGTGGCACTTTTCAGTGGCTTTTGTGTTCCAAATAGTGATGGTTTCTCAGTTACAGATAGTAATTTTTCAGCATTCTATCTAATAGAAGTATCGCTTCATTCTTTTTTTACTCTCATTTTAATTACAATTGTCACTTTTCAGTGACGTTTGAGTTACATTTATTGATGGTTTTTGAGTTGCAAATAGTGATTTTTTCGGTATTCCTCCTCAAAAAAAGAGTTCTTCTCTCTTTCTTGACTCTGTTTTCTTTACTCCAACATCTGGCGTGTACACCCACATATTTTTCAATATCACATAGGATTTGGTTAAGTAAGAATATTTAAAATATTGAAACGTTTCGGCAATTATCGTTCTAATTGTCAGTTTCGAATTACAAATAAACTGACTGATGTGAAATAAATAAACAATCTTGAGATTCAAAAAAATGATTGAATACATTCCTTATTGATGGGGGAAAGGAAAGGAGATATAAGTCAAAAAACCATATAAAGAGAGTTGTAGTTCCTATGGCCTAATGGATAAGGCATCTGACTTCGGATCAGAAGGCTGCAGGTTCGATTCCTGTCGCGGAGGTTTCATTGTAAAAATTCTTTCTATTTTCCATTCGCTCAGAAAATTGCGCCGGACAGACATACAGACACACAGACAGACAGACAGAAAGACAGACAGACAGAGAAATAAAAGATTTTAGTAATATAGATTGTCACTTTTCAGTGACGTTTGAGTTACATATATTGATGGTTTTTGAGTTGCAAATAGTGATTTTTTCGGTATTCCACCTCAAAAAAAGAGTTCTTCTCTCTTTCTTGACTCTGTTTTCTTTACTCCAACATCTGGCGTGTACACCCACATATTTTTCAATATCACATAGGATTTGGTTAAGTAAGAATATTTAAAATATTGCAACGTTTCGGCAATTATCGTTGTAATTGTCAGTTTCGAATTACAAATAAACTGACTGATGTGAAATAAATAAACAATCTTGAGATTCAAAAAAATGATTGAATACATTCCTTATTGATGGGGGAAAGGAAAGGAGATATAAGTCAAAAAACCATTTAAATAGAGTTGTAGTCCCTATGGCCTAATGGATAAGGCATCTGACTTCGGATCAGAAGGTTGCAGGTTCGATTCCTGTCGCGGATGTTTCATTGTAAAAATTCTTTCTATTTTCCATTCGCTCAGAAAATTGCGCCGGACAGACACACAGACAGACAGACAGAAAGACAGACAGACAGAGAAATAAAAGATTTTAGTAATATAGATTTTTAATTTTAAAATTACACTGACAAATGTCTTTTTGAAAAGAAAAATTAGTTGATTTAATTAATATTGGTGAAATAATTCCTACTCCCCTGTAAGGCATTGTGGGGCACACTCTCATAGGCTCAATTTGGAGGAGCCTATTATTTTAGGGCAGGAGGTTAACTTTTGTAGCCGAAAGTGCCAGGAAAGTATGTTGATATTAAAAAATGAAGAATCATATAACGATGGTTTTTCACGGTATTTCAAAAATGTGGTATTTGTTTTACTTCCGTGAATATTTCACGGGTGGCAACTAGTATATACAGTCGGACCTCTATTTAACGAAGTTGCTAAATCCCGAAAAAAAGTTCGTTACATGGAAAATTCGTTAAATAGAGATTCACCTTTTAAAATTATTTTAAACTACATAAAACAGACTTAAAATACATAAACAATAAATATTATTAAAAAATAATAATTTTGATGACGTAAAGCATACATTTAAGTACATTGCGTACTTAAATTTTACTAATAAAGTCTGTTAATGTTGTATGAGTTTTTTTTTGTTTTTGAAAAAGTGTTTTTGCAATAGTATGTCTCGCATCTTTGCAATGCACTAAAAATCCCTTCAGTATTTTCTTCAAACTGAAATACGCGTCGGATTGTTTCAAATGATTTTAGCATTTCATCATATGAAGGTTTTTTTATTTCTGCATCAGGATCATTTCCATTTTCATCATCTTCATCACAATTCATAGCTGTATTGTTTTTATTTTTCACACTGTCCAAAATATCCGATTCAGTTAGTGTTTCCGAGGTCTCAACTTCAAAATCAAGTGAAAGATAATCATCAATCAGCACATCATCGTTAATTTCTTCTTTTTCCCTCAGCTGTATCCACATTTCTTTCATTTCCTCTAAGAGAATATTAATAATAAAAACATTTCAAGAAGAAAAAAAAATAGATACCACGAAAAAGTTCGTTAAATAGAAAATGCACTTCGCTATTTGGAGGTGATTTTACGAAGAAATTAGTAAAATGTTCTTGGTTCCAAAGAAAAGTTCGCAAAATAGAGAAATTCGCAAAATAGAGGTTCGTTAAATAGAGGTCCGACTGTATATAGTCAATTTCGATAGTTAAAGAAATTGTAAAGGTCGACAATAGAATTTGATTTCCTCTCTCAATATATGAATTATCGAACAAGAAGAAAACAACAAAAGATTAATTGAACAATGGAATGAGGTGTCTATCAAACATTTGTTATTCGAAAATAGAGAAGAGATTGCGTTCATTACTATTGTCGTGAAGAAAATAATACGAGCATGCAAGAGTTGAAAAGAATAGAAAAATCAACGTGAATGATAATCACGAACTGAAGCGATTCACTCCTTTGATATCGGCAAACTGTATTGTTTTAAAAAGACAGAATGTTCTGTTCTAGTTGTCATGTTATTTTTTTTTTTTCGCCTAGCGACGGTTGTTGTTTTTTAGTCTAGCGGGACTATATCCCGAAAACATGGATGTCCTCGGAGAATTACGTTCATCAAAAAGAATCTAAGTATAACCTTCTTCTGAATAATATGTTGACTAAGGAATTTTATGGTAGTCGACATATAGGATTAACAATCTTTGTTTAGTGTATTTTGTAGGGAAGAAAAGAGGATGCAGCGACTAAATCAGCAAGATACGCAGAAATCGAACATCGAGAGCCATGTTCTATATCTGAGGGAATGCATCATACACCAGAACCAATAAACATCAAAGAATGGAATCAGGAACGCAAGGTGAAAGGCATAAGATGTGTTCTAACTCCTGTGAATGTAAGTAGAAATTACTTACTTAAATTATTAGATGAACTTGTGAAAGAACTTATCGTCGAGGCTCAGGACAGAGCGAATGCTTAGTATTTTCAACGTTTATTTTGGATACACATAATTGAATCGTGCGACGAATTCAAAGTATAAAGACTTATTTAGATAAAAAAGAACTTATCGAAAGAACTCTGATCGCAGATATGATTAGGATCATCAATGATGGTTATTTTGTATCTTAAAGTGTATAATCATACTTATCCAACAACGCGTTAATGGATAGATATAAATGTTTGATATTTTAAATTGAAGAAACATATATTTTAATTGTGTTAATAAGAAGTAAGGATATATTGTCCCAATATGCTTATACGATTTGGTACTGAATGTATTAAATAATTGTGAAGACTTTAATACTCTGTAATAGAACTCTGCTTTATTTGAACCATCATCGGTTTAAGAAGATTCAACTATATTTTTCTATAAGTTATTTCTGTATCAGTTACTAATCAAATACCATCACAACTAACTTCTTGCTGATTTGCGATATAGCAAATACTTTATATGTAAAAATTGAAAGTTGAGAGGATCTATAATTCCCACAAATTTTAACTTTCATTTATATATATGATATACATATAAAACAGTAGATACAAAGAAATAAATAATTACGAAAGCAAGTTTAAAATACAAGCAAGAATTACAAGTTTGGTTTACAGAAATTAAGTAAAAAATAAAAATAATATTGCAAATTAAAAGGAAATGGTGGATTAATTAGAACATTAAGTTTTGTAAATAATCTATAGAAGTAAGGTTTAATTTTTTGTTATGGTGCACAATGATTCTCCCACCCGTAGTCCACACTTGCTTCACAAGATTGTGACATGCATCTGAGGAATGAAGCAATCTCTCTTCAGGGACATGTTTGAGAATCTCCTTGAGCGTTATGAGTACTGCCTGCAACGCAACTGACAGCAAATCGAACACGTACTATGTCTCCGAAAACGTGGAAATTGACTTCCATGTAACAGAAGCCTCCTCTACTATTTGTATATTTCTTATGTCACATAAATCTTTTTTGTACACAAATATTTCAGTATCGTTTGTTTTGGCGAATACTGTACTATTCGTGAACAAAGGAATTTTACGTGCAGGAATACATTTAATAAAACAATAATTAAGCCATTTTTTAAACCTGTGCGGTGGCTTAATTATTGTTTTATTAAATGTATTCCTGCACGTAAAATTCCTTTGTTCATGTAGAAGCCGCAAATGAGTCTTTATTTCAACATTTAATAAATAATAGCCAAGAACTCTATAGACTATTTTGAACCAATCGCATCATGGATTGTGCCATCCTACATCCCTACAACAGACATCGGATAACCTCACCCGCAGCTGACCTATCATTGGTTTGGAAGTTCCCCATCACCTATAAAGACTGGATTTTGTTTAAGATTTTTTATTTTTATGTTTTATTGTTATTCCGATGATGCTAACTGATACGTTAGCGAAATCGATAAGGTTATTATGTATATTATGATTGTATTTGTTTAAACCTGTGCGGTGGCTTAATTATTGTTTTATTAACTGTACTATTCGTATTTGAAAAACATTTACAGCCGTACGAGTAGTATCCAAAACGTCATCACGAATTATTAACTTTATTTTCTAATAATATAAAAAAAGATATGAATTTACATTTTACTTTTTTCAATCAGAAGTTTAAGAATTGTTTTGGTCAATTAATATTTTGAAAGAGTTCTAACAACGAAAATAAGCGCTGAAGATTTTTTTTTTCACTAAGCTTTCAATTTTGTTATTATTCTAGATCGGCACTACATTTTTTTTTTTTCATATGTTATTTTTTTTTAAATGTACAATAAAGGTAACTGAAAAAAATTACAAAAAATTTTTCTTAATGCTAAAAACAAAGGTTTAATTTTATTTATTTACATAAATTTTTATGCACTTATTTATATTTTTTAAACAAAATTGAGATCCACAAAACAGTTACTGTCAGAATTTACATAAAACTAAAAATCTTACTTAATATTTATTTAGTAAATTAAGTAAATTAAGAATTTTATATTAAGAATTTTATAAAGAATTTTATATTTATTTAATATTAAATATTTTTCTTAGGCTATTTAACATAACTGAAGATCTGTTGTAATTTGATATAACATAATATAATATAATTGCTTTAATAAAATCAGTTGGAGGGTACTCTTAATGCCAATCCTTTCAAAATCATTCTTCCGGAATGTTCGGTGTCCAGATGTTCTGTTTATCTAAAAGAATCCCAGTCACTGCAGTATATTCAGTCGTTGACACAAATTAACGACAACCAACTCAAGACCCACCATGAACTTGCTAAGGTCAGAGTTCATCCAAGGATCAGCAAGCGGCGGATTTTAGATCCGAGATTTCGAATTCGAATTGCGTCGATCCAATGGCGTTTCCAAGTTTCTAGACATCAATGTCACGGATTACAGGTCGAGATATATGGTTCTCATTTTGATGGACGTCAGCACGTAAAAGAAAAAAGAAAAAGGTGTGGTTTCTAACCAATCAGGCAACGCCAGCGTCCTTTACCTGCAGAAGGTGACCCTTACCCGCGATCAATGGATGCTTGTGCAGAGCTATTTCGGTTCGCTGCTTTTAACTATCTGGAAGCTGAATTAAAACAAGGACAGTAGAACTTGGCAAGGAAAAGTCGGCGCACTATAGTATATCTCAATATATCGTATATCTCAATATATCTCAAACCACAACGAAAACTTAAGTTGAAAAACCAATCCTGCAATGGTTTTTTTCACTTATTTCTTGTTTTTCTAAGCAAAGTTTCGCTTACAAAATCAATATGTTTATGTGTGAGTGTGTCTTTGTGTCAGTTTCATTCAATAAATGAATCTTCGTGAAACTTGACATTCGAATTGATTGTCAAGAAATCTATCGTTTGTTTTTGATACATCTTTTCAATTTTCAGTGGAGAAATTGAGCTGAAGGTAACGAAAAATCTCATAGAAAAGCACTAAGAGTGAAACAGGCACTGAATTTCTGTTGAAATCCAATAGTGCATTGTAATCCATTTTAATTTGCACTTTTTTGATTTGACTACAATTAATTGGATTAGGTAAATATTTAATCAATTTCATCAATGGAAAAGATAGATGGTTTCTACAAAGAGTTTTTTATAATTTAGAAATATGGTAAAAATATGGAAAAAAATATGGAGAAACCCTGTAATATTTAACAAGCTTTAAGTTCTTTCGGAAAGTTCTTTGCTCTGTTAGTAAGGATCCCTGCAATCTATTTATCTCTGCTATTCTCATTGAAATAGTCAATGTAATATAACCATAAAGTCTTAAAAAAATTGGTACCTGTTCATTGAGTAACAGAAGTTGCGCAATCTCATCGTAACAAGGTAAGGATTGTTTTATTTGTTAAGAGATCAACACACAAACCTCATCCCAGATTTAAAAACTTATTGTTCTCATTATCAATTCTAACATCCTTACCACAAAACAAGAAGTTTACTCGCAAGTTGTTTAATTTGCCTTAAGAAAAAAATCTCAATTTGAACAAAGGCTAAATGTTTCCGGCATCTCTTAGGGATTCTTTGGGCATCTCTTCTGTGTAAGATCCCTGATACATTGCATTTCTGGACCTTAGGTAGCTGGACACCATTTAAAAATGTCTTAAAATACTGAAATAACAGATCATTAACCCTTCAGAATGCGTATGAATGGAAATAGTCATCATAAATAAACATTTTTCTTCTGTTACGTTGCTGGTGGACAATCTCATCCCACAGTAAAACTTCACATGGAATGAAACTTATTACAATAATTCCGCTGTTATTTCGCTTCATTTAAGTGATAATTAAAAGTTAATGTATCCCACTACCCTTGGGGTCGTGAGAGCTAAGGTTTTCGTGAACAAGGGGTTCACGTTAGGTTGATCTAACTTGTCGAGAAATTAGAAATTAAAGTCTCACAGAAAACAGCTTTAATAACTTATACAATGGATTTCCATCGACTTCTTAAACATTAAATATTCATTGTTTTTAGCTAATCCATTAATTTGGCGTGGTTTGGTGATTTAGATAACTTAAAAAAAATATTAAGGATTTCATTATTTTTTTCAGAAAATCGAAACTTTTGTTAGATAGACGTAGAGCTATAGTTTAGACAAAGTTTTAAAAAAAAGAAATAAAAGAATTAAAGAATGAAAGAAAGAAAGTTTAAAAAGCACATTACCGAAAGCAGCTGTAAGCTTTTTTAAGAATTTCTTCATTGTCTTATTATGTTTCAAAAGGGTATTGAAGGCTATATTTGTGACAAACAGTGTTTAGTTTTAATGAACAGTGTTTTTAGCACATATAGAGCTTATTTAACTTTACGATGATTAAATACAGAAAGATATTTGAAGCTTCATCGAGATACTCAAAGTGGCATAAAACTCTTCTTAGTCTTTCATTTAAGTATTTCGACATCAAGGGATTTTTCCAGTTTCTGCATCATGTAATTGGATGACTTAGATTACATAAAAAAAAAAACCGGTGAAGAGCACGTGGCTAAGGAGACGCCCTTCGACTCAAGGATCATCCAAGCGGTACAAACGTACGAATGTTGTAAGCACAGCTTTTTTTTTTTTTTTTTGGTCCTTGTTGTGAAGAGACGTGTGTCATCCAACTCTTAGTGCAAGCTTTCATCTCCTGCATTTGAAGAATCTTATTGTTCTTCTTTCATTACTTGTCCTGAAAGAAGAACAACGCAGACAGAACTACTAAAAAAGCAAAGTCATTAGTTTTAATGATCATAGTTTATTTAGTACGTACTCGTTTACAGTCCGTTTATAGGCTATTGTTAGGTACGAGTAGCTAATAAAAAGTAAACAGAGATCAGTATCTTTAAATTCATTATTTGGTGATTTAAAAGAAAACTTTAATTTCATTCTTATTCCACCTAACAATGGTGCATAGAAATGAACCATTCAGTTTTATTCAGATTCAATTTGTTATCATAAGCTAATGCTTGAAGCTTAGACTACTTCAAACAGTGATTGGCTTCGTAACTTGCATTCGAGACATAATGATTCAAGATTGCAGATTTCTACACCATGAAATTCTTCATCACACTCTCCATTGGCGTATTAATGAGGCATCTCGAGACACTTCTCCCTTGACGCCATGATTGCTTTCATACACCTCACAGAGCAAATACACATTGTTTACCCTGGCTTTTTTTTTTATCTAAAACATCATTTGAAGAAATTTGCCTATATACGAATTTTTTTAAACCTTTTGCAGTTATAGCAAATATTTTACATTACCTTACAAATAGATTTCATATGTTATTATTATTATTATTATCTAGGTTGACCTGTAGAAAATTAAGATAAAAATAAGAATTTCCTGAAAGAATCTAAGGCCTGTTTTCCATAAATGTTGTGTTTTTTTTTGTTTCTTTTAATTTATAACAAATTGAAATTAAAAGTTCTATTAAAGAGAAGTAAACATTTAAATTAAATGGCATAAATCCAATTAATTCTTGCGCAAATCATTTCGAGAATTTAAAACAAAATGGATTATGATAATATGTTAGTACATAATAAGTACGCTTATCATGAAGAGTAGCAAGGAGATGAAAAGTCTTTGTTTTTGATACATTTACATTGAGCATATGATGTAGAACTCATCGATGATTATTAAATTTCAAAGAAATAGAAAGGTTGAACCGATGTTAGATTATCTAATGATAAATAGAACGAAATAATGTTTAAAAAATAATGACACACACAAAATTATAAAGATTAAAAATATT
>JAFIDM010009631.1:15487120-15500114 GCA_023159025.1 Thereuonema tuberculata | reverse complement strand
GTGTGGAACCTCAATGACAATTATTCTTATATATAATTATCCCACAGAACGAAATAATGTTTCAAAGATATCGGAGACGGAATCTTAGTGAAAAAACAAGGTAGGGATAGTGATTAGTAAACCAATCACAGTTCTTCGCAACGCGTTCTGAGTCACCTTTACTTTAGAATAGATTGCACCGGGGTGGTTAAGAAAATGCACGCGCGAGTCTCTTTGCGACCCCATGCTGTCTTACCCACCTCTATTTTTATAGAATAATCGTCATTCTTAACTCAAACCTTGTTAATACACTGAATTCCTAATAATGATTAAAAAAAAAAAAAAAAAAAAAAACTTAAGTTGATGAGGAGATCGAACCCACGACCTTCGCGTTATTAGCACGACGCTCTGAGCTAACAGGCCACCTACAACATCCAAGAAATCATAAAACAGTCGCTTCTTAAGTATCTACTTTAAACAACGTGATACTAATTTTAGAGAAAATAAAGTAGTTATCAAACTCCCAATTCTAAAGGATTACATAACCAATATCTCATAATGTCATATGTTGAGAAACTGTGAAAAGATTTAAAATGGGGAGAAAAAATTGAAGAATAAGAATGGCCCATGAGGGGATCGAACCCACGACCTTCGTGTTATTAGCACGACGCTCTAACCAACTGAGTTAACAGAAGCCGTTTCGAAGCATTGTGGGATACTTCTCCACAGACAGACAGACAAACCGGGGATATAAGGCGTCTTTCAGAAGCCTAAAAATTACTCTAAAAATCAGTCATCAGATGATCGTAGTGACAAATTATTGTTGAGAAATTGTCGCGAGAGATGATGGACTGATGGTTGAAGGGATTAATCTTTTCTATTTGTCCCCTCCCACAAGATATTTGTCAAGATATTTGTCCCCTCCCCTTTTCTCTAAAAGAAAAAAACAAGTATAAATAAAAAAAAATAAAAAAATAAAAATAAAAATAAATAATAACAGAATAGGAAAGAAGAAAAAAAAATTATAATAATTAAATGGTGTTTTTCTTTTTCTTTGGTTGAATGGAATAAGTGGTTTATTTATTTATTTATTTATTTCTTTATTTATTTATTGCATATGCTAATACATATTACAATCGCATGCTACGATTTGATGCCATTTACCGTAAGTTTTCTGGTAATTTATATTAGTATTGGAACTTACATTTATGAAGAAGTATTGTTTTCACTACTTATAAAAAAAGAGTAACATTTTAAGGAAAGTAAATCAATGAAAGTAATCCAAGTTCTTCTTTGCCTCAGTTACTCCACTTCGAGATCTGAGTTTTCATATTTGCTTTTATTATATGTCTTTCCCAAAATTTAGGGCCAAAAAATAAATTCTGTTTCTAATATTATAGTTTGTAAAGTTGGAATTGTGAAACACTAAAATTAAGTACATTAATCTGAGATATTTTTTCCCAAAGTTTATCTGCCTGCGATTCAGTTTCAAATCAATTCAACTTATCACTGTCAAAATTTGACGTGGAGTTGTGAAGATAGTCGAGAGAATCATAATCATCCATCGAAGTCTAAGACCTAATTTATATCGGGAAGAGATTTAATTTTTAATTTAATGTAAATCGAGACCTGATTTAATTCTTTCTTTGGGTTGAAGTAACAGATAACTACTAATCGCGGCAATAGTATTAATGATTAGGTTAAGTTAGGTATCTCATATTACTATGGCTGGAGGGATATTGGGACGCTGGAGGTAAGGTTCCAACGTTTCAGTGACCCGGGACTGAGATGAGGTCGGGTGGTCATCCCATCGATCGCCCGCCTACACCCCCGGGTAAGATACCCGGTTTCCATTCTATAGAGGGCTGGGTAGACCCTAGGATCCGTTTCGAGGAGAATTGAGTATGGAAACATCCCTGACGTCCGCCGTGAAAAAAAAAAAAACCGTCATCTTAGAGAGCATTAATGATATCCTTACAAAAATCAGTAACAAAGTAACAATTTTTTTAAATAAAATATGGTTTTAAGCCAACGCACAAACTAAATACAAGATATAATAAAAGAGCTTAAAAACAAAGCTTACTACTATCGATTTCATCCGCTAGGTACTGCTGACATCATCAGGCAATGGATACAAGATAAATACAAAATACAATAAAATAATCAGTCTTTATATGGTCGAGGAAACAATTCATTAAATATTCAGGATGTAGGTGAACTGATAGCTTGCGTCGAGGGGTAAAATTTATTATTAAATATAGCCGTTTATTTGTATTTTCAGTCTTTATTTTCATCTCTCAATGTTAATAATCCAACCTTGTACACCCCTCGACGCAAGCTATCAGTTCACCTACATCCTGAATATTTAATGAATTGTTTCCTCGACCATATAAAGACTGATTATTTTATTGTATTTTGTATTTATCTTGTATCCATTGCCTGATGATGTCAGCAGTACCTAGCTGATGAAATCGATAGTAGTAAGCTTTGTTTTTAAGCTCTTTTATTATATCTTGTATTTAGTTTGTGCGTTGGCTTAAAACCATATTTTATTAAAAAAAATTATTTACGGACGTTAAAATTTATTATTAAAAGTAACAATGTTAAAATATAAAATTCCTCCGGACTACGGAACTACTTTTTTCAATTCAAATTGCTTCCTACAATGCTCTCATTAGGAAGCAATTTGGTAGAAGTCGAAGGAAGACTGAAGAAGACCTCTCTCAGACGTTTCCCCAGAATTAGGGCAGACAGAAAGAACGTAAAATAAATAAATAAATAAATAAATAAATAATCGAAGAAAAAAAACCTATCTATGCACGATAGAACTCAGACAACTCAGTTCTACAATTCAGACGTATGAACCATGTTTTGTTGTCTTCTTTTTTTTCTTTCTAGATTATGTAAAAAGTAAGGCTGCAGGAATTTTTCTTCCCTTGTATTTTTCTATTATTTTTAGTAATTAGTATATCTTGATATTAGATCATTCTTCCAAATAAATAAAACACTCAACAATCGTTAATTGAAACATGAGAATGCCTTCAATTTTCTAAGGATATTTTTAGAAGTAAGGATTAAAGATAGAAAGGGATTGAAATGAAAATGGAAGATTCCAAGAGAACAACGAGAGTTTTGACTCAGACGAGCTAGGATTTATTCGCAACAATACAATGAGGTGTCCTTGTGTCATGAAAGCAATTAACCTTTTGGACACAAGTGCTTTTTTTCCACTTGAGAGATAGAAGTATCAGAACAAGAAGAAAGAAAAAAAGATTGAAGAACGGCAGAAAGAAATGGATGAATCAAAGAACAGGAAAAAAAAACGGTAAAGAAAGCAACTGGGAAAAAAATATCTTTGATATCTTCACTGTTTAGAACTTAGTAAAACCTATCTTTCTGTCAGTTCAATCCTGTTTCAGGAATATGGATTTAAAAATGGTTTACAATCGAACGGTATATCATTTTTAACGATTCATTGGTTTTTCAAATGTATAAAAATATTTTTCTCTGTAACTTTCTTATCCAGAGTTTGTAGAATATTTAAGAAAATTACTTACAGGACAATACACTTACTGATAAAAAAATTTGGCACCACGAAGGAAGCGTTGGATTCAAATGAGATGTTATCAATGTTATGGTAGAGACAAAGGACAGGAGTGATTGTAATATTACAGCAGTAGCACGACGTACCGCGGACTGCTGCACACCTTTACTATCCCCATTGGACCACCTCGTGCTTGGATACATGCGATGATACAGTAGGGCATAGAGTCAAACAGACGCTGTATATTGTCTTGCGGCAGATTTGCCCACAGTTCTTGCAAATAACGCTCTTAAGCACTGCTACATGGCGACAGTTGGCGTCCCATCTGATCCCAGACATGCTCGATTGGCGATAAATCAGGCGAGAGAGCAGGCCAAGGAAATGTCGCAACATGACATAGACAGTCCTGTGAAACCCTAACTATGTGCGGACGAGCGCTATCTTGTTGGAAAATTGCTTCTGTCCTCCCACCCGGGAAAGGCAGCACATGGGACCACAGGATCTCCTGAACGTAACGCTGGGCTGTCCATATCCCTCGTAACACTATTAGTAGCGAACGACTAGCTTATGGGATGGCACCCGTACCATCACACCTGCAGTGGGATCTGTATGCCGCTGTAAAGTGAGGTTGGGATTGTACTGCTCACCTGTGTCCTGCAAACCTTGACATGGTGGTCATCCGTTCCCAAACAAAAGTGGATTCGCAGCTAAAGCCGAATTACGTCACCAGTTTGTGGCATTCCACGTTCCTCTCTGCTTACAACACTGCCATCGCAGCCGATGATGGTAAGGTGTTAAAGGCACAAAACGGAAGGGGCATCTAGAATGCGGATTCGTCTCTGCTAGGCGTCTGAAAATGGTTCTGACAGAAGCAGTTCCCTTGTGACCCTGCCATGTATCGTTGGATAATGCACAAGGAAGCCATTGAATCTGTTCGTGTCTCTCTGAAGATCAAACGATCCTCTCTCCTGGTGATTTGTCTGGATCGTCCAGAGTCGGTCCGCCGTGTAGAGGTGCCTTCACATGTTCATAGCTCCCAACACGATCTGACTGTAAAGTCAGAACGGTCTAAATGGAGGGCAATTCGGTAGCTCGATGATAACTCCGTGAGTCATTCGTACTAAGTCATCTTCGCGGCTTGTTGATCGCTCACAGACCTCGCCTGATCACCTTACATTGCATATGGACTCCACCGTGTGCGTAATAAGCCTCACGGTTTGCGACTGCAGCGGCTCTGTTTTGCGACTGCAGCGCTATCTCACCAAACTATTCATTTGCATATCTACCCTCGTCGTAGTTATTTACTTTCGCGTTTATAGAATGATTTATTTCCTTGGTGTCCCTTGACATAAATTTTTATTTCAATGATTGTAATCAAATCATCAAAATAATCTAATCAAATAATCTGGAGCCTATACACTTGTCTAAAAGTTCATCAACGATTCACAATAATCATCTTAACCCACTAGAAGTTGCAGGACTTTTTGAATTAAAGAAAAGAGTGATTAAAATTTGTTTCAGCAGATAAGGTATGTGGTATTGTTGTTTCGAATGAATATCAATATCGTGACATGGTATTTTCGTTTTCGGAGTCGACTCCAGGGATTTCATTTTTTTTTTCTAATAACAGTAAATCTGTATTGAACAGTAATAGAAAAATTGGCTTTCAATTATCACATTTCATCTGAAGCAGCTGACAAGCTAAAAGATGTTGTCTTTAATATTCTGAAAATGAAGGTATTACCCAAGATTCATAAAGATAAAACTGACAATGGACTCTATCCGGTATAGTTGTGATAATTCTGCTGTAAAGGCACTTTCTTCAATTATTTAGAGCAAGTTAATGAAATTAAATATTACTTCCACATATTTCGAACAGTTTGGTTTTAAAATCAGGGAACTGCTTTATGTTCATAATTTCTCTTTTTCTCTCTGGATGTAGATTCTGCAAAGACTGATCTTTACGATTAGCTTTTAAAGTACATTTGTGGAGACACGTGTGAGCTAGTGGAGGCAGCCATGATGTCAAGTAGTTCGACACCTTAATAACCAATAGCATGATTGATTTTTACTAGTTTGAAAATTTCCACAAGAAATAATTTTAAGCACTTTATTACATATCAATTTAAACTTAAAGTAATTTCACATCATACAAAACCTTTTGCTTGCCGAACGATAGTTACAGAAACGTGGAACTATGTTTTGGACTGACGAATATTGCATAATTTGGTTCAATGATGTCACTCCTAATCATTTTCTGAAACTGGCTGTACGTATTTATCTTGAATCTTGTTTATTTCTCTATTTTCCGAAAGAGTCAGCTATTGCTTTACAACCTTAAAAAAATTGACGAATCAATAAAACAACCATAAATCAATAGCTGAACCTTTCAATCTTAACAGCATTTGTCTCAATAACATTGATAACTTGGTAGAGAAGAGATTTTCATTCATGCATCATTATAAGAATGAGTTTTCTGCAGGTGTTGAAAGATCACCAGTTGAGTATAATGCGTCGCTGTTGGTACTTGCTTAACAAAGGACGACTCGAAATCTAGTGACCCATTACATCTGCAGAAAACTCTGAATAGTTAAAGCATTGGTCTCAATAGTATACGGAACCCAAAGTGAATCTTCCACTGGTGCCTCACAAATGGAAAAAGCATCAGAATAATTCACTACTTTTAATACAAAGTAATTTTATTCTTCATCAGTATTACTCAAATCTATATTTATATTATTGAAATATATTATTGAAATTCTTTAAAATAATGTATCTCAATATGCATTACATCACCTCACATAACAATAGAAAAAGTCTTATTGCTGATTTTGATCTAATTTTTTTCCTTTACGTTTTTTTGTTCCTATGATATAATTTGTGTTAATGTGTACAGTGAGGGTCTCTTTTGGTAATCCCTCCTTCAATTCTAAGGGTAAATAGTAAGCTTTAATGTATTGTTTGTTTGTTTGTTTTTTTTACTTAATTTTAATAATGATATGAATAATAAATCCAAATAATAAAAACTAGTTGCGACCCGTGAAATATTCACGGAAGTAAAACAAATTCCACATTTTTGAAAAACACAAGATTGAAAAAATATGTTCTAAGCTAATTTTTTTAGAAGCCCACATGTAATTTGAATATCGGCTTATTTGTTAAAATAATCATCAACTTATATAATTGGCTAAGTTCGTCTGTCTGTCTGTCCGTAACTCGATATAATTTTGTTACCACTGCACCGATTTTAATGAAATTTGGCATACTTCCTCAGTTTTTTACGCTGATTTTGAAACTCAAAACCATTTTTGCCGTAGAAGCTTCGTTCATAAGTTAGCGCAGTATTTAGATTATACAAATGTGAGTTTGGCTGCTACAATCATTAATAGGAAACAATATGACATCTATATTATTTAATATTGTAATGGAACAATGCATTATTATTAAATTACTTGAAGAAAGATAATTAAAACATCTACAAATTGTCAGAGAATTAAAGCACAATAAGCTGTCTATAACTCGAATAATTAAGCTATTAAGATAGATCCAACGTTTCTCAATGATACCATTGAATCAAGGGTACTCAAATTGGATGAAAATATTAATTCATTGTGTCATTCCATGTTGTTTCCATGAAATTTTATTCTTGGGAACTGCCCTCGACAACTGAAATTCTAACAAAACATACGTTCAAAACCAAATAATTTTGTTACCACTGCATCTATTTTAATGAAATTTGGCATACTTACTCAGTTGTTTACGCTGATTTCGAAACTCAAAACCATTTTTGCCGTAGAAGCTTGGTTCACAAGTTAGCGCAGTATTTAGATTACATTTACTTTATATTTGATAGTTGATAACAAAATGATTTTTCAGATTTTTTTATGCCTGTCGTCCGACAGGCTTTGCTGCTAGTATTATAATGTTGTTAAAATAAAAAAAAAAAAAAATTGATTTACCACTTTCGTAGTATCCAGCATTGCGGTTTCTCATTATGAAACATAATGGCAACCTGCTGCCCTAAAAGAATAGGCTCGTCGAAATTGAGGCAATATTAACAAGTAAAACAAATGCCACATTTTTGAAATACCACGAAATTTTTGGAAAACACAAGATTGAAAAACATGTTCTAAGCTCATTTTTTCAATGAAAATATTGCCTACCTGGCCTATGCTGATGACATTGCCTTATTGGCATGTACACAAGAGGAATTGAAAAGAAGTATTCAGACCCTGGAATTGGTAGCATCGAGATTTGGACTGCAAATTAGTATTGAGAAGACTGAGTACATGATCGTTGGAAGAAAACTCCAGAGTTCCCAAGACCTAACAGTTAATGGCACCAGGTTTAAACATGTAAAAGAGTTCAAATATCTTGGATCAATTTTCACTGATGTAATGTCAATTGAAACAGAGATAAAGGCAAGACTGTGTGCAAGAAACAGGTGTTTTTACTCTCTGGACCCGGTTTTAAAATCCAGAAGTTTATCTCAGCAGCTAAAACTAAGACTGTACAAAACATTAATTATGCCAGTGGTTCTTTATGGTTCTCAGACCTGGAGCACTCGAAAACAAGACCTTATTCGATTACTGACATTTGAGAGAAAAGTCCTTAGGAAAATTTATGGACCAATCCAGGATGAAGCTACGGGAGAATGGAGAAAACGACACAACGCCGAACTTTATGAGCTTTACAAGGAGCCCAATATTTTGGGGGTGATGAAAAGTAAGAGACTTCAATGGGCAGGGCATGTAGTGAGGATGGAAGAAACAAGGTGGCCCAAAATTGTATTGGATTGGACCCCAACAGGCAAAAGACCAGTGGGAAGACCTAGGAAGAGATGGATGGATGGATTGAGGGAAGACTTCTTGCGACTGGGACTTTCGGAGAGCTGGAGACGGGTAGCTGAAAATAGAGACAGATGGAGAGCCTTGGTTGTTACATCGCGCGGTCCCCTGGGCCTGATCGCGTAAAGTAAAGTAAGTAAAGTAAGTAAGCTCATTTTTTAAAAGCCATGACTTCCGCAACAGCCCACATATAATTTGAATGACTAAGCCAAATTTTGTTAAAATAAAATAAAATAAAAAAATGATTTACCAGTTTCAACAATAACAATAACAATAACGAATGTCCAACAGCCAATACCAATAATCCTGTGTGGACAACAATGAGGGCACGTGCATCGTCATTGTCCACTACTTGTTGATTAGTGAGTGAGTGGCTACACAGCCGAAATTATGTAAAAACCGAAGTTTTACAAACTCTCTGATAAATTTTGAAGCATGAACTTCATGCATTTCAGTGTAAACTTCATTTATGTTGGAAAGAAAATTTCAATACGCTGATAATAATTGCGTAATCACGATCCGTCGTCGTGAAGTGGGACGAATATTAGAGACGCCATCTTTAAACATGGGCGTGACGTCATGCCTGACGTGTTCCAACGCAGCACTGTGATTGGTTATTTCAAATTACAAATTTACAAAGATCGTACAACTTTTGCCTATTAATAGGATGATGTTACAGAAGGTTTTCGAAATTATGAATCCATTATTCGATATCAATATTTTCTGCCCACATCTCTTGCTCTTTTTGGGTCGGAGATTTTAATGAATATAATAATAAAAAAAATTAAAATCAACAATCTAGTTCTTCCGCAGTCTTATGGGACACAGTTTTTATTTATGTTAATTTGTAATTTTGAAACGTTACTTTTTTTTTATAATCTTCCCAAGTTTTAATTGTCCTTGAAAAGTGCGTTGCCGCAAAAGCACACATTGAATAAATCTCACCAATTGGCCTAAGACCAGCCCTGCAAGTTGTTAAAACTTTTTTTATAAATTGAAAAGGGCCAGTATTTTGATGATGAGGTTAAAGTTCATTACTGTGTGTTTCTCTTTAAAAGCCATTTCATATTGGGACAAATTTGTGTTGTTGTAAAAATATATGACAAGCATTCTTCTCTTCACAAACCTCTCTTTAATCAACAATATTTCAAAGGTCTCATCAACCTTCTTCTTCAGGTTTTACATAAAACATATAAACAAAATGGGAAAAGAAACCATCTTAATCTTTTCCCCAACTAAAAGAACAAAACACGTATATGAATTTTACACAACAATAATATTATACAACAATAATAATATACAACAATAATAATATACAACAACAATATTAAATGTGGAATACTTCGTGTGAAGAGAGGTTTGTGAAGAGAAGATTGTGATAAAAAAATTTGTTGAATATTTTAGTTTGTGTTTTGATTATATGACAAGCATTTTGAATTGTTCTGGTTTTAATACTTTTTTGATAGGTTGGAAAATATTAAAGATTCAAGACTTCCGTGTCTCAACAGATCTTTACAAACAGAGATTATTTCAAAATGATTTGAATGATGAAAATTTTCCGTTTTCTCATCCTTTGTTTATCCTTTCTTCATCATCAATTATTAATTGAAATGGTTCATTTATTTCATATATGTGTTATTAAAAAATAGAGAATAGACAAAGGACAACGAAAACCACAGACCGATCTACCCACTAAAGAATGTTAGAAGAAGGAACCTGTTATTTCTAACCGACTTACAGAGATTCCCTTTTTTTAATATGTGAGATATAGTCGCTGCTGTCTCAAAAGAAAAGTCGTTTGGACTGCAGTGCATAATGCAAATGACAAATGCACATGACATGACACGTGATTGAAAACGGCTATTATAGCAGACAGATGAGAAATACGTCACTGCATTGCATAATGACTATGTTATCAACGGATTTTACTAATGGATTTGAAGCAACTGTTATCAAAATAACAGCTGTGCGAAAGTTTAGGACAGTAAAGGGATTAAAAACTGGCCCTATGACCACAAATGGTGTTCGAAAACTGATCCAGAAATTTGAAGAAACAGGTTCCTTACAGGTGAAGCCTAGCAAAACAGTCGATCAGCAGACAGTGGAGGATGTAGCCACATTGGTGGACGAAGAAAAGATGACAAATGTCTTGGGAAGCAGCAGCTCACGGCATGTTGTACGGTCATTAGACAAACCTGTAATCACTGTTTACAAAGTTCTACGACAAATTATGCGCTGATACTCCTACAAGATCTGCAATGTTTAGCAATTACTGACTCCCGACAGAGATGCATCTGTTAACCTGCTTTTGACTTCAAGGTCTGAGATTTCAGCCATCAAGACGGACGAATCAACCAGTTTCTGAAAAAACTAAAGCAAGGATATGTCCATTGGGTTACGGAGATATGAATAAGGTGGTTCCTTACAAATTTAATAATAGTATCAGTGAATCTTTATTTGTTTACAGATTCATCTTAGTTTAAACTCTTTGCGACGCAGGATTGAATGGCAAACTTTTCTGATCGGATGTTTTAAGGCCTCACAGTTTACAAGTAGATGATTCGCTAATGTCTTTGGAGCAGAGCTCGAAATGGAGTAAAAATAATAGTGAAAACTTGAAACTCCGCAATGCTCAGTGTTGTGCTGATGGATCTGAAGCTGTAGATTTAAAACCTCAACTTTTAGCCAGTTGAACCAAATAATCAAGAAATTAATTTTAGTGACGATCACATATCGGCGAGATCTTTCTCTTTTGCTGTTTATTTCAAACAGAAATCATTAGGTTTGCTCTTAAATTCCTTTGGTCTCCGAAAATATGATAGAGATAGTTCCATTGTACCCAACAAATTAGCAACTACTAGAGGAGAAGGTCCAAATATAAGCTACGGTCTAAATATGGGCTAAATATAGTAAAAGTATTCGGGTATGGGAGGTACTGCTGGGCAGTGGAAATAAAGTGAAAATGTGTCTGAGTAACAAAGAGAAATGAGTGGAAAAGTTGGTCGCCTATAGTCAATTTGGTCAGGCGTAGTGTGGTGATGAGTATCAATCAACCTATTTCATGATCTGGAAGCATTTAACGGGTTTATTTTTTTGTTATTTTCTTAACCAAATTCTATTGAACCAAAAGCTGATTTGCAAAATGCCTGACATTGCTGACATTATAAACTTGTTCTAGCGAAGTTTATATATTGAATAGATCCACATGGTAATGGCGGTAACCGATCTCCTCCAAATGGTAAAAAAGAAATACCATTTTTTTCTAAAAAGAAATACCATTTAAAAAGAAACAAATACAGGCTACCAAAGAAGGTCTAAGAATGGGCTAGACCATATTAACACTTAACCTCTTCTTTTCTTTGAAACTAGTGAGTCCAGTCCCTATCATTCAGAAAAAAATACAAATCTAGGTCACAAGGCTGCAGGTACCTCTATGATCAAGGGATCGCCATATAAAAGATCGCTAGTTGAGTCTTTAGAAAAATGTTCTGCCAAAAAGGGCAAAAACAAATTGAATTTCCTGGATAAAGAGATATATAGTAATGCCGATCAGAACGCCAAGGATCTGAGAACCAACAAGCCCCTTCATCAGTCATCAGAAAAAACATCGGTCATCAGGATCTGAAGGTGGTACTGCACCTCTTCCTGAAGATGATATAGACCTAGAAATTCCGCAAGGATATTATCCAGAAGACTAAGATTCTTCTTGCATGTTCTGTTAAGGGCTTTTTTTTCTCAAGACTCCAGTGGGAACTTTGGATCAAATGTATTCAGTGTTTTATGTGGGCCCACGGTGATTACAGGTGCCGAAAAGGAGGTTTATATTTGAGACTATTGCAAATAGAAAATTAATATTTAATTTAATTGTTTCAGCATTTTATTATCATTTTTTTTTAAAAAATTAGAATATTACGGTAAATTTTTGTTGGTAGCCCATATTTGGGCCACAGTTTCAAAAATCATATTTTTGGAACTTAAAAAAAAAAATTGAAGCATTTTTTTTTGGTTTTTTTTATTTATTTCAACCCTTTACCATAAAATAGACTCATTTTAGATGAATTAGATAGATTAAGTAAACTGGTACAATTTACTTAACTTAATTTTTTCTTGGTGAAATTCATAAAATAAAAGTGGCAGCCCATATTTGAACCTTCTCTTCTATTAATTCAGAGGAAGAAGATTATACTGAGACCAATGATTTTTAATTTGAAAGATTCAGCTACTGATTTATGCTATTTTTTATTGATTCGTCAATTATTTGAGGTTATAAAACAATAGCTCAATCTTTCAGAAAAAATAAGAAATAAATGAGATTCAAGATGTTGATTAAAGGAGAATACCCATGGCCCATAGGCTTGCCCCCACCCACTTCTAGTCATGGGGGGATTACAAAATTTACAGCAATTAATACCCTTATCAATAGATATTTATAGCCGAAAAAACGAACCGATTCGACCACGTACTCTAGGAGATATTTTAACATGGGGTCCTATGGGAAAAACTGGTTTTTTTCCCCTCCCCTCCTAAGGAGACAAAAAACGGCAGAAATTTGATTAGTGGGATTTATAGCCCTACCAAAGAGCTATCGAATGACACCTATCTTAAGTGGAGGAAAGTGCGGGAA
>JAFIDM010009631.1:15457440-15486720 GCA_023159025.1 Thereuonema tuberculata | reverse complement strand
TCAAGAATAATAATGGATCCAAAGTAGAACCTTGAGGCACACCTTTTTTTATATTATATATTTTGCTTAGTTTGTTTTCTAGTTTAATCCTAAATTTCCTTTTTTTGAAGTAGTTCTTTAGTACAAAATACATTGGATCCCTTATACCAATAGCATGTAATTCTTGTAATAAAATATTGTAGTCAAGACTATCAAAAGCTTTTTTAAGGTCTATATAGATTATTAAAATATAGCTACTATTGTTTAGATTTTTATTTATGATTTCATTTAGATTGTCTAATAATAATGTAGCACTCTTATTTTTCTGATATGCATACTGGTTTTTATTTATTAACTGATATTTTTCTAAGAATTTATATATTGAATTTGTAAAATAGGTTTCTGCAATTTTTGAGAGATTTGAGAGGATTGATATTGGCCTGTAATTAGTTATGTCAATATAACTTCATTTTTGTAAATAGGAATTAATTTGGACATTTTCCACTTATCAGGATAAACACCTTTAGTAACAATATTATCAAATAGAATAGTTAAAATTTGTGGAATGTCATAAGTAAATTTTTTAATATCCTTTATCATAAAGTTAACAAGACCTACAGAGTTCTTATTTTTCATATTTTTAATTATTTCTAATATATCACTTTCAGTTGGAGGTAATATAATCAATGAGTTTGAAGACTGAATAGTATAATTCCAGTCAAATTCTTATTACAATTGCAAGTTTCAACATTTCCAATATTTACAAAACATTTTCCCATTTCTAAAAGTGTGATATGTAATCCTTTTCGCTGAATAAGTTTCTCCAAGCTTTTGTTTGCAGTTAAATCATCTTTATTATTTATTACAGAATGTATTATTTTCCAATAACTTTTTCCATTTTTAATATTTTTATTTCATTTATTATAATTTTTTTTTTATGTAACTGTTAATCCAATTCCTTTTCATTTTGTATTCTTTATGGTATTGTTTATTAGTTTTGTTATTTTTATACTTTTGAAATAATTTATCTTTTTCTTCAATATGTCTAAATAAATTATCAGTCATCCATATTTTTTTATATGCATTTTTATTTACATTTGAAGGAAGTGAATTCATTGCTATGAATTTATCTTTTTCTTGTACCTCACTCAAATATTTTTTTTTGATTCATGAATACATTTCATTAATAAATTCATAATTTTATTTGGATCATTAATTTTATATAACATTAACTTATTAGTTCATGACTGTATTTTGCTTAAGAAAAATGATTCATTTTTTATATAATTTGATTTATTGTATTCAAGAATTTCATTTATATTTTGAGAATTCAAGTGAAAATACTTAAATTGCAATAAAACCAAATAGTGATCTGATATATCATTTTTAATAATGTTTCCAATAATTTTAAACTTATTTGCTTTTGCAAAGCAGTGATCAATACAAGTTTTGGAGTGAGAGATATTTGTTTTAACATCTCTGGTAACAGCATAGATATAGTTCCTAAGACCAAGATTATGATATATTTCTATATGATTTTGTATTAATGGATTATTTTTATTATCTAATAAATTAATATTTATATCACCAATTGATAAAAGTGGATGTTTGTCATTAACTTTCTTCTTAAGTTCTTGTATAACTTCATTTAATTCTATAATAAAGTCATTTTTATTACTATTCGGTGGTCTGTAAACTGCTATTATAGTTGCTTCTATTTCTTTACGTTGATATAAATTTATTACTTTTTTCTTTACAGTGCAGATTACATTTTCAAAAGATTTAGAATCAATATTCCAACTATCTATATTTATAAAATTTTTTATAAAATATTAACAAACCACCACCTTTTTTAGTTTCACGTAATTTAAATATAGTATTAAATAAATCTAGACTTAAAGATTTTGATTTCTTCCAAGTTAACATTAACCTCTGCTAAAATAATTACATCAATATAATCAATAAATTGCACTATATTAGCCTTTAAATAATCAAAATTTTTCTGAAGTCTTCTTATATTTAAAGACACACAATTCAAATTAGTTTGACAATTAACCAAATTATTGTATTCTTTCCACTGATATAAACTATCAAAATTATATGTTTTAGGGTGAATATTAATTTCTTCTATCACTAAGTTAATCTTATAAGACAATGAAAGATCTTAACATAAAGATAATCAAAGAAAAGAAATATGACCAAAAAAAAGGGGACTTACTATTAGAAAAAAGAAAATACGAGAAAATAATAATTATTATAAAAATAAAATCCTTTCCACGGATTTGATTCGTGATTTCGAAGGTAAGTTATAAGCTGTCAAATTCTCATTTTTAAGCTATTAAAGAAATAAAAAATAATGCCAAAATAAATAACGAGAACATTTTTTAATAATGGACCAAATATATAAAATATTTTATTAAGTAATCCATCCGTACTTTTAAAACAATAAAAATGCATTAAAATTCACAAGCAGTGTGGGTTTTTTTTTATGATTTTACGACGCCTAATCGATAAATAAATAAATATCATTGGTGTCTTTATATTATATATAAAATGTAGAACTCATGTAGAAGGTTTCCCTTTAATCTGCTTCTATTCCAGTTAGAATAAGTTGAATAATCTTTCCGAATAAACATTCAAATTTCATCAAAGAATAAGGTTATATCAGAACTTGATACCAGATGGCGTCATGTACATCTGGTTACTCGACTCAATATGCGTGACTTTAAGACCACTGTCGCCCTCTGGCGAGTGACGGTAAAACGACCCAACTTTTCGACAAAAATTAGCCCCCTTAGCGATTGATTGGGCACCTAAGATTCATGTTATTTACTTAACACAATCTAATGATTCATTCTGCAAAGTTTCATTACAAACTTCGTTTATCCAGTTCGAGTGGTTCCCTTGTTAGGAGGGGAGGGGAAACCAGTTTTTCCCATAGGACCCCATGTTAAAATAACTCTTAGAGTATGTGGTCGATTCGGTTCGTTTTTTCGGCTATAAATATCTATTGATAAGGGTATTAATTGCTGTAAATTTTGTAACCCCCCCATGGCTAGAAGTGGGTGGGGGCAAACGCCCATATGTCGTGGGTATTCTCCTTTTAGTCAAGTGTAAATTGTCAATTGTTTTGATGATCTGAATATCATGCGTTGGTCTTTAATTCTCTTACACAGCAAAAACGCCATTTCAGATTGGAATAAATTTGCCATGTTGTAGAAACATAAAAGAAACATTAATTTCTATGTAAAACTTCCATACTCTCCTCTAATCTTCTCCCTAGAGTTCATAATTACTTAAAATTTATCTTCTTACTTTTCCATCTTAATAAGAAAACTTTACGACTTCAAACAGAGATAGACAAATTTTCGGAAAGTTTATTTACGCCATTCCTTTTTCCTAATGTTTAAAACTATTTACAATGGGATTTACATGCTTATGATTGTAACAACAAGTACATTGTGTTGTACTACATTGCATATGCCATTGTTAGTCTAATAATGTTTAAATAGATCAAGAAATATTGGTTATAAATCCAATTCATCAAAGGACACTTTATTGTTTAAATGTTTGAATGAAAAATTTGATGTCCTATCTGCTAGTTCCACAAACCTTGCATCCAATTCAACCCCATCACTCCTGTTAATATTCTTCCCTTTTGTGTTTCTAATAATTAGACCCTCGACTATTTTCCTAGATTTAGTCTCTTTTTCAGTGTAAAGAATTTCAACTACCTTACCAATGCGATGTCCGAATCTTATGCAGTGTTCTGCTATCTGTCGATTTGGTTGCGTTTTATATTATTAGCGTGTTGTAGAACGCGCTCCTTTATCTTCGTCTCCCCAATATAAAAATTATTGCTATTTCTACAATTTATCTTGTAAATTACTCCCATTTGATTATTTTTTTCATTTTGATTCAATTTGTTGCTTAAAATATTCTTTAATTTGTAGTTAAAACATGTAAAACCCAACTCTATATCGTATTTTTTACAAATTTGTCTCAATTTTAGACTGTTGCTATTAGCATATGGAATCATAATTCTATTAACTTTCCTATCTTTTAACTCTTCAATACTGAATTTATGGCAATTACTTATTGCTTTATTTATAAAAGACTCAGTGGTAATCATTCTTTTTCAAAATTTTTTTCATATTCATAATTTCGAATCGATGGGAATTGATGGGTCCGGAGTTCGATTCCCGTGCAAGTCTCATGTATTTTTTCTTTTTAATTTCATTTTTTTTACTTTCTTTTTTATTTTTTTCTATTTTTTAAGTTTTTTACTTTGTTTTTTGTTTTTTCTCTTTTTTTTTTTATTTTTTACTTTCTTTTGTTTTTTCTCTTTTTTTTAATTTTTTTATCTTCTATCTTTATTATAGCCTAATTTAAGTTTTTTTCTGTTTATGTTACGAATATTAGACAGAAAACCAATTTAAGATTAGAAGTAAATAACTAATCTTCTCGTTAACTTTGGTTTTTAATTAATTAATTAACTAAACTTTTTTTTTTCCTTATCATGTTGTGATGATACTCATTTACTATTTGTATTTAAAATTATTTCAGTTGTGCTTTTATTTTCAGTTTTTATGTAAGAGTTTTAAATGTAATACTTCACTAACTGAATTTTAGTTTTTCTTATTATAAAAACATAGTATGTATTCTCGTTAATTTTGGTTTTTAATTAGAAGTACCGTAATTCAGAAAAATGAAGTAAAACATATATTGTATATAATTGCTTAAAAATAACTTTTTTTCTCTTATAATTTGAGTATTTGCGTATTAAAAAAAAAAAAGGTTAGTTAATTAAGTAATTATATACATTATATGTTTACTTTATTTTCTGAATTAAAGTACTTCGAATAAAAACCAAAATTAACGAGAATACTAACTTTGTTTTTTTTATAATGAAGGTAAAGTAAATTCAGTTAGTGAAGTATTACATTTAAAACTCTTACATAAAAACTTAAAATAAAAGCACAACTGAAATAATTTTAAATACAAACAGTAAATGAGTATCATCAAAACATAATAAGGAAAAAAAAAGTTTAGTTAATTAAGTTAACTAATTAATTAAAAACCAAAGTTAACGAGAAAATTATTTATTTACTTCTAATCTTAAATTGGTTTTCTGTCTAATATTCCTAACATAAACGGAAAAAAACTTACATTAAGCTATCATAAAGATATAAGGTAAAAAAATAAAAAAATTTAAAAAAAAAAGAGAAAAAACAAAAAAGAAAATAAAAAATTTAAAAAAAAATAGAAAAAAATAAAAAAGAAAGTAAAAAAAAAAATTAAATTAAAAAAAGAAAAATTCATGAGACCTGCATGGGAATTGAACTCCGGACACATCGATTCTAACTATAGTGAGTTAACCGTTACTCCACGCTCAAATGTACTTTCTAATGATAATAAGCCAATACTTGAAAATCGACGAAAATAGCGCCGAATATCTCGAAATCTGTAGAGCATTGACCCAACATATATATATATATACTAGCAGCAAAGCCTGTCGGACGACAGATATATAAAAACAAAAAAAAAAAACTGAAAAATCATTTTATTATCAACTATCAACTACAAAGTAAATATCTTTTTATAAACTCCATTTTTGTAAAAACAGCAACAGATCCTTCTATCAGATGTCCTTGTTCTATTCGGTCAAGAATTTTGATTTTGACGTCGCATGCACGACTTGCTCGAGAAATAGCACCATTTTTGACTAAAAGTAGGCTCTGATAAATAAATACCAACCATATCTAAAGTTTGTCCTTTAAATAAAGTTTACTAAACGTAAGAATGGAATAATTATTATTTTTGACCCATAACGCCGAAAGGCATTTAAAACTCACCTTTGTAATCTAAATACTGCGCTAACTTGTGAACGAAGCATCTACGGCAAAAATGGTTTTGAGTCTCGAGAAAGTCGGCCAAACGACATCAAAATAGGTGCAGTGGTATCAAAATTTTTTAGATTTTGAATGTATGTTTTGTTAGAATTTCAGTTATCTAGATCAGTTGCCAAGGATAAAATTTCATTGAAACAACATGGAATGACAAACTGAACTAATATTTCATCCAATTTGAGTACCATTGATTCAATGGTACCATTGAGAACCCTTGGATCAATGTTAATAGCTTAATTATATCGAGTTACAGAAAGACAGACAGACAGACAGACAGACGAACTTAGCTAATTATATAAGTTGATACTTTTGAAGTACTTCATGTGTACTTTCATCTCACAAAAGGGCATTCGGATTTGAAAAGTACAGGCCGTGTCGATTCCTTGTAAATCTAGGAAAATAGTCGAGAATTAATTATTAGAAACATAAAAGTGAAGAATATTAACAAGAGTGATGGGTTGAATTGGATGCAAGGTTTGTGGAACTAGCAGATAAGACATCAAATTTTTCATTCAAACATTTAAACAATAAAGTGTCAATTGATGAATTGGATTTATAACCAAACTATTTAAATATTATTAGACTAACAATGACTAACAATGGCATATGTAATGTAGTACAATATATGTTTGTTATAATGTAACGCAACATTCTGTACTTGTTTGTTATACTCATACGCATGTAAATCCCATTGTATATAGTTTTAAACATTAGGATTGAAAAAGGAATGGCGTAAATAAGCTTTCTGAAAATTTGTCTATCTTTGTTTGAAGTCGTAAATTTTTCTAATTAAGATGGAGACGTAAGAAGATGTATTTTTAGTAATTATGAACTCTAGGGAGAAGATTAGAGGAGAGTATGGAAGTTTTACATAGAAATTAATGTTTCTTTTATGTTTTTACAACATGGCAAATTTGAACAGATGATGAACAGATGAAAAAAAATGAACAGATTGATAAAGCAAAGATTTCCTGAAGGAATATATAGAGACCTTATGACCATTAATAACAAGAAATATAAGTACTACTTACAAAAGGTGATAAAAAGAAAGAAGAAAAATTGTACAATAGACTGGCCCAATTAGAAAGTGAAGTCTACAAAACTTACTGCAAAGATAAAAAACTATGTCCTCAACTTAAGTAAGAAAAAAAATAAGTGAATTAATAGTTTTAAACAAAGGGCTTGATTATGTAGTACACTAAAATGATAATGTGAATTTAATAGCTGAAATAGAAAAAGCAAAAGGATATCTATCAGAGGATGAGAAGGCAATTTACAGTGTATTAAATAACTTGAAAATAGAACATTATAGAAGCCAAAATTTATCACAATATCAAAAAAAAAAAAACTATGTGGAATATTGTTAATGACAAAGAACGCAAAATACTGAAATCAGACAAAGGAAATCACTTGGTTATCATGGACATGAAAAATTATGAAAACAAGGTCAAAGACATATTAAAGTCTGATGATTTTACAATAATACAATCAGATCAAAAGTTTAAATTGTACAGCAAGGTAAAAAGAGAAATAAGCGACATGAAAATACATAAAGAGACTGACTGTAAGAAATATTATGAGTTATCGAATTTTATGTGTACAACTCCTACTTTCATTCCGAGACCTAAAATTCAAATACAAGACATCCCGTTAAGACCAATCATAAATTCCTAGGGTCACCGACGCAAAATCTTAGCAGATATTTGAATACCATAATAGAGAGTTTATCATTGTATACACCCAATATAATAATAAAAACACGAAACATCTAATCGATAAAATAAAGGAATCATAAAAAGATAAAATTCCAAAATAAGATTGTTAGATGCTGTATCAATATACACTTCCATACCAGTTCAAAAAACACTCGAAATAACGGAAGAGTTCTGTAAAGCAAATTAAAAAATTTTAAATGAATACAAATTATTTGAAAATTTTTTACGTGTGTGAGAAAGGTTTCAATTGGAAAAAGGCCAAACACACAGTTTCTAAAAATTAACTTTATAAAATTAAAAATAAAAATGCAAAATACACAAACGTTTCGGCTTGCCGAAGTTACAACATGTCTTTCCTTGTGATTTTACACAAAATTCAGTCTATCCTTCTCATTGATTTGACTGAGTTCGATGTTATAAAAAAAAAAAAAAACCAATGGTTTTGAAAACAAGGGTTCATAATGTTTAATCTTGTAGATATGTATATAAAAAAAAATATTCTTTGATGTTGCATACCAATTAACAGTGCAAAGTGAAAAGTAAAAAAAAAAAAAAAACATATTGAAATTGGTGATAATGTTAATGAATTCTATTTGATTGTACACTGTTTACTTTATTTTGATCTAAACACATGTAATTTTGTGATGTTATTTACCAATTTAATTCGTTTTTCTCACCACAGAGGGCATTGTAGTTCATTTGCTGATTGGTACTTCACTATTTGCATTCTGATTGGGCCAGACCCTTCAGCTACGGGGTTCTCCAAAAGGGTAAATCCCATGATTGTTCTTTTTTGTCTTTAGTTGGGCTCTTTAAATAAGGAGTTGTTTCCTATATTGTTGAGAAAGGCTTGTAACTTCGGCAAGCCGAAACGTTTGTATATTTTGTATTTTTATTTTTAATTTTATAAAGTTAATTTTTAGAAACTGTGTGTTAGGCCTTTTTCCAATTGAATACAAATTATCTTCTGACAAACTAATGAAGCTTTTGAAGTTAGCTTGTTTCAACTGCCACTTCAAGTTTCAAGACAAAATGTATCAACAAATCACGGGAAACCCATTATCAGGAACTTTATGCAATTTATATTTGAATAAATTTGAAAATGACAAGATTTTAAAATGGGACAAAGTCCTTTTTGACTACCTAAAGTCCGTTATGCAGATGACATATTAATAATCTGGAAAGGCACCAATAGACAATTCGAAAGCTTTTTCAAGTTCATAAATTCAGCGGATGAACACATACATTTTAAAAAAAGAAGCTGAAGAGAATAATACAATGCCATACTTAGATATTCTTATCAAAAACAATGCCATGAATTTATCATACGAACATTATGAAAAACCATATAAAAGTGATCACATATTAATTTTTAATTCAGAGCATCACAAAAATGATAATAAAGCTATAATACACAACGGTTTGAAAAGATTACTACAGAACACAGAAGATAAAGAAATGCAGAAGCACAAAAATTGAACTACCAAAAAACAAATTGGCATTAAACGACTAATCTAGGCTGAACGCCTTAGGCTGGACGCACACCAAAGCAAACAAAACTGTTTCAAACAAAAACATTTTGCTTTGGCATGTTTTTTTCAATGCTTTTGAATACAAGCGACGCACACTAGCAAACAAAACGTTTTCAAACATTTTGTTTGTTGAAGAAACATTTTGTTTGGTGGGCAAACATGTTTGGTCGTGTTCGTCTCACAAACATGGACCATTGTTCGCCCAGCAAACATTTTCAGTGTACGCATGTGCGGAACTTGTTACCAAGCAATATGGAGAGAAATAGAAAATTTAGTTATAAATTAAAATCAAAATATCCACGTTTCGTAATGTTAACGATTCTTAGGCATTTATCAGCTATTGTGTACTATTGTTTTGTCATGTTTTGTGTTCTTTTCAGTACATTTCATTCAATTTCCTTTCAATTGCAATAAAAAGTTTATTTGCTTAGGGTTACTAGAAGTCTTTGTTCTGCGGTCATGCTTTTGCGGTAGTTTGTATTCATCTTTCTAATGCGTTCACATACAACATTTAATATACAATCAAATGTGCTTATTGTCATTCGTGTAAAGTTTTTAAACTTCGATTCATCCGATCGTAGCTCCACAATAAATTTCTCCAACGTACAATCAGCTGTTCTTTTTTGATTTATAGGATGAACCCATATGCGTTCTCGTTTTCCTTCCTTCCCAGTTCGCTGTAGCCAGTACCACATAACAACAACCTTATCATCATCGGAATCCATAATGGCGCTGATTCTCCCATTTGCTTGCCAGCAAAACGTTTTGTTCGCCAACAAAATGTTTTGTTCTCCAACAAAATGTTTTGTTCTCCAACAAAACAGAGTGCTAGACGAAGAAGAAGAAACTATTTCGGATTCTCGAAATGCCCCCCCCCCCTTCCAAACAAAATCAAGCCCCAATAATAATTCACCGTGCACCACACAGCCTGCAATTCTTTGTTTAATTTAAGAAAAGACAGAGAACCCAAAAATACAATTAATGCAAGTAAAAAGCTTAACGTGCACTAGTTTTGTAAAAGAAATAATTCTGAAAGTTCACATAGGGTACGAGAACCTTTGTTTATTTATGTGTACTTTCAAAAAATTTTTTTTATCAAAATGGTTTTTATCAAATGGTGCTTTTTATGTAAAATATATTTTATATATTTGGATACCGGTATATAAAATATATAAAGCATGTTCCTCATCATATTTCTTTATTTAGAAACGTAAATTCAATCATACTATAGGGTGTTTCTACTGTCGAAATTTTAAATAAATCTAAAATCAATAGTAATAAAAATAAAGAAAATGACGTTTCCTTCGTTTGAATCTTTTTATTTGTATTTATTTATTTTTATTTATATTTCTTGTATTGGCTTTATTTTGTGATGTTTTGTGAGCTTTTTTCTTCCATGAGCCATTCCACAAGTTTTGCAGAGATAGTGTATACATTCAGATCATTTGTCTCAAAGGCCAATGTGTAACCCAAAGTAAATCTTCCACTGGTGCCTCACAAATGGAAAGAGCACAAGAATAATTCACTGTTTCTGACAGAGCATTGAAATCTCGGTAAAATTACTTCTTGACAAGAGTTTTATTCTTTATCAATATTAATATCAGGTTGGAAACCCTAAAATGTCGGTTTGGTTGACCTGCAAATATTCTAGGAAAGTAATGCTTTAGGATGGATAAGGTATCGGTCAAAGGTTCTAGGAGTTTATAGAGAACAAACAAACACACAAACAATGCAACAAACGTTCTTCTTTATGTGTATATACAGATATAGAAGATTAAGTCCGACAGTACCGTAATGGATGATGCTGAATAATTGACAATTGGTCGTGCTGGGTACAATCCGTCTCCATCTTTTCTTAGTGAATTTTCGGAAGTATCGGAAGTGTTGGCACCATGGCAAAGTTGTCTTTGAGTTTGTCAGCCTGCATAGTAGTGATGATAGAATGCTTAAGTAGTTCTCTTGGTGTTTTCCTAATAAAGTTAAGGACGTTCTTGCCGGTCAGTCTCGAACAATTGCTTCTCGATACATTCATGCAGTTCAGAAGAAATTTTTATTAAAATGCTTTTCTTGGGCGCTCACATCTACTCAGGGCCGGCCCGAGGCGAGGAGACGAGTCGAATCTAGGCGGTCGCCTGGGGCCGCGCGTCTGGATAAGGATTTTTTTTATTACAAAGGGGAAATAGGCATTTTATAGTTCTAATTGTCATTTTCGAATTACAAATAAACAGATGGATCGAAAATAAATAAAAAATTTTGAGATTAAAAAAAAAAAAAAAAGGTTGAATACATTCCTTATTGATGGTGGAAGGGGAAGGACACATAAGTCAAAAAACAATATGAAGAAAGTTGTAGTCCCCATGGCCTAATGGATAAGACGTCTGACTTCGGATCAGAGGGTTGCAGGTTCGGTTCCTGTCGCGGATGTTTCATTGTAAAAATTACTTCTATTTTCCATTCCCACAGAAAATTGCGCCGGACAGACAGACAGAGAAATAAAAGATTCTAGTAATGTAGATTAATAGTAATAATTGATCATCATTAGTTTTATTAGAGATTTCATTATCTGTTTCTTCAATTAATATTAGTAATATTAACAGCCATAAATAAAAAAAAGTTTCTGCATTTAACGTATGATGCGAAATTTTGAAAACTTTAAACAAAAAATTTTGTATTGCAATCTGAGATGGACTTGTTACCTATTCACACAATATACATAGAATAATTCATTTGTATCACCATACAATTATGTGTGTAATAAAATTGAAGTATCATATATTTAGAATGTATTATGTGCTGATGATAGCAAAATGCCATATAGATCTAAGATGTTTTTTAAATTTTTCTGCTTATCAGGTGCAATAGTTATTTTCTGAGATTGAAGAGAAATAGACGAGTGGTTTTATGCCATCTCCATCTGCAAATCTGTTGCTCGAGTCTTTATTATCCTCAGAAGAATATGACAGTCATTTGCTGCAACTTTTATTAGAATTTCTGGACATTATCTTAAATTACTGGCCCTCAGGTAATCTTGAAGCACCTTCCCTCCATTGTTTCTCCAGAAATATGTTGGTTTTATTGCTATCTTTTTTAATGCCTAGTGACAATTGCCGTGACAATTCGCTTTATGGCTGAAAGTCCAATTATCAAAGCGTGAGTAGAGGATTTTTTACAGCTGAATTTTGTATTGTCTTTCCGTCAAATACGTCTTACAATTACAATGCACAATTTTCAGTATTTTAATAATGCATTGTGAGAAATCAGTTTATGAAGTGACTGCAGTAATAAATAGTGTTTCAATTAAGACTGAAGTAAATGAGATATTAAACGTAAGAAAGGTCATTTGTTTTTTTCTAATTTGTAAATTTTCTATGAAGGAGGAAGGGGAAGTCAACAATAATGAAAACCAAATTTATAACGAAAAAGTCCTTCAAATCGTTTGTTTATTTTAATTGAGATTATGTTTTTTTCTTATTAGTTTTTTTCACAGATGATTTTTTTAGAAACCTTATCTAAAGAAAGTTAGGTTTATAAAATAATTATGTCTGTCTGTGTTGAGTGTCCGAGGGTCTGATATGTTTATTTTATTCCCTGTTAATAACTTTTAACTCTACACGACAGCGAATCTTCCTGAACGTTGAAATAAATTTTTGTGGAGAAGAGGATTATCTCATCCTCATCCATACTTTGTCAGGTTGAGGCTTCTAAGAAGCCATGAAGGATGTCAGCAGATAGTTCAGTCGCTTGCCATTCTTTATTCCTTACTCGGAGCATCCTGTTGAGGTTTCCCTCGAGGGCGCGCCGGATAGGAGTCTAGTCTCCCTCTTTTATTTTTTATCTTTTATTTTCAATTACCTTCCTCAGCAAGCCATTGTAGAATATGGCTTCACGCCTGAAGAGAAAGATAAAGAATCAGACATTCACAGGAAAGAAAATAATCATCCATGCAGACACCAGGATTCGAACCCTGTTTCCGACACATCTGCTTCATGAAAGACCGCCGCCTTAACCACGAGGCTTTGCCCGAATGGCTAACTCATTTTAGGTTTTGATAATTTCTTCATTGAGAAATTTGCGCATGAAGGTGATAAAATTTCCCTAGGGAGGCCTTGGAAACAATTAACTCACATTGATGTAAACAATGAAGTTATTTTGAAGTCCAATAATAAATCGTTAGTTGTGGCAAGGCCATATTACAGCCTTCTACTTTGATTCGATGCTATTGAAAAATTACAAATTTAATCATTTTTTTTTTACAAATTGAAAATTCATATTAATTGGGTATAAGAATATACATGTATGGAAATGTATTGTTTTCACTACTTTAAAAAATTTTTTTTAAGGAAAGTAGGCTACAAGTTCTTTCATAATCTTCTTATTACCATGGTTACTTCACTCCGAGTATTCTTTTTTTTATTATTAATATATGTCTTGCTAAAATTGAAGGGAAAAAGAAAATCCTGTCTCTAATATTAGAGTTTGTAAAGTTGCAGAATTATGAAACACTAAAATTAAGTACGTTAATCTGAGTTATTTTTTTAACCAAACCGTAAATTAATTAAATTTATCACTGTCAAAATTTACATGAAATTGTGAGGATAATCAAGAGAATCGTAATCATCCATCGAAGTCTGAGACTTAATTTATTTGGAGAAGAGATATTTAAAGTTTCTTCCTTTGGGTTGTAAGATAAAATAAAGTCAACGGAATAAACAAACAAATTGATGAAACATTGGTTTTTGATGATTTATCTTTCCAATAACTCTATTTATCAAGTATTAATAGCTATGAATCTAGTTAGTGATTACTGATTATATTCTAAGAAATAAAGCAAATGCTAATTTTATGTGCGTTTTTTTTGTCATTTGTTATCAATTAAAGTTCAAAGTTTTTAAAATTTTGTCTTTGTCACTGTCTACAGGAAGATTTACAGCTGTTTTATAAGAAAAATGCTTTGGTAGCTCACTTTCTCTCCAGCTGTATTCACATACTTCACAGATGACAATAATAAAGTAATGCTGTGTCTCTCAATTGGCCGTCAGATTAAACGAAAGACCGTTTACCTAGCAGGGCAATCAGTCAGATAACAGCGGCCAGTTTCATTTTACCGTGCGAATAGCGCCAACACCGTTAAGCTATATTTTTATGTAAACGTGAACTAACTGACACTAAAAAGAAAGACACAAACAAACAATTAGAATTTAATAAAGTAGCATTTCATTTAAAGGAGAAATGGAGAATTAGAAAGTTTAGTCTTTTATTTTGAAGAATAGAAAAATCAGTTCCGAGCTTTCAGTTTGATTATTTTGATTATCTGTATTTTAAATAACTTAAAAAGGATAGAAACAGAAATATTCATACATTGGAAATATTCAGAAACTCCTTGTAGCCATTAGTTTTTTTTTAAAGCATATTAATCTGCATCAATAGCTTTCTCTTCCAAAAGAATCTTCTATATTTAATATCGGTAGCTGAAAATAGAGTTCTGAATATATATAAAATAAAAGCAAATTGGTAGAGAAAAAACCACTGTAATTAAACCTAATGAATCTATTTAATTCAACATTAATGTTACGATTGGTGCATTTCAATAGTTTTTTTGAATTCGTTGCACAACCAAATGGATTCAACTATCCATCGATTAAATGTTGTGTTTTACCGCAGGGCTTGGGCAGATCTATTATAGCAGACAGGTGAGCATTTACCCGATTCTATTAAGAACTTATTTGGGAAATCCTAAAATGATGAGAAGAATATTTTGAAATATTGGCTCATTTTTCATTGTACTCCATATTGACAAAACAATAACATTTCTTAAAATATTAATTTCGTATATTATAAGAAATAAATATAAAAAAATAAATAAAAATAAAAATAATTCCTAATGTTAAACTCTTTCAGAGTAATAATGCCATCAAAAGTGAATGAAATGAAATATGTTTGTCTGAAGTAAATTTGTTCCACAAAAATCTTTGCGAACTGATCAGAATAAAACTCAAAGTAAATACAAGCCTATGGGAACATATTGAGAAAAAAAGTCAATATTTGTAACATGAATAGCAAATATGATAAAGTCACATAATAAATAATAAAAACTCGATTTTAATTAATCAAATTTTGCGAGGAATTAACAGATTTACAATAAATAAATAAATAAATAAATAAATAAATAAATTAACCTAAATGATTGGTGTAGGACATTTAATAAATTATCTCATTTTTTTATTGTAAATATTATTTTAAATTTTTATGTAGCTCTTGCATAAACTTAGGATTGGTTTTGGATAACGTATATAAATATATCTCAAAGGGATATATATATTTGTGTATGAACGTGGTGATATCACGTTATAAGTTGTTTGTTTGAGAAGTTATTCTTGTTTTGTATTATTATTTTTCATTTTAGGATAAGGAGACGTGTTCTCCTTTCCAAAGGCATGAATAAGGCTTTGAAAATAGAAGTCGAAATATTGCCATAGGTGTTTGTGTGTTTTTTGAAGAAGTTATTTATAAGATGTTAGTTATGTTTAAATTTTTGGCATTTTAAGAAGATATATCTCAAAGGGGCCCATGGGGGCTCACGAGGCGCTGTAGTTAAGGCTTCCAATGTTTCAATGACCAGGAACTGAAATGAGATCGGATGGTCAGCCCAACGCTCGGTCGCCTATATCTCTGGGAAAGAAATCCGGTACATTTCACAGAGGGATGGGTGGACCCTAGGACCCGTTTGGAGGAGAATTGAGAGTGCGAAATTCCTGGGCGTGAAAATTCCGCCGGGGTCTGGGATTGAATCTTGCCCCTCCAATCCGCAGTCAAGTGCTACCGGGTTCACTTAATAACTTAAAGCTAAAAGTAAAATGTAATCGTTATTTGAATAAATACATTCCATTATTAAAAATAATTTGAAAATAAACCGTGTTTTATAGAAATAGTCAAGTAAAAATGTTTTTAGTAATATTCATTTCCTTTGCTGCTAATGATTAACACAAATATTTGTAATATACACTGTCCGGTCACTTTATTAGGTACATCTCCCTAGTAGCATGTTGGGCCTCCTTTAGTCCTCGAAACAGCCTGAATTCGTCGAGACATGGATCCCACAAGATGCTGAAAACGTTGTGGAGGTATTGTGTACCATCCAGACATGAGTGTGTCACGCAGTTCCTGAAGATTCGATGGAGGTGTAGGCCTAGAGCGAATAGCCCGTTCCAGCTCATCCCACAAATTTTCAGTCGGGCTGAGATCCGGTAACTGAGCGGGCCACTGCAGCAAGGAAAAGTCATCGTCATGTTCCTCAAACCATCCCATAGTGATGCGGGATTTGTGCATCCTGCTTAGCCATCTGCATGAGGATAAACTATTAACTTGTACGGTTGCACTTGGTCAGCTACGATGTTTAGGTGCGCTCTAGCATTCTGATGTGCCTTCAGAGGTATCAATGGATCCAACATGACCCAGGAAAAGATCCGCCGCACCACGACACTGCCCTCACTGGCTTGAATTGTTGTGAGACAGCATTTGTGCGCATGGGCGTACCTAATAAAGTGACCGGACAGTTTAATCTTAAAATAATTAAATATTTAAAAATACTTCTCTTCTTCTTCATTACTTGTAAGTTTCACAAATATATTATACTTACAGCTAATACATAACTACAAAAAAAAATCTATTTAAAATTCAATTCTATTTGTTACTCTTCTTTAATTATTACTTATAAAATATTTTTTTCTTAGTAAGAAACGGCTTGTTCATCTCTCAAGATGAAATAAATATTAAAGACCAAGCGTTTGTTGCTCTTTTTTTAAAGCCATTGTTGTTTTTGTAGTTTTGAGATTTCCTAATTGATTGTACATTAAGATCTTAAAATAAAATATTTTTCGAAAAACATATACAACTCACACACACATACGCGAAGTACCTGTTGATAGCAACAGGTATTCTTAAGCTGATGTTTGTAAATATTAATGTAAGAAAATAAGTTTGTAAGACAAATTAGATTATTCCAAAAAATAGTTTCTTGGTAGTTCATTCCAGATTTCTAAAGTGACTTTGAGGTTTTTATATTCTGTCGTATCCATGGGAATTGTCTCATCTCTTTGTTAATGCGCTTCACTCTGTGCTTAGATCTTTCTGGAATCTTATTTTCCTGATTCCTTTTTATCTTTCCTCTCTTTGTTGTAACATAATTCCAATAACTCCTTCCTGTCAATGGCTAAAAAGGACTAAATTTTATTCATTTATCAAAAATAGATATGTTTATCAAAAATTATAAACCAGATAGTCAAAATAAAGTTACACTTAAAGATCAATGAAAAGCCTATTGGAAATAAATTGATAAAAATACAGAAATTATTTCATTATAATTATAAAATTAAATAAGTTGTATTTAATTTGGTAGTTCTTGGCTTAGAAACGTAATCTACATGAAGAGAAAGAAAGGGAAAAATAGGAATTAATTTCTCAGCAGGTCTTCTTCATTTTGAAGCTTCCACACCAATTGGAATTTTGTCTCCGGCATTGCGGCGAACTGCGACGGATCAAGTACCACCCACGTTCGCTGGAGTCACCATCTCAACGATTCTATAGACAGAATTCGATTGAATGCTCTTGGCTCTAAACTTAATGAGATTTCGACGTCCACAATGTATATTATAATGACATGAATTGACTGCAGTTCGTTTGCTTTAACTATGGGATTAAAGCAGAAAAGAATTACTGCGAATAAAAAGATGAATTCACTAACATTGTGTTTATAATTTTTGGTTTCTTTCTATTAAAGCTGATCGTCAAAAGTGTTACTTGTTGAGTTCCTAAGGAAGGCAACCAATAAAAGTAATACCGTTAATGTACCACGTATTTTCACAGTGACGAAACGTTAATTAATGTTTGGTAATGAAGCTAAACAGTCAATGTGGCAAAACTATAGGTTCGAATTTCGTAAAAGGAATGGTGTTTTTGTCTGGACCTTGTCAGTGTAACTTTGATGCTTATCTCTCAACTGACTTTCAAACTTTTTCGAGAATGCAGGCCTCTCAGAAAGTTGATAGAAACCATGACAGTATTAACCCTTATCAACAGTATCACCCTAAAATAGTACTTACTATACTCTGTCCAAAGATCTGCGAGCCCTGAACAATCAGCGACTTCCGGGCACCCCCACGCCCACAAATAATCACAGGCGGGGCGGGCCTACCTGTGGCCAATGGTTCTTCCCTGAGTCTCTATTGGGCCTTTTTCTACAAAACTATGTTTTTTTTTAAATTGTTACCTTTACTTAATTTTTATTACAATTATTAAATTCTATATGTCATTCCGTGCAAAAAGAGTCCAAACACAATGCAATTGCGATACTTCTAAGCATTTTAATGGTCGTTTATATTTTTTAACCTTTACTTAATTTTTATTACAATTATTAAATTCTATATGTCATTCCGTGCAAAAAGAGTCCAAACACGATGCAATTGTGATACTTCTAAGCATTTTAATGGTCGTTTATATTTTTTAACCTTTACTTAATTTTTATTACAATTATTAAATTCTATATATCATTCCTTGCAAAAAGAGTCCGAACACGATACAATTGTGATACTTCTAAGTATTTTAATCGTCAGTGGGTTAAAAAATATAAACGACCATTAAAATGCTTAGAAGTATCACAATTGCACAGTGTTTGGATTCTTTTGCATGGAATGATATGTAGAATTTAATAATTGAAATAAAAATTAAGTAAAGATAACAGTTTAAAAAAAACGTACCTTTATAGAAAAAGGCCTAATACATGCCTCAGGGAAGAACCATTGGGGCAGGTAGGCGGGCCCCGCCTGTGATTGGTTGTGGGCGTGGGAATATCCAGGATCGCTGATTGTCCAGAGCTCACAGATCTTTGGACAGAGTATAATCAGTGAATGGATGAAGAGTTTCGTGAGGGAGGGGTCGGCTTCAGAGTAGGGTCTGAGAGTTACCTCATACCAATAGAACAACAAATGAAAGAAATATGACACTTGTAAGTAGTATATGCATTGACATCCATATCATAATAGGAGTACATCATCCAAATTTATTTAACTGACGAACTAATCAACGTAGAAACATTAATGTTCTTCATTGCATTAAAGCAGCAACGAATTCTCTCAGAATATTAATAGGATATTTTTTATTGTCTGGGTTCAAGGTTATACCTATATAAATTCTGGAATTACACTAACACAGCAAACATTTTCAAAACTAACAAAATATTATTTTTTATAACATTTTCTTGCAGGATAAATGGTAAAAATGTTAGTGAATAGGCGAATATTATTGATAAAGGTAGGGGATATTAGGGAATGTTGGAGACGGGGGAATTAATCTTTCTCAGGACAGATAGTCATTTCATTTGTTTCAACGAAAAAACAAAAACAATCTAAAATCCTTTCAACAGATTTTAAAGAAATGGAACGTCACTGCAGGTAAGGATGTCAGACAGACAACAACAAACATGGAAATGATCATTTTTATTGTATACATCAAGATTTCAGGGTTTCTTTGTGAATAACAAAGAAAATAGTATTTTTTTTTGTCTTTTAAGAGTGTTTCATCAAGAGATTATTTACTGAAAACTAAGTATCTGAATAAGAATAAATGTGTACAAAATTTAAAAAAAAAATGGAATTTGAATCATTAGCAGAATGCTAAGTTTACATGAAATCAGTGAAAACTATAATTTTCTTATATTCTTGGCTGAGTGCACCAAACTTCAATTAACTTTGATGGCTGCATTGTGGACTTAGCTAAAATTAGTGGGGGTGCTGCTTCAGAAAAATTTTAGCCTTTGTTTTAAACTTGTGTGAAAGGAACCAAATATGTATAAAAAGAAATTTATCAAGTTTCTGAATAAATTTTCTTTTTATACATGTTTGTTTCCTTTCACACAATTTTAAAACAAAGGCTAAACTTTTTCTTGGGCATCACCCCCCACTAATTTTAGCTCCGTCCACAATGCAGCCATCAAAGTTAATTGAAGCTTGGTGCACTCGGCCATCAGTAATCTATTTTTCCTAACTTTACATTAATAGTACCGTAAAATAAAGTAAGAACACTGTAGATAATAATCTAGTATCCAGGTCAATCATTTAACTCCTAAGTGAGTTTGGTTAGATTCCAGTTGAAGGTACTAGCCAATAGGAAGCGTTCTTGGCATTTACTGCATAAGGGCGAATTACTGCTTCCGGCGAAGTGCAATGTGGAAGAATACATGTCATTGGATTTCTCGTTCTTGATCTCGTTGATGCCGTGACTTCTCCGTTTCTTAATCCAACATGGCGAAACTTGTTAGAACTCGAGAAAATATTTACAGATATATGTCATTTTCTTTATTTTCTGGAAATGACAGAACGATCTAATAGGAATACACAAGAAGTAAGATACAAAGGTTTCATTCTAAATGTTACGATTCATTTCAAGCATCATTGTTCTGGACGAAATATGCATATGTTTCAACTGACATGTGATCGTCATCATTTAGGCCTAACGATGTTTTTCATGGGCCTACATATGGGTGTCGAGTACATGTAGGGCACATGAATCTACCTGATATCGTTCCTTTAAACCGCATGTTATCACAAATTGCATCCTCAGCAAGGAACCAGCAATTTATATTGACGTAAGAGTCATGTTGATGCTTCACAATTTTCACGCTAGGCCTAATATGTCACAAGATAAGCCTACCATGTTAATTTTCGCTATTTAATTCATCGGATATTTCGTAAATATTCAGTGCTTTAATATTGTTTATTGAAGTTGGCCCATTCTAGCAAGCATAGTCGTTTCTGTATTTATTTCATATACTTTTTCAAAAGTTCACTAATGTTAAATGAACTTCAGCTTCTGGTTTGTGAAAATAGATGGACCTCTTTCGCAACGCGGGGAAAAACAAAACAACACCACTCCGTACCGTAAACTGGAATTTTACCGTGAGTTTTCCTGAAGTCGAGACCTAGCTAAATCGCTTTCTCACATCCGAAAACAGTAGATTCACCCCATTTCATCAAAATCATTAGCCCCGTTTTCAAGATAAAATTTACAAGAATTAATACAATTATTATAAGAATATTTACAAGAATTAGCTTTATAATATTTGATTAAATTTTGAGATATCCTGGTGAGTTGGTTTTCGTGATTTCATTGGTTTCACTGAATATTCCCGAGACTGTCTGACAGAGATTTGTGAAATAAGGAAGAATTCTCACGCAACAACAAATTCTTGTCAGTGTAAACGGAAGAAAGACAACTTATTCAACTATGCGGAATAAACTATTAATTCAGATTTTTTTCTGAAATATTCTGTATTTATAACAACAACGATCAAAAACAAAACCTACTGATAATGTTAGGTAGTGAGAGCCCAGTGCTATAAGAATATAAGAGCGGTGAAAAATAAGAAAACAATATATAAATATATATACAGAGTATCTTTAATTAAAGTTCGCCTATTTCACGCACTCTATTGCAAAACCTTAATTCAAAAATGTTTTAGTGTGCCTACCATCCTTAAAGTTTGCCCCATAAATTCAGAATCATCCTATATATACAGGGTGTCTATAATTAAAGTTCACTTATTCCACGCATTCTGCAGCAAAACTACTTATCAGAATGGTACCAAATTTGCAATACGCCGTAATGACGCCATGGGAAGGACATTCATTAAAAAAAAAGTAATTTCAAAAATCACTACCAGGGAGCGTTTGTAGACGTGTATGGCATCAGAAATGCAAATTTTCGTTAGCACGTAATCCCTCGTATCACTATTTAAGCAGCATCCTCACATGTGTTTTCATTCGCATTTTGTATTCAACTCAAAATGACGTTAAGTTTACGAGAACGTGCGTTACTTGTGAAATTGTTTTACCAAAACGGGAATTCGCCACAAGAAGCTTTGCGGAGGTTTAGGTCGATAAAGGTCTTCGACGAGGTCCAATGACTGCGAATGGGTTGCGAAAAATGATCCTCAAATTTGAAGAAACAGGATCGTTGAATGTGAAAGCCGGAAGAATACGAAAGCCTCTTGCCGCGCAGGTGGTTGACGATGTAATGACCAAAGTGAAGAAGACAGGATGTCAAATGTCAGGTCAGCATCAGTGTTCGGCGCATTGCACATTCGTTGGGATAGCCTGTTGCCACGGTCCACAAAACTGTTCGAAACATTATGCGCTACTATGCTCTTACAAAATTTCTCACGTTCAACAACTGCTGCCTCCTTACCCGCGTCAACGAGAGACCTTCGCGCTACAGTTCTTAGCTCGGATCGAGATTGACCCGGAATGGCCCTGGAACATTCTCTGGACGGACAAGGCACATTTCCATCTGCCTGGTGAAGTAAAAATGCATAATTGTCACATTTAGGCGAGAGAAACTCCCAATGCATGTCTGGAAATTCCTTTACATTCCCCAAAAGTGACAGTTTGGTATGGGTTTACTCAACATTCATTGTTGGACCGTTTTTCTTGGAAGGGCGTGGGCGCACAGGTCCTACTCGCACACTTGTTACGTAATGTTCCGTTACTGGCAATACATCATTATTAACCATTTCAGTGATTCCAGGACTTCAATAACTTCAGGTCTTGATTCAACAGTGTTCATGCAGGATGGTGCCCCTCCACACATCGCCAATTGTGTTAAACAGGTGCTCCACAATCATTTCACTGATGACCGCGTCAAAAGCCGGCACTTCAGTACAACGTGATCTCACCCCAGGCGAGTTTTGCTGTGGGGATATCTTAAAGATCTGGTTTATCGTGACAAAGTAGCAACAACATGTTATTTTTTTTCTCTTCAGAAACTTATATGATCAATCATTTCAATGTAGTTCCTTCTTTTTCTATGATAAGTTTGTATATCTACATTAATTTAGTTGCTTTTGTCATTTTCAGTTTTTATTTATTCAATTTGGTAGGTTTGTTATTTAAGAGGATAAATGTGAAGACTTAAACTAATATTTATATCATCTCAATTTCAATTTCTTTACGTTTCATCAATTTATTCGAATTTCATATTTAAATGAGTAAAAGTCTGCTTACGAATATTCCTCTTTTTAAACTTTCACGACATTTAATTCGTAGACAATTCGATTTATGTTTCCTCGGAAGCAACTTTTCTTGCTGCAATTTAAGCTTTCACGCTTTTATTAAATTTTTACTTCGGTTCCGAAAGACCTGATTTGGGCGTGAAGGTGACTTTGATGTATGATAGAAGTTATTCAATTTCAGTTATAAATGCTTTACACAGAAGCCGCCTTTCTTTAAGGGTAGCTTTCGATATTCCATAAATTCAAAATTTAAACAAAGTGAAAATGGGTTTATGATCATTGATCATGTTTCTAAAACTGAAATGTTTATTGAATCAGCTTTATTTGTTCTAATAAAACTGAAAAGATTAGTTTTAAATCTTAAAACTAATAGTTATTTTTAATAACAATTCTAACGAATCCTAAGATAATTTAACTCTATAATTTCTTTTCCTTTTCGCCCTAAGCCACAGTTTCAAACAATTATGTACTGATTAAATTATACATTATTTTTTATTGTATAATTTTTCTTTCGTTATACTTTTATTCGCTCAGTTGTACATTTGAAGTAACATTAATAGGTTTTGTTGGAATGTATTATTGTAGAATTATCGAGCTTACATTAGAATCAAGATGATTTGCTTATTAAAAAAAAAGAAAAGCAATGACAAGAGCTGTCCATTGTTGGACAACTAATAAAATCGATGTATTTTTTGGGTGTATAGCGGCAAAGATATTCTTTTTATATAAAACGATAATTTTTCTTTCTTCTAAAGCTTTCTTCTAAAGCTCGCATTTTTTAATTATAAGTATGTTTTTAATCTTGTGTGTTGGCCTGATCAATTTTACATGCTAATTTTTTTTTAAAAAAAAGATAATTTTTCTTTTTAATATTTTTTTATTAGTTTTAGAATTGTTAGAATGTACTGAAATTTTAAACATTAAAATGAAGTTTTGATTTTATATGACCTCTACAATCATATAAACACAAAACAGAATAAATGATTCAAAGAAATAAAGGATTATCAAGTGTTTTAGGATATATATATCGTAATTAGAAAAAATATTATATGTCTCAAGATCAACAATTTTCTTTTAGGGGATATAAAGCTGAATTTCATTTGTATCTTTAGAGTTTCTTTCTGTATTTATTGGATTAGAAGACTCTATTAAAGAGATAGTTTCTTTCGTTTAATAGATTTTCAAAAAAGGCTTACAATCTTATAAAAATCGAAGAAATATCATTAGGATGAAAAACAGCAATTAACAAAATAAATCGAAGCTGAATTGATTAAAATTTAGCTGAATGAAAAGAAATGTGTGTGTTGGGAACTGATATTAAAATAAAGCTACTGTACAGTCTTTGTATGGTAAGACAAAAAGGCACTTGATTATGGTCTGGAGAAGACAGCTTCAATTCCCGTAAGAGGTGGGGGTTGTCTCCTGCAGATGGGTCTTTAAGGCCCATATAAACATAAACCAGTCCTTAGTCAAACAGGAAATTACGTTCTTTCCAGGGGGATAAAAGCTCTGATCACCTGACCTCATCTTGTTCCCGTAGGTCTAAGAACGCTACGAGCTTTATCTCTCAACGTTGCATTTAATTGTAACTAACAGCATTTGCTACAATTCGTCATAACTACGGAATCGCAAAGACACTGAAATTGATATTTTTTTGCATTCATTCCTGTCAAAGACTCCTCAAATTGTTTGCTGGCATCGCATCCTGTAAAGAGATGTTTGTTCTTAAAGCGATTTGTTTGAATTTTTTAGAAATGTAGTAATAAAATAAACAAAACAAAGTAATAAAATTATTTGAAGTTATCATATATTACTAAATTACAAACCTAAATTGTATAAGACATAATCAGGAAAATACTAAAATCTGAGTTATTTATTTATTTATTTTTATTATCTTCTGCATAATGATAAGTACAAATACTTCGATCTAATGACTTCCAAGATTACAAAATAAACATTCACAACATATTACAAAGAAGTACGTTCACCACAATACGAACTTTATTCTGTTACACTGTTGTGATGGAATTCTGGTGCAAAAGAACCAACCATTTTATCTCCCAAATTATAAAAATAAAACGTAGATAATTTATGTTAAATCTAACACTACGTAACAACAGATTTATGAAATTAGTCCATTTTGGACAATAAAAACGTTGGAATGAAAAATTACTTACTTTTCTACAATCCTATTTAAGAAATGAGTTTCAGTAGTTTAAATTAGAACTTTGGTATTGGAAAATGACTTTTGAGTGCGCCAAACAACAGCTCTCAAAATCGGGTGCAATTTGAGTATGGCAGTACAAACCTGAAAAAAATATGCAAATTTACATCTTTTTTCGTGCTGATGCTTTTCCCAAAAGTCTGAAACATAAGGGAGGAAAATCCTAAGGTAAGATTTCTTGAAGTCTTAAGAATGCTTTCTGATAATTTTTTTTTATTATTTTTTTTGGTTATTCTCAACGAAAGACCTCGACAAACACCGGCCGGTCGTAACTGAGCAATACTGAGCAATACAAAAGCCAAAGCAACGGACCTTAGCAACCTGCTCTTCGAACTGTGACGTAGGTTGTGACGACACCACTTCAACGGTCTATTTGTTGGCGATAATGAATGGTATCTTTCATTTCTTCAATAAAAGTTTTTAATTTCTAAGAATTAAGATAAAAGAAGTAGCATTAAGAAATTGAAATTAAAATAACAAATTTAGCAGCACAATAAGAAACAGAATAATAAATCGAAACAGAAATCTTTTTTAAAAAAGTAATAGTAAGCTTTATGAATTATAAATTTTAATTTTAGTGGCCCTACTAATTTATTTTCTATATTATTTATTTAGTATTTGCCAAAAATCTTTCTTTTTTAAATATATCAAGAAAGTAATTCTAAAGAGGATGGTTACAGAAATAACTACAGTTGGAGGAAAAAATAATGTAATAATATGGTTTTTTTCGTCGTTGATAGGGGTAGGAACAATCCAAATGCATCCAAAACTGAAAGAAATGTAGTATTTTGAACCAGTTTTTCTTTGGTTGGAAAGCTATTGTTTTGTTTGTAATCTTTCCACAAAAAGAGTTTTTTTTTTTTTTTTTGTTTTTTTTGATTGAACGACTAAGACTATCGTAATCACTCTAAATTACTATTTATGCCTATACTTGATGTAGAACCTGTATGTTGTCCAAGATTATGAATCATACAGGTAAAAATTATGTTAGTAAATTAAAATAATAAAATTATTCTACAATTAATTGCATTGCACCAATTAAAAAAAAGCTGCTTCTCTGCTTGCTCTCAAAATTTGCAGACGACGATAAATTAAATTGGGAATTTTGGATGACCCAACTCAAATGGTCCTGCAACGCCACTGAACCGAAATGTGAAGGTATTTTTCAGTCTGAAAGAAGAAAAAGAAGAACTTAGTTGATTTAGAATAACTAAATTGCAGAAATTATCTAACACATGTTAAACGATAAGTGCAACATGAAAATAAATGGAGAATCATTTGATATGTAATATTTTACCTAGTTTCAGACTGTGCACGGTTTTTTTTTTTACAATATCTTATCAAGAACTATTTATAACAACTTCAACTTGTCCAATATTACAGACGCTGCAGCAAGAAATCCTAGATTTCAGATCTCGTATCTACATTTACTTCTGCTTATTCTCAAAATTGGAAGAGGAAGGGGACTGATTACTTATCCTTTAGGTATATTTCTCCTAGAGAAAAAAAATCCTCAATGATTTCTTATAATGCATACTTTTTTTTCTATTGATGCCTATGTCATCGGAAACAGGATCTCCCTTGTATTATGAGGAATAGACTTCTTACTATTCCACTGGTCTTCGAATCACTCAAATCTCCACGTTGTAAGAGATTTCGATGGCAGTTTTGCTGATTCTACAGAGTCTTTTTTTTTTCAGTTTTGCCGGGACCCCTGCTGAAGGAAGGGGAGAGAGGAAGTGAAGCAGTAAAAATAATAGTCGGAGTCAGACTAGATTGCATCTGCATAATGGTATCCTAGGGAAATGGAAAGGAACCTCCCTAGCGGTCACAAGGGACGTTCCTAAAGCCAGTGTTTTTGTAACAAGATTCCGATCGAAAACGACTTTATTAAACAAATGTTGTTCTTAAAATCTTTTTAAATTATCAAATAATTGATCAGAACTTCAAAGTTTAGAATTGACTTGGCAAAACTAATACAATTTATAGAAAAATCTGGGCATTTATTATTGAACTTGTATTCTTTCTGATATTTATAGTTTATTGTTTATGTAAGAAGTTCAGGACTTTTGAAGCATATTTGAACAATTAATCAGCTTAAAATTTTCGAGAGGCTTATCTTTATTATTTATTTGAAAAATATGTAGTAAGTCATGATTGCATAACTGATGAAATGAGATAAAGTTGTCGAATGGGTTGTATAGTTAATTTAATAACTGTTAGTATTTACGTACAATTTCAAGCTAGTATGTTCAGACACTAGTGACATTCGAAAATTTATTGCATAAATTACATTTATTAAAAAAAAAAAACCTATGGTGTAGCTTGATAGGATAAACGATAACGATTTCAGTGATTCTGTGAAGCTAATTGGCTAAATACTAATAAAAGTGATTTAATAGTAAATGTTATCTCACTATTAAATTGGAAATTAGTAGAAATCTGAAACTCGAAATACTTTTGAAGATATATCCAACGGTTTTTTTAGCGTTATACAATGAATGAATGAATTAATTTAATCAATGTCATTAGAAATTAGCCTAACTAATTTTTTTTTTTTTTTTTTTTTTTTAAATTCCATGTTAAAAGCAAGAGAGCAAATATAGTTTTACCTTACCTATTATCTTATTTTGTGGGTCCGGTAGCCGAGTAGGTAAGAGCGCTTGGCTGCGGGTTGGAGGTGGCGGGTTCGGTTCCCGGCCTCGGCGGAGGGCGGGAATTTTTCTACGCTTCTTTCTCCTCCAAACGGGTCCTAGGGTCTACCCAGCCCTCTGTAGAATGGGTACCGGGTTTCTTTCCCGGGAGTTAAGGCGGGTGGGCGTCGGGCTGACCTCCCGACCTCAATCTAGTCCCGTTGGTCTCGAAACGCTGGGAGCCTGCGCTCCCGTGGGCCTGCATGGCCTGTTTATGGGATTGCTTAACTTACTATCTTATTTTGTTAATGATAAATAAAAGTTTTGAAATTTGCTTGTTTTCTCACATGACTTTATAATTTAGAATGAGATGATGTCACCTGTCTTTAGTGGATTTCAAATTTAACAAAGAAAAAAAAAATTCCAATGCAGCTCTTATAAATTTAACTGTTAATAATTTGAATAAATTCATTACTCCCCTACTCTTATATGAGATAATCACAGCCAAATGAGACGAAGTTTTGGTCGAAGCACCCACCTTCCGAGGAGGAAAGAGCAACCGATGAATACGAGAACCCATCTGAGGTAGAAATAATTATCCCACGAATAACATTTATTACTTTTTAATTATCTTCAAATGTTGATAAGCTTTTACACATAACTTTAAAATGCAGCCGACTATGACCCGGCACAACGAGAAGATTTAAGGATAAAAGTTTTACTAACGCTAACTAGTTATTAACATTTCTTAACTAAATAACCGAAACATAAGTGTCACGAGCAAAGCCGGGAATAGCTTTTTAAATGTTTTATATAAATTCAATTTTCTATTGGCTTATTCCAAAAATAAAGCTTCATCAATTCAGTAGATTCTGCTTTCACTTTACAGATGATTAAGTATAGTCATAAATTTCAATTTATCTTCTCATTAAATGTATTTAATGTCCCAAACAGTCAAGTTCTGAAAACTATTACTTCAATAGGCTGTTAAATTTAAAAAGCTGTTAAAGTCTTCGGTCAATTCCCACAAATAAAATATTGCATTGAATAAAGATTCCGGCATTATAATTGGCTTTATAATTGGCTTCTCATCAAAGACAATTATAGACTTAGACAGCTATGTTTTTGCCAAGACTCTCGCTCCTTTAAGGGCCTGACACTAATTTATGTTTTTGATTGGATTGAGGTTTTCTTTAGAGAATAGCTCAGGATCTTTTTCTTTTCCTTGA